>JAQISU010000097.1:3812500-4137500 GCA_029339505.1 Unio delphinus
ATCACCATCCTAGCATTTTTCATTTCACACATAAGCTAAATATGTAATGTGGGTTAGATTTACTTTGGGTTAGCCTTGGGAACTGGTTGACTTGTTGGGGACTAATGATAGTCATGGGTGGAAATAATCGTCTTATAGAGACGAAAGCACGGCAGGTCTCACTGGATAGTTTCGCATTTTGACTGGTTGACTTGTTGGGGACTAATGATAGTCATGGGTGGAAATAATCGTCTTGTAGAGAAGAAAGCACGGCAGGTCTCACTGGATAGTTTCGCATTTTGACTGGTTGACTTGTTGGGGACTAATGATAGTCATGGGTGGAAATAATCGTCTAATAGAGAACAAAGCGTGTCATGATTCAACAGATCTGAGAAAACATTCAGTGCTTCAGACGATAGTCATAACATATTAGGTATTCCAAGCATTCCAGAGATGTAGATCGTTACCGTACAGATACAAATAAATCAATTTACATTGGTTCCACGACAATAGAACCTCGAGCTAAGACATTATGAAAGTGTTGAAATATTCAGTTTCGTTTGAAACTCAGCCAGCAGCCTTGGTATTTGGGCTTTTGCGTCTAAATTATCAAATCAGCTTTATCACCTGGATGTTTACAGTTTGGCTGTGATCATACACAGAACATTCAACTACCTTTGTATGCTATGGACCTCAGCACTCGTGTGTGTGCATGATAGATATGAAAGGCTTATTTCTGGGAATATTTTAGCTTTGCAAATCAGTGATATCATTCTCGACACACAATTCTTATTTCACGGGTATTTAACTTTGCCAGTTTGTAATGTCAGTTAAATATAATTCGGTGCTAATGAAAGGTTGATCCATCGGAAATTGAAGCAATTACATGCATCATAGTTATCTCTTAATGCTTGTAGAGGTTGGTCATAGATTCACAACCTAAATGTTGTTTACCTATTTGCTCAAAGTGTAAAAAGTCTCTTTTATGCCAAATAAATGTATGAAGCCAGATAAATGTATGAGATAGCCAAATACACATGTGAGCCTACCGTATATGAACTAAAGTTGGTTCACATGCAGCAAAATCTGTTCTGTTTTTGTGTGTCATGCAACATTAAGAAGTTATCTTTTTAGAAAAAAATAATGGACAGGTTTATATAAATACGACGATATAATTTACCTTCCACCACGTTTAGTAGAGGTATAAATGTTACTTTGCACTTTTCAGACTTGGACATCACAGTTAGTCTTAAAATTAATATTGCAGTCCAAGAATACATCATGGACGCTGGACGTGCTTTCATGGCCTTCTTTCTTATGCCAAAATGACAGTGACCAGTATTAACAGTTTCTATTTAAAGTAGATTAAGTGAGTTCATGATATGGATATTTTAATTTCCTTATTCTTTCCTTTATCAAAAGAACAAAATATAACAGAGGAATCAAATCCTTCTATCTGACATAGAAATCCTTTTTAAAAATTAGGTAATACATTGTTAAAGAAAAATAAATAAATTATGAATTTGTAAGAAATTATAATAAGAAATGAAGTTACTAATTCGTAAGAAATTATCCAAATTATCTGACTTTATTCTATGTACAGCTTTAGCAGATGATATGCTAATTGTAAAGACATTGTCTTTGAATAAATTATAAAGTCAACGAAACCATGGATAATATAATTGCGCTAAGGAATACTGGTTATTTTATATTAACTAGACCAAAAAAATCACTAAATATTAAACCCTAGCTGGATTTAAAATTATGACCTAGAAATACATTCGCTTTACTTAAATCATGATAATGATTCTGGAGCAATAATACCTTACGATACTCGATATGGTAATACCGTGCAATACTCGACATGGTAATGCTCTGTAATACTCGACATGGTAATGCTCTGTAATACTCGACATGACATGTAAATGCCCTGAAATGCTCGACATGGTATTGCTTAGTACTACTCGACTTGGTGATGCTCTGTAATATTCGACGTGATAATGCTCTGTAATACTCGAAATGGTAATGCTCTGTAATATTCGACATAATATTGCCATGTAATACTCGACATCGTAATGTAATACTCGGCATTGTAATGCCCTGTAATACTCGAGGTGGTAACTCCCTGTAATAATCTACCTGGTAATACCCTGTAATACTCGACATGGTAATGCCCTGTAATACTTGACATGGTAATTTTCTGTAATACTCTACATGATAATGCTCTGTGGTATTCGACATGTTATTGCCCTGTAATACTCGACTTGATAATGCTCTGTAATACTCGACATGGTAATGCCCTGTAATACTTGACATGGTAATTTTCTGTAATACTCTACATGATAATGCTCTGTGGTATTCGACATGTTATTGCCCTGTAATACTCGACTTGATAATGCTCTGTAATACTCGACATGGTAATGCCCTGTAATACTTGACATGGTAATTTTCTGTAATACTCTACATGATAATGCTCTGTGGTATTCGACATGTTATTGCCCTGTAATACTCGACTTGATAATGCTCTGTAATACTCGACATGGTAATGCCCTGTAATATTCGACGTGGTAATGCCCTGTAATACTTGACATGGTAATGCCCTGTAATACTTGACATGGTAATTTTCTGTAATGCTACATGATAATGCTCTGTGGTATTCGACATGTTATTGCCTTGTAATACTCGACTTGATAATGTTCTGTAATACTCGATATGATAATGTTCTTTAATACTCGATATGGTATTTCTGTTATACTCGGCATCGTAATGCTCTGTAATACTCGACATTTTAATGCCTGCAAACTCGACGTGACAATACCCTGAAATACTCTACAAGGTAATTTCCTGTAATACTCGACGTGGTAATGTATGTAATATTCAACATGGCAATGCCCTGTAATACTTAGCATGGTAACTCTGTAATACTGAACGTGGTAATACCATGTAATACTCGATATAGTAATGCCCTGTAATATTCAATATATTAAAACCCTATAATGCCTTTCATAGTAATACGTAGTAATACATGATTTCGTATTATCCGTTATGGTAATATATAGTAATACCTCATGGTATTATCTTGTAATACCCTATTAAGTAAGTAACACCTTTGTAATACCGAATGTTCGATATGGTAATACATAGCAATACCGTATAATAAAAATACCTGTTAATACCCAATATGATATCAAGTAATACCTTATATAGTAATAAATAGTAATGTTTGATATATTAGTACCTATTAATATCGAATATAGTAATAGCTAGTTATATGGCAACACCTAGTAATACCGGATATAGTTATATCTAGTACTATCAGATATGGTAATGCCTTGTTATACCGGATACAGCAATACCTAGTAATGCTTGATATGATAATACATAGTAATACCGGTGTCAGGTTACTCGCGGGTCATGAGCGTTATTCGTATAATATTGTATAAGCCCCACTTGTCGAAGGGTAAGTGTTACGTCCCACTTTGTCAAGGGGTATTGTACAACATCTAATAATAATAACTATAACCCACTCCCTTTTGATACTCGTTATCTAAGAGATGCCCGCCCTCGATATAATTGTCCGGTTCGAGTATGAGAATAGATATGGTAAACTGAGCAGGTATATTGAACAAACAACTCCGAGCCCCGTCAAGATAAATAAACAATTTAATCAAATACATACACAATTATGAAACTTCCTTTCATTAGGAATACACGCTGTTTATAAATACAACTTTCACCGAATTACAATAAGATTTGAAATAGATTTAAACAAATTAGCCGTTCTATTACTGATAGTTTTAAATCATCATAGGATAGAGTGGTACAATCGAAGTCAATGCTTTGTTCGATTTTCATAGCCTGTTTTTTCTCGATCCGCGTCACTGTTCAATCCAATGTTGTTCTAGAAGTCCTTCTCTCTCTCTAGATAATCTGCACTCGTGGATGTTTCCGCTTGATTCCGGACTTGTCCACTGTATCATGCGTACACTGCAATTTCCGTTTCTCCCAATTTCATTTCCCAAAGTTTACGTCGCTATTCCCGTAACTTCACGATCTTCCCAAAAAGCTATGTTTTTCCTTTCAAAAGAAAATTAAAACAACCTAAGTCTCTCGTTACAATGGTTACAATTGAGACTGTCCATTATTTCTGGTTCGAACAATCAGATATTTCTATCAGTGATAACAACGTTACGGCTAGTAACATATCCTCAAATGACGGTAGTTTAAAACAAATTGTTATTCGTTTTGCCTTGACCTAATACATTAACGTACTACACAGCGAGGCGTTGAATCGTATACACTGTCGCTAAATTATCTATGAAATCAGAATTCGGTGAATTCGCATGTATTCTTGAAACCCATTACTAATGTAATACATTAAATTCTTAGAACACAATCATTATTCAAACAATATGATAAATTCAAGAATTAACGTAACACTCCCTATCCATAACTCAGCATAGTGTTTTTATGACATAAATTAACACTACGTCATTCTTAACTAAGAATTAAGGTAAGAATTCTAATTCATAATTCAAAAGCACATTATTATACAAATGTATCAAATGAATTCATTCAAGAACTTCCGATTCATAATACAAAACACATTATTATACAAATGTATCAAATTAAATCAATTATACAAATGTATCAAACGAAATCATGCAGACCTGTAAACTAAGCAAACATCATATAAATTGTATCAACAATATACAAGGAATTGTGACAGTACCTTTGTGATTTTTTTGCGTCACTCAACCGTTGGTTTGGCGGTTTTCGACCACGCTTGTTACGAATGTATTTCTTTCAAATAATATCCGAAGTCCTTACTAAATAATTTTACCTCTGGCTCTCTTACAGAGCAATGTCAAGACTGGCTTCTAATTTAGCTAGTGCGATATTATGTTCGAAAGATCTTAGTGTGAAACCACACCCCTTATTTAACCGTGACCAATCAGAATCAAATGTATTTTCTCCCGCTTTCCTCTAAAAGTCACTTACGTCATGGTCAGCTTGATTTTAAATAACAGAATCTCTGCATTTTCTCAATTCTGACACTTTTCGTGAGAAATTAAACTTTAAAATGTCGCTATCAGTCTGTCGGCTGCTGAATAAACACGGGTTAATTAGTACAACGGTAGTACTAGACTCTACAGACCCCCCTCCCCGTTTTGACATAGCGTGTCATCATAAATCTAACTAATGGCTAGCTGGTCACAACTAATGGTTTATTAATAGATCGACTGAAATTTGCCACTTCACAACCGGATATATAAAACTTGGTAATGCCGGATATAGTAATACCTAGTAATGCCCGATAAGGTAATTCCACAAAATACCGGATATATTAGTACGTAGTAATGCCGGATATGGTAATATCTAGCAATGCTAGTTATGGTACTACATAGTAATACCGGATAAAGTAATGCATAGTAATACCTGATATGGTAATATCTAGAAATAACAAATATACCAGTAACTAGTTATGTCAGATATGGTAATACCTAGTAATACTTGATACATTAAATCCTAGTAATATTCGATATTGTAATACCAAGTAATACCAGATAAAATAATACGTAGTAATACTCGATATTGTAATACCAAGTAATGCCAGATAAAATAATACGTAGTAATACTCGATATTGTAATACCAAGTAATACCAGATAAAATAATACGTAGTAATACTCGATATTGTAATACCAAGTAATACCAGATAAAATAATACGTAGTAATACTCGATATTGTAATACCAAGTAATACCAGATAAAATAATACGTAGTAATGCTCGATATTGTAATACCAAGTAATACCAGATAAAATAATACGTAGTAATACTCGATATTGTAATACCAAGTAATACCAGATAAAATAATACGTACTAATACCCGATATTGTAATACCAAGTAATACCAGATAAAGTAATACGTACTAATACCCGATATGGCAACTACCTAGAATACCGGATACATTAATACCTAATTAAGGCCTGACAAGGTAATTCTCAATAATACCGTATATGATATATAGTAATATCCAATATCGTCATACATATTAAAACCGGATATATTAATACATAGTAATGCATGATATGGTAATATCTTCTAATATCGGATATATTAATACATAGTAATGCATGATATGGTAATATCTTGTAATATCGGATATATTAATACATAGTAATGCATGATATGGTAATATCTTGTAATATACATAGTAATGCATAATATGGTAATATTTTGTAATATCGGATATATTAATACGAGTTATCATTGATAAGATAATATTCGATAATACCGGATGTAGTAATACTAGTAATGCATGGTATGGTAATATTAAGAAATGCCGAATATAGTGATACTAAGTAATTAAGTAATAAATGTTTAATTATTTAACAACTCATTAAGAAAATAATGTATGCACAATTAAGACAAGATATTCACAGAATCGAAATCTTGTTGCTTATTTTTACTTTGGATGTGGTGGGGGTTTAGTGGAGTTGATCTTTACTTTTGCTTTATTCTGCCCTAAGTAATAAAACTAAGTTTTGTAGTCCCCTTGTCTCGATCATATGGGAACAGTGTTCAAATTTGAGTTACACGTATTTTTAATGGGATGCAATGGCTTTCCGCCGCATCTATTAAAATTCACAGACCCGAAGCACTGAAATATCAGCTCGATTAGCCTGCGTTTTCGTTCTTCTGGTCTGTACGACTTTTTCAGGCCTTAATGACCATGTGTTGCAAAAGAAACAACAGTTACACGACATTATTAGAAATAAGACATGTAATGCGCACATGGTACCGAAATACGACAAAGTAAGCCAGACAGATTACATTCAACATTAACTGGACGTACTTATTTTAATGCTGTGACTAATACTACAGAGTAGTACCTATGTGTCCAGTGGAACGCAAGTAAATTAGATACAAAGTCTACCACAACGAATGTGACAGAGGAAATTCGATTCAGCGTTTCAAACAATGTGAATAATTGACATTTCGGATTTCCGGCTTCCTTGTAACTGCTTTAGGCTGCGTTTGATGTCATCTACGAATCGGTCAGCTTTCACGAGCATGTCCTAAAAATCTCATAGGTGATCAATCATACGTTGTTAGAACCTGTACAAGCCACACGCTATTTGTATATTGCATGTTAATAAGAACTTCTGGATATTCACCGGTAGAGTTTTTAGCTGTAGCAGTTTTGGCAGTGATTACAATGCATCGGCATTCCTACAAAGATTGGTGTCAACAGCAGCTCCGACTTTGTAATTAGACTCGTTGAGCGTGAAGGTTATGCAATGTACAGCATGAATTAGATTTTGAAGATGACGCATTCTTAATTGATCCTGATACTAAGGAATTTAAATTTAACAAAACTATTATTTCGTGTGCCTAGCAATATTCATAATTGACGTTCTATTTAAACTACGACAGACCTAGAAGCCATCTCCATTATGTGTATTCCTTCACAATAAACATCAGATATGGATTGTTATGTAATTGAAAAGGTTTTATTGTCTCCACGTTCTTTAAAATATAATTAATTTCAATACATGCGTTTATAAAAACAATATTTGACAGTTTGGTTATGTAGTTCTATATATTTTGATTCTAACAATGGTGTAGTATTACAGCTGTGTAATATGACGTCAACAGTCTGGTTAAATAACCCTATATTGCTTTCTTCTGACGGTGTATAGTATTACAGCTTTGTAATACTAAGTCAACAGTCATTTTAATGTAACACTCTCCCTATTAATACTACGTCAACAGTCATTTTAATGTAACACTATCCCTATTAATACTACGTCAACAGTCATTTTAATGTAACGCTATCCCTATTAATACTACGTCAACAGTCATTTTAATGTAACGCTATCCCTATTAATACTACGTCAACAGTCATTTTAATGTAACACTATCCCTATTAATACTACGTCAACAGTCATTTTAATGTAACACTATCCCTATTAATACTACGTCAACAGTCATTTTAATGTAACACTATCCCCATTAATACTACGTCAACAGTCATTTTAATGTAACACTATCCCTATTGTTCTGATAGTGCCGTAGTATTACAGCAATAATACAGTAATATTACGTCAACAGTGTGATTGGATAACACCATATTCCTTTGTTCTGACAGTGTATATTTTTACAGTTTCGTAATATTACGTCAACAGTCTGGTTATATAACACTCTACCCCATTGTTTTGATAGTATTATAGGATAACGGCTTTGTAATATTACGTCAGCAGTGTTTTAGTATTACGGCTGTGTAATATAACGTCAACAGTGTTTTATACCAAGATGTACTAAATAAAATGACTATTTTTTTCTTTTAGTGCAAGTGATATATCAATAACAGGTCACACATGTTGGTTTTGCCATCGTACGCAAGATTCAAGAGGCAGAAATCAATAAACATGTTATTTTCTATTTAGGTATTGATGATGCATTTTATTGAATATAAGTAAAACTCTTTTCTGATCAGCAGATCTCAAAGGAAAATCGGATAATTCAGTCCTCGTAATTGTGTCCAGTTAGTGTCACAATAATTCTTGCATGGAGTGACATTAGTGTTGTGAGAGTCCTCCTTGGGAGTGCAATTAATTTCGTGAAAGTCCTCGTAGGGACTGCAAATATACTATTCATGCATTATTTTACCCTAAAACATTTTATGACCATTTTTCATGCTAACATTATGTCAGATTGTAAAATAATTTAATATAGATTTCCCCTTTTTGTTCTTTTAATTTTTGTAAAATTTCCTCTGTCACTGATACATGCAATTTATATTTGAATGGATCTTTTGTAAGGTGCGGCCATCGTTGTTCCATTCTGTCTTCAAATGAAGACATCTAAGTGGAAGCACTATGTTTAACCGAACACTTTAAAATCTCGAGAACAATAACATCCTCTTTTCCATTATATTTTTTAAACATATTTTTGCTTCATTCTTGTATTATTATTTACTGCAATGTTGTTGAAACTGCAATTAATTGATCCCATTGTCAGTGTTGGTGATCTTATTAGAGATTTCATTTTTGCTGGTTCTTCGAATTGATCACCAAAAACCACTAATGCTGATTATATTTTCTTGTTGTAATAATCACTTATGTCACCAATCTATCATTCTTTTAATTAATTTCACACAGCCACACAGCTACACACACACACACACACACACACACAAACACACACATATATATATATATATATATGGTCATATATATATCTATATATATATATATATATATATATATATATATATATATATATATATATATATATATATATATATATATATTTTAAACATATTTTTGCTTCATTCTTGTATTATTATTTACTGCAGTGTATATTATTACAGCTTCGTAATATATATATATATATATATATATATATATATATATATATATATACATATTATATATATATATATTATATATATGTATTATATATATTATATATATATATATATATATATATATATATATGTATTATATATATATATATATTATATATATGTATTATATATATTATATATATATATATATATATATATATATATGTATTATATATATATTATATATATATATGTATTATATATATATATATATATATATATATATATATATATATAGATATATATATATATATATAGATATATATATATATATATATATAGATATATATATATATATATATATATATATATAGATAGATAGATAGATATATATAGATAGATAGATAGATAGATAGAGAGATATATATAGATAGATAGAGATATATATATAGATAGATAGATATATATATATATATATAGATATATATATATATATATATATATATATATATATATAGATATATATATATATATAGATATATATATAGATATATATATATATAGATATATATATATATATAGATATATATATAGATATATATATATAGATATATATATATATATATATATATATATATATATATATATATATATATATATATATATATATATATATATAAATATATAATCTCTCTGTCTGTTTGTCTGTTTGCTCTTTAAATTTTGTTGTTTGTATTCGTTACTTTGTCAAAATTGATGTTTGCTCTGTAATATGTAAATAATATACATGCTTTCACCCGTAGAGAATGACCAGTTAATATGAATAATTATTAATATAAACAAAATGAAACTTTTTTTTCACCCTTTAGACTGTACTACAAATATAAGCTTTGGATTGGTCAGAAATTTTGAATTCATGCATGACTTCATTTAAATTTTGAATTCATGCATGACTTCATTTAAATTTTGAATTCATGCATGACTTCATTTAAATTTTGAATTCATGCATGACTTCATTTAAATTTTGAATTCATGCATGACTTCATTTAAATTTTGAATTCATGCATGACTTCATTTAAATTTTGAATTCATGCATGACTTCATTTAAATTTTGAATTCATGCATGACTTCATTTAAATTTTGAATTCATGCATGACTTCATTTAAATTTTGAATTCATGCATGACTTTTTTATGTACGTCGCATTTATTTATCCGACCATGTTTTATGATCTTTAAAAAATTAACACTCGTTTTAATTCCTAGAAGAATCTTTTATAGATTTCTTTTTTTCTGTATGGCTGGCATTTCCTCTGTGACTGATGTATGCAATTTCTGTTGGAATATGAAACAAAATGCAGAAATTGATGCCTCCTTTTGTCTACACATTAGTAATTTACGACAGCAAGAGGAAGTCATAAGTGCAAGCCAACACTTTAAAAGCTTAAGAAAGATTATATCTTATTTTCCACTACAGTATTTATTCGTTTTTCATTTTGTAACATTCTTATTTTAACATTTGCAGCAACATCACTGAAACTGCAATCAACTGATCCCCATTCTGCTACTGTCATTACTGATGAATTTGTAAGAGGTAGCAGTTTTTACTGTTTCCTTTAAATTATTGAAAAGCAGTATTGCAGTATCAAATTATCCTATTCAAGCGTTTAACAGTTTATCTCTCGTTAAATATGTCAATTCATCCATGCATCCATCAATTCATCTGTTTATCCATACCTCTGCCTATCTATTTGTCTGACTGTTTTAAGTATCTTCTTTAAATTTGTCACTTTGTCAAAACGGACTCAAGGTTTGTAATATAAAACCCATATGCATATTTCAACCATTTAGAACAATTACCAGATATTAACATGGAAATGAAACACCTGTTAGATTATACCACAAAGCGTATATATAACAAATTTGTGATATGTACATCTGTATTTTATTTTAACTCCTGGTACATGGTTTGTCTAAATGTTATAATTTTTAGTTATGGTTTTTAGAAATTTAGTGATTATTTAAAACAGGATTTCGTACATGCATATAGTCCCTTCTATGATATTCAATACAATTTAATTGCATAGAACCTATTATTAGATGCTACGGTACATGTTGACAGTTACTAACAATACCATTATAATAGATACGATTACGAGACTCCGCCATTATCAAATTGAATATATCGATCAGGTGTTTGCCTTGAAGAACTATGTTAATTCCTATTGGATGAGTTAGGTCACATGAATTGGTATTTTGAAATATTAGATCGAGTATTGAGATCTCTCATGTGAGGTGTATTGCGACATATAGTCGTGAAGGTGTATATAAAGAGAAAACTGAGCAATCAGATTTCATTCCTATTTTGGAGTCACTTTTTTGCTGCTTTCTTGTTGTCTGCACGCTTTTTTATTTTGAATTTAGTTACTATTTGGGAGGAAAAACAGTACTGACTGTTCAGTGGAAACAGGAAGTGCTAAATAGGACTATAATAGTGTTTTGGAACTATTGGGAATTCATCGAAGGAGTTTTGGACATCGCCATTTTGACAAGGTCACGATTCTTGACAGACCAGTACATTTCCGGTTCTAAAATGTATTGGATTTGGCAAAGAGGAACTCAAGTTTAAAGATGACAAAAGTGCATTTTCGGTGCCACTAAATGGAGCATTAAGTGTCATGGGAGTCGGTAACATATTGTCGCATTATGTGTCGAAGCAAAAGGGGAAGTAACTGATACTTGTGATACCAGTGCAAAATATTTATTGGCACGTTCCTTGTGGTTCATTTGTTGTGTTGCTCTTGTTTTTGTTTTTTTATCGTTTTGGTGATAATAACAATACTTAGTGACTAGATACGCTGACTGAAAGAATAGTTAACTTCATATTACCTCATTGATAATTTAGCTATAAAAAAAGACACTTGCACATTTCCGAGTAATGACCACAAATATCGTATGTTCTTTCAAGTATTAAGAACCTTCCATCGATTACATCACGTGACCGACGATAATAAACTAACGTTCGCCAGCATATGTTTCGTTTAATGATGTTGGGTAATAGTCAAGTAAAATTTTGTTTTACTTTCTCCAAAAACTGTTTATTTGAAAGAATTCTATAGTTGTGTTCGTATAATGAATGTAATGAGTGTGTTTTTAAATCGGTGAATGACTTTAAATTGCAATGTGCGTGATAAAGCATAACAATACGTGTAAAATATATTTTGTAAGTCAAAGAGAGAGGTATAATAACGTTTGTTAAAGGTTACCATCCTTATGTTCCCATAGGTGAACGTTACATTCCTTAATATCTCAATGGTAAAATAAATAATTGTCATTCAAAGGTATGTAAAAACAAATTCTAAAATCAAAAACATGGCATCCATTACTGAAATGGTCGATGTCAAACGCATACATGATCTATACGAGTTTTACTGTAGAACGAGATTTTGAGCTGGAGAAAAATAAAAGGAACGTCATCGGGTCAAAAAGCAAGACTAAGACTTTGCCAGCTAACCTATTAAGCCACCGAACAAGTATGAATAATTTTGTAAGAATCAGTGGTCTTAAAGAACCATGCTACCGAGTGAATCAAATAACTCTTACATAATAAAAACGGCACGAGATCGATGCTTGATCTACTTCTATGGTTCTTAAAACAACAGTCGTTGTCAACTCGAAGCGTCTTAAACCAATTGATACCACTTATTTTCCTTTGATCATCTAATGAGCACACTTTTACAAGATTCTAATTTCACACTTGTCTTATTTTTCGTGTCTGATATTTGTATGATTTTATCAGTACGTTGTTCTAAATTGTAGATTTGTATTTCCAGTCACGTACTACAATGCACTACCAGACACCTGATGCACGTGATTAGTCCTGTGTCAAATGACCAAGCACTAATACGTGACAATATTCCGGAAATTTCTTATGTTAAGAACTTAGGCAGGGTCCATTTTACAAATCAAACCCATGCTGCAATATTTTCTCGTGACTACTCTACATTATGACGTCTTCTCCTTGTGATTAGCTAATTGCTAGATTTGAGAAATATCTTCCCAACACTGATTTTCCATAAGCAAAGAATCTCACAAATCAATAAAGGCTAAAAGAGCTGAAGGGAGATGTAAAAAAAATGAACTTTTATTACATTGAACTTTGCAGCTGGTTTTCAAAATTATATCGACAATGTTCTGCTGGAAAAATGCATACGTCTTCACTTTAAAACACTAAACGTCGTTATGATAATCTTTTCTCCATAAATTCATCATAATACAGTTCGAATCTTTTCTTTTAATTTAAGTTGACCGTGATTCCTTTTTAAATCCACGGAAATAGATAAAATATATCAAATTATATTCATTTTAAAATAATAATGATTCCACTAATACTCCAATTGTAGGATGATTTTTACATCGATTTACAAAATATCAACTCTGAAAAATACCTATACTATGTTCTATCTCTTTTCTTGTTACGAGTACGAGAAGCAAGAATACAATTCTAATTCACTACAACAGTAAAGATATTTAAAAAATGTTTATGACATCTCTACCATGCATGTGTGTGTGTGTGTGTGTGTGTGTGTGTGTGTGTGTGTGTGATGTGAATCAAAATATAAATTCAAACATGAAAATAATCAACTTATCAATATGAAAAGATGATTGTTAATAGGCACAAAAAGACAATTACATTTTGTAGCAGATAATCGGAAAGATATTTGAGTTCATTCACCCAGTCAATATAAAGTTGCCTCTCGTCAATCTAACTCCGTTCAAATGGCAAATATATGTATTTGTATGTGAAATATATGTATTTGTATGTGATATAAATAAAAAAAATGTATCAATGATTGTCGTAAAAAAATTAATTCAAAAGCAAACCTCTTTTCTTTTAATGAAATATTTATAAATCTCGTGGTATATCATTGATGCTTTGTTTGTCATAAGGTTTAATGCCATTTTTCAGCACGCGATAGTCTTGACATGGCGGCCAATATTAATGGTGGAGGACGAACCCGGGAAAACCCCCGCAAAGAACCATTGTATTTTGTATGCATCGAACAAAACATTGTCATTAACGTCTCCAATTTGCAAAAGGTTTCAAACTCAGAACTGATTATTCTGTATTGTGTTCATCAAAGTTACATATCTTGTTGAAGTTCTCACAATCTAGACTGCTCTTTAATAAAATCTTTGACCGCAAATCTAACTTCTGTTATCCTTAAGTAAGACTGTAACAAACTGATAGACTCCAACACCGAATTTGTAGAAATTCTATCCAGGCCTGTAGGCCAATTAATGGTCACCGAAAATACATGCCTGTTTTTTTTTTTCTCGAAGGTATGATCCACAAATTCATCCAATTGTAACAAAAAACATTGATTGGTCCCTTGAATGTCTCCATTACATTTTGATGCATCAGTTGAAATTTAGCCTTCTGATTCAAATATCAACTCATGTGTAATGAGCAGACAAAACGACAGAGATTGAAATAAATCGCTAAAACATGTTAATGTTTTGTTTGTTTTTTATGGTTTAACGCCATTTTTAAGCACAATATAGGCTATACATGGCGGCCAGTATTAATGGTGGAGGAAGAACCCGGAAAACCCCCGGAAAGAACCACCGACCCACGAGAAGCTACTGGCAAGTTTTCTCACATAACTACATTAGCCGAATCTTAGACTCGAACCCACGCAGACAGAGGTGTGTTGGTTTCAACGCTGATAAATCGCTTGTGGTCTCATCGGACTCTTGTACAACCTGGAATGTTGAAAGGTTTCCCACGGACGGGTACAAGATTCAGTCAATAACAGCAGCTAATGTCGCTGAAATCGATTGAATAATCACTGATGTCACGAAGTTAAATAAATTCAATTGGCTAAAACGATTATCGTTTAAAAAAAAACAATCAGATGCGGTTCCACTACAACAATCAGTTCCACTTCCGTCAAAAAGAACAATGCCAACTTCGGTTAATAAAATTATCAATGAAGTTTCTCAACAGCGTATAGCCGTTTCGACGACTAAAAATCTAGCGGAGCGGATTACTGTCGTCTCGCAAAGGGTTTTAGACGAAGCCATAATGTATAAACAGTGACGCAATTAGAAGATGTATCCTAACCGCATGGAACGTTGACACGTCTGTGTTGCAATATATGAGTATTCGAGATCACCAGTATTACGCATCGAGGCAATGGTACCAAACTAGGAATGGTCAAGAGAACATCAGGCTCAGGGCATATGTCGATAGTTTCGTCCGTGGGAACCATTTATAGAAGTCAAAGGAAAGCTCGAACGAGTCAAAAACAATACTGCATACAGTGAAAATGTTGAAATCGGATTTGTCAACAATTGTATAATGGCGTTGTTCAATAGCACATTAATCTATTCGGACTCGCCAGATATAGTGACGGTTGTGCAAGATCCGCTGTCCCGTCTGATGCTTGTCAAACACAAGCGAGCATATAGATTATTTACCGGTACAATATGACAGGCTGTGAACCGTGCAGTTCCAGCCATCGCTCTAAATGTTATAGTGAACTTAAGGTCTTCTAATCGTACGTTCTTCTATTGGTTTTCAACGTGACAAAAACAGACAACCGTACGCGTTTTTTCTTCCTGCACAATTCCACTCGCACACTTGAGTTTTACATTTGTGTTTTCGACTTCCACCACAATCAAGTCGTGCGTGTGCACGATCGGCTGTTAAAATGCGTAGGCCAGGACCGGAATGTTGACGCAGGCTTGCAGATTTCATTAAACAACTTAACTAGGTTGTATCTGGTTTATTACTTTTATTAGAACATATAGACCTGATTAAACAGTCTGTTGTGAACATATACTTAAAGCAAGTGAAGGACAACCCAGTAACACTCATTATAGATGTATTGTTTGGATTCTCTCGTGGTAAGCCCCTGTAGTTACAGGGCATGATTTAATGAGTCGAGGTCATTAACGCACTAGTAGAAAATTCATATTAGTTTTCTGAACACCACAGTCTAAACTAATGTCCTATCATGATGTTAAATTTGATCGTAAGCCAAAACCAGATGGCGATGCGGGGTCTCGTTGAATCTTAAGTGTTAACTTCAATTGTCCCACTCAGGTTGACCCAATCACAACCTAACAAGTCAGAGGATGCCACACAACAAAACACCTCAGTGACGTTACACTTGTCAAAGTCAGTGGAGACGAAAACAAAATTTATATTACTTGAAGCCATTCCATATATATATATATATATATATATATATATATATATATATATATATATATATATATATATATATATATATATATATATTTCTTCTCTATTTTCAGCCGCTTAAGAAAAAGTGGTTACATTCTTTGATGTTCTTTCTAAACTGCTGACATAATTGCCTGTCCTTTCTTTAACAGGTAATTAACTCTTGCAACTAAGAACTTATGGCATTGTATTAGGCTTGGACCTCGTTTTATACGACTTTGATTGTCTTTCATTGGAACAGTTACCGTTGTCATTCAAAATCTAGTAATCAGATGTTAATTTATGATATATGTAAGGAACCAGTCAACCAAAAAATTATGTGTAGCAACAGAATCGTTTCAAAATTGCTTTGGAAAACATAATCAATATATCGCCTATTCAGTGAAAATCGATGCCCAAATAATTGCTTCGGGAAGCATGAATATTCGCCTATTCAGTCAAAATCGAGGTGTATGTAATTAGTGTATACATCGCATGGAGGCGTTCTTCACTTTGAGACAAGACAGAATTTGGATTTATTCGATACAGTTTAAATCCTCACCGCTATGTTTAGGCCCTCTAGTACCATTTTTGTACCAATCAGTGACATATGTAATATTCTTATTTATTCTCCAAAACAGTTCCGTACAGAGCGTAACAGTTATAATACCGAATTTAAAGGAGAGAAATAGAAGCGATATTTTACTTCTATCTGTATCAGTGGCATTGTTCTGTTCCAGACTTTATGACTGTAAATTCATGTCCACGGCAAGAAAAATCTAGTATGTTGGCTATTAAAAGTCAAGTTATAAATGGAAAAGGTAACTATTACAAAAACATTAGTTAGCAAGATACACTTCTCTATATAAAATTGAATACGTAGTCTAGGAAGAAACACGATTCAAGGTACAAATGTTAACATATTTCAAATGTATATAAAAAAGATAAATGTAAGAAAAGGTTTAAAAATTAGCGTCAAATAATTTCTGATATAAATCTCATTTATTTAAAAATAAACGGTCCGAGATGGTCTTTTGTGGATACATCAGCTAAAAGCTATGAGTTCAAATCCAGCACCTCAATGAAATAGATTAGCATTTAAGAAATTGTTCCATTGTATGGCAGCGTGGAAATAGATTAGCACGAAAAGAACGTGTTCCATTGTATGGCAGCGAGGATATTGATAAAACGACAAAAACGTGTTCCATTGTATGGCAGCGTGGAAATAGATAAGCACGACAAAAATGTGTTCAATTGTATGGCAGCGGGGAAATAGATTAGCACGACAAGAATATGTTCCGTTGTATTGCAGTGTGAAAATCAATTAGCACGACAAAAAGAACGTGTTCCATTGTATGGCAGCATGGAAATAGATTAGTACGACAGAAACGTGTTCCATTGAGCAGCAGAGAGGGTGAACAGACCACGTTTTCGAGCAAAAATAAGGCTTCCAACGAAATCTCATTTTAACCCAAAAAAATAAGTCTCCATTTAGCGAACGGAGACTTTACGATTTTTCAATCAATTTTGGTCTCAACGATGTGGTCATCACCCTCTCTACTGCTACGGGTTAATAATTCTTTTACGAGTTCAACCGAATATTTGATCGAGTCTTTAGGACGAAAATCATTTATGATTTCACAAACAAACTAATCGCTAACACTTCATCTTGTAGATCAATTAAATTATTTGACTGGTCGGTGAGTCGGAAATTAATTCTCGTTAACGAATTATTATGGCATCGCATGTAGACAGGATTAATTGGGTTTTCAATAATTAGGAATCCTGGAGGAGTTGTAGGTGCAAACGAATAAAGAATATATCCCTGCTGAGCTTGATTTGATTGCTCTAGATTAATTTGATAGCTTCCTTCAATTGCATCACATGTTAAATTGAGCGCAATCACCGTTGAAATATTCACATTATGCGGGGCAATATGCCTACCGCCACCATCTGGATCATTATTATACCTGAGGAGGACAGTTGAATCTGATTTTTGTAGCGCCTTGATATCGGTTTTAACAATTCTTGCTAGTTCATCAGCGTTGTATTTGGGAAACTTGAAATTACGCAGATTGTCTTCTGTGATATTGTAATCGGTTAGGAATCGTTGTTTACTGTCGCTGTTGTCATTAATTATTGTTTGAATAATTAGTTCATAGATATATTCCATGTCAGATATAAGTTGATTTATTATTTCAACGTGTTTTTGCGATTTTGTTTTCCGTAGTTGTTCTAGTTGTGTTTCATATAATTGTTTAATTTCATTAAAATAACCACGGATGTCAGTTAGCGTAAATGAAATAGTAACAGATGAGTCGGCTGTTCTTTTAATGATAAAATCCCATTGCAATGTGTCTTTGTTGGTAAATATAAATCTATCGCCGATTCTTCCTTTTCTTATATCAGATAAATTATCTCGATAACTGGGATTGATTTCATGATATGATTTTACGTCCGTGGTTAAGTCGGCGGTGGATTTCTCCGGTTGTTTTTCGGGCCATCCTAACACTGTTCTTAACGAGCTGTTATAGATATCTACAGCATATCCCTCTGTGCTTATTTCGATCGACGACGAGAGCGTCGGTTCATGAAGTTTAATAGCTATTTTTGATTCTTTTCCAGTGATTGATTTTATTCTACGCTGAATTTCAGCATCGATTTGCTCAATTTGGTACGACCCAGTTGGTAACGAAACAGTTTCCCACGCTGGAGTACCATCGGGTTTATTCTTATACGAGAACACTAGTGCGTTATTGGGCTGCTGGCCACCAAATGCAACCGATCTAATATTAGGCCAGTTATGATATACTCGTAATTTTGCCAGCGCGATCTCACGCACTGGAATCGGAGAAGGAAAGTTCACACTAAATTCGGGGGTTGTTGATGTTATTGATATCATGCTTGTTCGTATCGGGGTGGTATTCTCCGCGATTCGTTGAAGCAGTTGCAATTCGTTGAATTGTAGTGACATTATTGTTAACGCTGTCTTCAATTTCCAATTTCAACATCGCGATGTTATACAACTGGGTCATCGCGGAAAATTCAACATCGAATATGAACGAATTATCTATTGACAGCGAGATCAACTCGGATAATTTCAAGAACGCGTCAAATACCACCCTGTACCGAGCTGTATAATCACTGAGTTTTTTCTGAGAACACGATGATAACTTTTTAGTTATCGCGGTGGCGACTGCCGCAATTGCTGTTGCCGCGGAGACAGCAATTGGAACTGCAATCGGAGCCATCATGGTCACTGTCGACAAAATAACCCCGGCGCTGGCCATCACACCGGACACCGAGTACACGGTGATGTCGATGATTGCTATGCTGCGTCGGTATTTTTTCATTTTTTCACGATAGCGCTCAGAAAGTGATTTCAAATTCGCGGAAAATTCTTTCAAGGTATCATATCGATATCGATGCGATTGTGATACCTCTGGAACTATTATCGGTTCAATTGATTTCATCGATGTCATTGTTATTTTAAACCCGCTAGTGTTTTCAATTATTAGCCATCTTCCGGGTAGTAGATCAGGGGGTAGTCTACTTCACCTACAAATTCTAAACACCAGGTTATTTCTTTTCTAATGGTGTTATCAACCGCGACAATCTCAAATTCTTCTTCACCCCCGATAATTACTGTCGCGGTGCCACCAAAGTAGGTTTTACCGCTCACGCTGATATCAAATTGCTTGTTAGAGATTAAACGTCATCCTGTAGATACCATGGGGCCACTCCCCGATATTGAATTTCAATTTAGCATTAGAGTTTTTTACCCAATCAAAGGTCCCATGATCGACCGTATACACGATATTTTTAACGCCTATGTCTGGATGCGGAATCTTTACTTTTTTAAAATCTTCTTTTAGTTTAAGAATATCGTCGTAAACGTCGAGATAGGTTTTATTGATTTCGGTATATTTCATGATCGTTTTATCGCGGCGTTCAAAAAATGAAATCAAAAGGAGGATAAATTATAAACCTTTTTGCATGCCATAATGCCCGTTGAGTTGAGAATATGTCGTCGTGATATTGTAACTTTTAGAACCCTCAAAGAAATTAGTAACCATTTCGTTGATGACCTTTTGTTCGTCAATAGCTTTTTTAACTTCAGCGAGGGTCGGACCTGTCAGTGTGGTTTCAGACACAGGTGTTCTCCCTAAAAATTTATCCACGATGGTATTAAGTGTTGTTTGTCTCACCATAAACATATTAATATCTTTGAGAGTCATCGTAGATGTAGCCGGGACACCAAAGAAACTATTAGCGATGTAGGCATTGTGAGTATGCTTGCCGATAAACTCGCTAATTTCAGCGAGAGTCATGCCAGCCACAAGCGGGTTTCCAAAGAACTTGCCAACAATGTCGTTAGTGGGTTTTTGATCTTTTTTTAGTTTAGAAATATCATTGTAAATCTCGAGATAATTTGCCCTGATATCGGCGGAAGTCATCATCTTCCCATCACTCTTGAAAAAAAGTGTATACAAAAGTCTATCAAACTGTGATTGGAGTCTAAAATAAGTTTCGATGTTAGAAAGTTTCGTCGTGATATTTTGGAGTGTAATGCCCTCAAAGAACTTATCAGCGACTTCGCTGGTGATCTTTTGTCTGTCAAGCGCGCGCTTAATTTCAACGAGAGTCATGTCTGCCACAAGCGAGTTTCCAAAAAACTTAACAACTACGTCGTTAGTGAGTTTTTGTACCTTCTCAAAATCTTCGCTTAGTTTAAAAATCTCGAGATAATTTGCCTTGATTTCTGAAGCAGTCATCATCCTTCCAGCTTCCTTGTTAGCGAAGAATGAATTCAACAAGTCTTTAATTTCAGCTAGAGTCATGCCAACCACAAGCGGGGTTCCAAAGAATTTATGTACGACATTTTTGCGAAAACTATTATAACCTCGTATAAGATCATTCAGCTCACGTTCGTTGGTAGCAATCGCGTCGGTGATCGTAGACACAACTGCGCCTGGTTTAAGTTGTCCACCGTTGGAATACAGCGTAAAAGAGTTTTCAGCGGCGTTGTGTTGTCGTTTTAAAATGTCATCCAATGACAAATTACTACTTTTCAATTTACCCTGGAGCAGCAGAGAGGGTGAATCCTACAACGTTTTCAGACAAAATTTGATTGAATCGTTAAAACGAGCCTTCCTACGATCTTATTTTAACCAAAAAAAGGCGAACCCTACAACGTTTTCAGACAAAAAAATTGATTGAAATCTCCCTATGAAATCATTTTAACTAAAAAAATGAAAACGATTTTTTAATTAATTTTGGTCGCAACTTGTTGTCATCTACCCTCTCTGCTGCTAAAGTTTTCAGTTCTGGGTTAACAAAAATAATAAAATGATTTTAACCGAATATTTGATCCAGTCCGATACGATATCGTGTCCGAGGATCATGTAGATTTATTGTTGCGAATCCGTGCGGAGTCGACTGAGCATAACTAAAGAAATCTCGAAATTGATTGAAGTCCATATCAGAACACCATGTCTGCCAAATATTTCGTAGCGTATGAGTATCAACTCCGTTGAATACAGACAATAAATTACAGTTATCTCTGATGACTTTTGGAACCTGAGTGTAGCGTTGAGTGACATATATCACGTCAGTGTTTTTATGCCTGCCTCTGGAAAAGATCCTAGCAGGATTTTTTTGTTTATCTAACATTATATCGTCGTATACGACTAAATTGTTAATATCTCCATCAATATCATCAATGCTCGGTGCTTCATCGATATCGGTTATAAACTCAATAATACCCTCTCCGGATTTTTCTACCGCGCTGTCGTTAAAATCTTTTAGCACTTCATAACATCGTTGATCATCTACGCTAGGGGCAATTAAATACAACTTATCCCACTTCATCCATCTCATTATTAAATTGAGCAACAATTGCGTTTTACCGGATCCAGATGGCCCGATTATAATCATCCGGATAGAGTTTGGTAGCGCTGCATGATGCTTAATTGGTTCTCTTGTTTTCGTCGCTGAAAAATCAATTATATCCATATTTCTATACATAAATTATGGATCTATATTGTGTGAAGTGTAAAACGCGTACTGGCACAGATGATGTGACGACGATTACAACTAAAAATAACCGATCAGCGCTTTCTGGTAAATGCGTGCAATGTGGTACAAAGAAATTTAGATTTGTGTCTATGAAATCTGATTTAAAAAAAAACGAGGAGGTGATATCGCAGCCAAATTAGCAAAACTCCCTGGAACCCCATGGGCAAAGTACCCCGGAGAAAAGCACCTCCCAGGATATAGCTACTGTGGACCGGGAACCAGACTTGATATCAGACTCAATAATCAAAATCAACCCAACCCCGGTGAAGAACCAATAAACGCCATTGATAAGGCCTGTCACCTTCATGATGTTGCTTATAAAAGCAGCAATCTGCAACACAGGCATCTAGCAGATGTGAAATTAATTCATGCGTTAAATGCTATTCCTGATAAATCCTTCAAAGAAAAATTGGCTTCATTTTTAATAAAATCGGCTATGAAAAGTAAATTGATGTTAGGTGCCGGTAATTAATAATATGGAATCAATTTATTATTCTCCGAGGGGATACTGGAGGGGTAACGCTGCAATCAATAAACTCGCTAGAGCTGCAAAAGTGAAAAAAACCACTGCGGCTAATTGGTTATCCAAACAGGCACTATGGCAAATTTATCTACCACCGCCTAAACAAATTCAATTCTCGCATTTTGATGTGACCGCTCCTAATGAAGTTCATCAGGCTGATATATTATTTCTGCCACATGATCGTGGTTACAAATATGCGTTAACCGTAGTTGATGTTGCGAGTCGATACAAAGAAGCAGAACCGCTGAAAACAAAATCGGCCACTGAAGTCGCTTCTGCATTTGAAAGGATTTATCGACGAGGTCCTCTGCACTGGCCAAATCTGTTACAAGTTGATCCTGGCAAGGAATTTCAGGGTGCAGTGTTATCTACAATGAAACATCATAATGTCACCATACGACGAGGGCATACTGCGCTACATCGCGATCAGGCCATTGTAGAACGATTTAATCGGACGATTGCTGAGCGGTTATTTGGATATCAATACGCAAAAGAATTCATTCAAGAAAAGCGATCCAGTGAATGGGTTAAAAGATTACCATCTGTGATTACTGCACTGAATAACGAGATTACTAGAACAATCAACATGAAACCTATCAACGCGATTAAAAAGAAGTCAATACCCGTACAACCACAAAAAGATTTCCCTAGAAACGCTAGCGTTTCCCAACCAATTCTTGGTAGTAATGTCATTGTGAGGTACTTATACGAACCAGGAGAGCTTGAAGGGGGTAGAAAAAGGGCTACTGATCCTATTTGGAGCGTCACTACGCATAAGATATCTAGTATAACACGATCAACTGGTAGACCAGCAATCTATAAACTGGATTCAACTGCTCCTCAGCGAGGATTTACTCGACAACAACTACAAGTGATTCCCGAGGATACTCAATTGCCACCGCATGGTCTTAACTAGCACCGTTGCGTCTATTACACTCAAGACAAGTCAACATCACATTATTTCTGACATGACCGAGATTGTTATTTTTTCTGTCTACGGTGAATTGGCGAGGATCCTTATCCGAATACTGCCAACGCATTATACAATTGCAACTCGCGCAGTGATTATTCTGTTGTTTCTTCAAAGTGATTATTAGTTCAGCATCAATATCAAATTCTCGTTGTTTTTTTTTGTCCTGTTGCTTGTAACCGGAGAGTTTTTTATTAATGATGCTAACATCAATATCATCCATTGTTGTGTCATTATCATCACCAATGATTTCATCATCGAGGACAACTCTCCGAAGTTGATTTATTTTTCGTACTCTGGATACTGCGAGATAGACTAAATTTGACCATTCGATGCGATTATCTACCATCCAAACAATTGTATCCGATATAGTCAATCCCTGTGAAGAATGTATCGTCGCTGCGTATCCTAGCGTCCACGGGGATTTATTAGCACGCAATGCATCTTCAACGACGTTGATATCAACCAGCACAATATCATTTAATACCAGAATTTGTTTTTCATTCTGTCCTGGAATATCAACTTCGATATTCTGTTTTCGTGTATCCGAAGGCCTATAACAAAGGGGTACTGGAAGCGTTGCAAATTTTTCTTTATGTAATTCAAATAACTTCATCTGAAGTGTGTCCCTGACTATTTTTCTACTTGCAATTATCAAATCATTTGGTCTCCATGTTTCCCAGAAATCATTCATTGGAGTTTCTGAAATCACTTCACGCGCTATTTCGCATTGGATTCTATCCGGTTGTAATCTAATTAGCGCTTTGAACTCGCGTAATCGTTCATCAAGTGATCTATAATCAGTGGTGATTTCTTCATAGTAGTCTACAAAACCCTTTAGCCATTCATGTGGAGATGCACCGACAAATGGTGGTGGTTGGCCTTGATCCCCGCACATGACGACTTTTGTGTTTTTGGTTAACAACCACTCAAGAAATGTTTTTAATACATCTAATGACACTGTGCATATTTCATCCCAGATTATGATTTCAGGAATGAATTTATCACCCATTCGATCAGGAGTCCATTTGTCACCCTTCCATCGAAAGAAGCTGTGATAAGTGCAAGCATTTACCCCTCGCTGTATCATCTCTCTGGCGAGTCTGTGAGTCGGTGTTAGCACAATCATGTTAGTAGAAATACAAGTATTTCCACCACCACGAAATAATTCAATTGCACGAGTTGTCTTTCCTGACCCACCACAACCGTTTAAATAAACTGTCTTGTATCTACATATTGGATCAGATACCGGTGGTGCATTAGAAAATTCTGATTGAATTTCAATACGGTTACAACAAAGATATTTATCATCCATGGCAACGTCTGCGGATTCACAATACTCATGTAGCATCTCCTTTTTAAATCGCCAACGCCCCCAATTTTCTTCGGGATCTGTGAATGCCGCTACAGCTGATTTGTACTTATTGTGTATATACATCGAATCAGTGGCCACTCTAACAGCGGTATTAGGAAATCTATTTATCATCGAAAATAGATTAATAGAAGCATAGGCTAGCATTGAACTTCTCAAATGTGTGTACTGGGAATTATATCCATCACAGTAGGTAACAACCGTACCTAATTTCTCACCATTGGATAGAAAAGCATCCTTACGGGATACAAGTTTTCCCTGTTTCATTAAATCCGCTACAATAAAATCGTATTCAGCGACATCTATGATCAACCGCGAAGAGTATTTTGCGTTATCGTATCGTCCGCCCTGGGTAAATTTACCGATTATTCTTCTTCCGAGATCTTTTGCTTGTTCTTTTTTAATTTCAAATAACTTCTTAGACCAATTTATGATTTCTTCTTCACTGAAATCTGGAAACTGTTTTCGTAGTTCGTTGATTATTCTATCTAGATCGGGTTGTGGTAGCCAAACTTCTTTCTGAGCTCGATAGCATATAATAGCCTCGGAAACAATCAACGATATTAGCATACCACAATCAATCATATATCTCAATAGCACTATTGGCATCCAGTGTTTTTCAGATAGGTGTCTACCGAGCCAAACATAACTACACGGATGTAACCCTGTAGCTAATTCAAATGATATCACACGAGCGAATCCGGTTAAATCAAAATCAGGCAATGGTCCATTAATCGCAACACGAGTCATTTCATGCGTGGGGTGTCCAAATCGTTTGAAGTACTCAGCGCATTCCCCATACCCGAGAAAACTTCCGGGATAACACGCGGATATATCAATTGAAATCATACCATCACGTGAGTATTTCGTATTCCACAGTCCTCCATGACCAAATTCGACGCAACTCAATTTAACATCCTCGAGAAAATCATTTCGTGTTGGACGCCATGAGTTTTTTTCTCTTGCGAAGTGAGCTACCACTGATGGAATAGTAAAACTATCCGTGAGTAGTTTTTCATGGGAATTCTGCGGTGAAAAATCACTAGCGATTTTTCTCATTCTGTTATCTAATTCTTCAATGCGATATAATTCACCATTTGGTTTTACAAATTGATCGAATTCTTCATCACTTCTAAGTAACCACACTGACACAGGATCATCTTTACACAACATATGAATAGCATCGAATAATTTCTCTTCATAGAAAACGTCCCCGACGAACTCCTTAGGGATATATTTCACGGTTCGTTCTCGTGGAAATATTGTTACCGCAGGTGTCCACGCGTGTTTGTTATGATCAATAATCTGTATTGGGGCTCCATTTTTGTTATATTTCGGTTCGTATAAAACCTCTCCGGTTATCGTCATAACGGTTATTGGGAATCGTAATGATGTTTCTAATTTAGCTATATCAGAAATCTTTGCACCATGCTGTTTCACTGTCAGTTCCCACTCGGTTATTTTCCTACGTCGCAGATCAGTTAGTTTATTTCCTCGGGATGCATTTGTGAAGTGTTCTATTATTCGTTCTGCTACACAATTAAGCCCTGACGAATATTTCATAGGAGCTAGTTTTGCGATATCGGGTTTATCATTTAACGGATATATCCCATAAACCATTGCTGTTACGGGATAAGATCTTTCGTAGTATGGTTTATCAATGCCGGTTAGAATCCCTGGTTTGGAATCTCTACTCACAATGACAGCTTTTTTATTCTTGAGGATTGGTTCAAATTTATCCTTAATAATCCATTTGCCATCGACTTCGATAATGAATTTGATTCGGAAAAAATGCCGTTTTTCCCCAACACGTGAAATTATCACTGCTGCTTTTTCATCAGTCATGGTAGCATCAACAACACCATCAATTCGAAATGTTGACCAACAATAAGATGCTCCATCACGCTTGAATTCATTAAAACAGTCTCTGATTTTACTAATCATGGCTTTATCAAGAATTGTATTCTTTGGTGTATTAGAAACTATATCGAGATTGAATTGAGCATCTTTCCAGGGGTAATCTCTCTTGGACGTTTTTGAAATCCGAAGGATTTTGGGTTTATCGCGATTAAATCTAGGATTGATTTTGTTACGTTTTTTGGGTCTATCGAGATTAAATCTAGGACTGATTTTCAATAATCTCTTAAACTCTTTCATGTTTCCGTCTCTTGGACGTTTGTTACGTTTTTTGGGTCTATCGAGATTAAATCTAGGACTGATTTTCAATAATCTCTTAAACTCTTTCATGTTTCCGTCTCTTGGACGTTTGTTACGTTTTTTGGGTCTATCGAGATTAAATCTAGGACTGATTTTCAATAATCTCTTAAACTCTTTCATGTTTCCGTCTCTTGGACGTTTGTTACGTTTTTTGGGTCTATCGAGATTAAATCTAGGACTGATTTTCAATAATCTCTTAAACTCTCTATCAGCATTAAATTTAGCATTTCTCGAAGTCAATCTCTTGAATTCCATCATGCTATACTAAAAACAAGTGTCTAAATGAAAGATTTTTATATAATGAATCACTGCAAATGGATCAGTCAATGAATTAGACAAATAGTATAGTATACGAATGAACCAGGAATTCAGACCACACCCAGTGAGTACAAATTATGAAGCATCCAGTGATGGTGTTGTAAGAAACCGTAGACTGAAGAACCCAGTTGGGTGGGATAATGGTATGGGGTATTTGTTCTTTACTGTTGGAAAGAAGAAATATTACAATCATCGTTTCGTGTATGAATGTTTCCATGGATTGATCAAAGATGGTTTTGTTATTGATCATATTGATTCTAATCCGAAGAACAATTCCTTATCAAATCTTCAAGCAATCACACATAGTGAGAATACCAAACGAGGAAGGACTGGGAAATACTCGAAAAAAGCGAGACCTGTGAAATCTTTGAATACAATAACTAACGAAGAAAAAGTATTTAAATCAATATATGAAGCCGGCAAGTATTTCAATATTTGTAGACCCTCAGTACGATATGTTGCAGAGGGGGTTTGTCGATCGGCTATTTCAAAAAAGAGCGGACAGAAAATTCAATTTAGTTATGTCTAATACGTCATATTTTTCATTTAGAAATATATCATTATTATAGAATAATGAATTCTGAAAACATGAATAGCATCATATCCGAGATTTCAAAATTGAAAGGTTGGGATATTGAACTATCAGATGGGTTAAATCCTGATCAAATCATGTCTGATTTTCAGGATATAGAATACGGAGTTAACAACAATAAATATATGCTACCAAAGAAGTATGCGCTCATCAAAAGAATTCAGAATTCTATTAAGGACTCTCTCGCATTTTCCAGTGACGTAAGTGTGTTCGCTCCGTTGTATACCATCGTAGAACGAATACGAAAAGAATTGGGGTACGAATACGAATTGAAAAAGGAGGTTAATTCTAAAGTTAGAAACCTACGGGCGTTAATTCAAGAAAATGAACAATTTTGATTGACCAACCATTTATCATTATTTGATTGTGACCGTCCCTCATAGAGATTTTAATTTTTTTTTAGCATTTTTTGATCAAAACTGTTGAAATCAGTGAATAAAAAATTGATGGCTGGTTCGGATTGATCAATGGAAAAGTGGCGAAAGTGTGATATTTTTTATTTTTATAAGGATTTCCACACTTTCGCCATCATTGATAGAGATGTTAAAACACTTCCACGATCGTGTTAGGTTGGATTGAAAAATTGTTTTGCAATTGAAAAATTGTTTGCGATTTCAAATAATGGTCAATGAAGCATTAACAACCCGATTGGCTCGTGAACGACTGGATGCAATCAGGAGATTTGTACCAATTCGTGACTCTGTACGGAATAAACTACAACAACGACAGAGTCTTCAGACTGATTTTGCTATGGGATCCGAAGAATTGTTTAAACCAGTAACCACAGCAACGAAGGGGATAGAGCGTGCTATACTGGGAGATGTTCCCGAGACGGGAAAATCTGTTATCGGTGAACTCGAAAAAATAGCAGCGAAAACTGAACAAACAGAACAAATAGAACAAATAGAATCAAAAAGAACAGTTGATGATTTACGCGTGATATTTAACGAGGCGGGGTTAGCAGAAATTAATAAGACTGATCCAACAGGAATTCCTGAGCTTGTTGTTACGAATTATGAAAACAGGAAAAATATGTTGAAACCAGAATATCATAAGTTTGTTAGAAATATAACTCACTGGGCTGATATATTCTACAAAATCAAAACTGAAAAAACAGGTAGAATTAAGAAGGATAGTGCATCATATATTCAATATATCAATGCAGTGGGTATAGTGTATAAACAATACGAAGAGTTTAAACAACAACAAAAACCGCCAAAATTGCAAAGGCGGCGACAGCAACCTGCAAAGAAAATATCTTTTTCACCTAAAAAAAAACAACTACCACCTGATGATGATTTTCTTGATTATTTATTACAAGAAGCCGATTTAGAAAAACAGGATGAAGCAACTGGTTATAGCGGAAGTGGATTGCAAGATTCCAGTGGAAACTCAAAGAGTGAAAACGCTAGCGTTTCATGCCCTGGTAGTGTTATCAATGATATATCACGATTAGAAGTTCTTGTAGGAGGTTTCCGAGCTGGAAATAACTCACCGGAAATAATTAATGAAGCAGCTGATATCTGTAGACGGTTATTTGCCGGCGGTATCATGGATATCAAAACATATCGAGATTTCATTGACGAGTTAGTGGAAAGTGGGTATCACAGTGATTAAATAAAAACGCTAGCGTTTCCAATTGAAAAATGGTTTCTGATTTCAAATAATGATCATACACTACAATCATGATAAACCAACCCCCGTCTACGTAGTTAATTCACGGTTTCCAGTTTATAGAGCATACTACGGAGATGGTTTAGGCAATACCATTGCAGGGTTATTTGCGAGAATGGCTCCAAAAGTGATGCCGTTGGCTAAACAACTAGGAATGAAAGCAATTGAAGTTATTCGTGATAAGGGTATTGGTGCTGTTGGAGATCTTGCTGGAAAAGCGTTTTCAACTGCGAGGAATAAATTAACATCATTAGTGAAATCACGGATGAAATCCAAAGGATTTTCAAAGAAACCGTTACCGTCTACAGCGGAAATGCCTGCAAGTGTTAGTAGAATTATAAATAACGCAGTAGACGAAAAATTAGCGTCGATGGTAAATCAAGGGGACCAAAGCAATATTGCAAATATGATAGCAGGAAGCGGCTTTAAAAAACTACGTCGATGAAAATCGTTTACGATGAAAATCCTACGGATTTTTACGATTTAGACTCTGATAAATAGAATAAAATGTTCAAAAAATCACATGATCCGGCGTTTGATATAGACGCCCCAGTTGGCAAGGATGATTCTGTACGCGATTATCAATATTACGCTTATCATGCAATAGACGCAAATAGTCGATCGCGAATTGAACTTCAAGTCCATGATACCAGTAAATACTTTTTGCCCTGTGAAGCGTTTATTGAAGTAGAAGGAGAACTTGTAACAGCTGCTGGAGCATCATATCCAGATGGTACTCAAGTCGGTTTTGTCAATAATGGTATCATGGCGCTATTTGAGAGTGCTAGATATCTCATTGATGGAAAAGAAATTGAGTCCATAGATCGTGATGTTGATGTGGCTACAACAATAATCGGGTTAGCGAGATATTCCGATGATTATACAAGATCAGCAGGACCTTCTATGATGTTTGCAAAAGATGGTAGGAATAGCGCTAATGGAAATCCATTTGTTGTAAGACGACCAAAAAAACATGCTGGTGATGCTGATGTTGATGTCGAGGATATGATTATAAACAACGACCCCAATTTCAATCTAGGAGCTGCAACACGAAACTCAATGTTGGGAGCAGGGCGTAAATCATTTTCATGCGCGATTCCACTACATCATATATTTGGATTCTGTAGAAACGTCCGAAAAGTTATTTATGGGGCGAAGCATACAGTATCGCTTGTACGAAAGGGTGATGATAATGACGCAATTTGGAGGATTCCAGCAAACACAGCTGCAGATCATGTAAATGATGATGCCGGTAAAGTTATTTTAACAAAAATATCATTGTGGATGCCAGTGTTGACTCCAGCAATCACTGCAGAAGAACGATTACTATCATTTATGGACCAAGGAGGAAAGTCGTTGTTGAGTTGGCTAACCGTGAGTACAGATGTGAAGCAATCAAATATCAATGGGTTATTCACGTGGAATCTAGCATCAAAACAAGGCGTTTCTGCGCCACGTCATATATTTATTGCGTTACAAGATAACGCACGAGTTGGTGATCAACGTTTCAGTCATATGATATTTGATCAATTAGGTGTGAAAGACGTCTCACTGAGAATAAATGGCCAACAGGAACCATCCGAGGATATACAACTTAATTACACAGAAAATCATATTGCACGCGTGTATCATCGTCTGCTGTCATTTATGGCACGCGATCAAAATGTCGATACTGGTTTGCAAATATCACAATATGATTTTAAAAATCTGTATCCAATCTATTACTTCTCACTGGAACATCTCGATTTAACAAGACAGTCCGTCGTTGATATACACTTTAGAGCTAATGTGACTCGTCCTGTTGGTGTTGGTGCTATTGCTAATTATAGAGCGGTTGCTGTCATTCTCAGTGATAAATCAATGCTACTCGAAGGTGTTGGTGGAAGAATGAGAGTGGTAGATGCACCAGTAGAAAATCTTTGATTGATTTTTCATTGAATTAGAATCAATCAATTATATATAATGTCATATAGTGTTATTAGTGTTGCGTTAACTCCCGGTCAATTAAAAAAATTGCAATCGGAATCGGCTAAGCGATGTGGTACCACAATCACGTTGAAACCCAACCAAATGACTGGTGGTGCAAATAAACTATCGCTGACAACTCGTCAGGTGAAACATTTCAATGATGCACTTGCAGCCAAAAAAGGTGTTCAGATTACTCTTTCTGCGGCTGCTATCAAAAATATGATTAAAACAGGCGGTATATTTCCGTTGTTAGCTGCGATTCCAGCATTGATTGCAGCAGCAGCCCCAGCGGTGGCTAAAGCGGCAGCGTTAGGAGCCGTTGGTACTGCAGCAGGAATGGCACTAAAGAAGGCAACTGGGAAAGGATATAAAAAAAAGGGAAAGGGTCTAAGACTACCAGGAACCCCGTATTCGTGGTACAGCGGAAGATCCGTGAACGGATCGGGTCTAAGACTACCAGGAACCCCGTATTCGTGGTACAGCGGAAAGGGTTTAAGACTACCAGGAACGATTTATTAATTCAGGAATCGAAGATTCCTGTGTCCAATTTTGATTTAATGGATGCGGCTAAAAAACTAGTGATTAAAAATTTCAGAGGTGTTTTTATGAAAGATCAATTACCACATCAACCAAACAAAACTGAAACCGGAATCATTAATTTAGATAACAGCACCGGACCCGGAACTCACTGGGTTGCATACGCTATTGATCCACGTGGGATTGTTTATTTTGATTCATATGGATTAGCCCCACCAAAAGAGTTTATGCGGTATATAAAAACCCTTCCAATGAAGACTTGGTATTCTACGCTACCAACACAAACGATGATTGACCCACCAATATGTGGCAGCGAAGTATTAAATGTCCTTGACGCTATTTCTAACTCCTTGGGTAACCCAAGCGGAAAACCACCACATATTGTCGTAAATGACTACACCAGCAATCGCTTTTTAGAGAGAGAAAGAGTTTTACAATAACATGATTGATATTTGGGGGAGATCTTTGAAACCCAAACCCGATGGCACTGCACCACCTGATTCTGTCAAGGATATAACAAAAAAAATTAAAGATGAAATCGCTGAGACGTTGAACTTAACAAATGTTGATCCTAATGAAATAGTTGTATTTCAGGACAAACAGGGTAAATTGAAATCTAGTAATATTTCTCTGGATGATATTTTAGTTAAACAACAAAACGCAATCGAGAACACCGTTGCGTTATTTTCGGATCAGGGTAAATTGAAAACCAGTAATATTTCTCTGGATGATATTTTAGTTAAACAACAAAACGCAATCGAGAACACCGTTGCGTTGTTTTCGGATCAGGGTAAATTGAAATCCAGTAATATTTCTCTGGATGATATTTTGGTTAAACAACAAAACGCAATCGAGGATACTATCGCGTTATTTTCCGATCAGGGTAAACTCAAACCGGGTGTACTCGTTTCGACGATTACAGATCGATTAAAAACTCTCAACGATGAGTTAAACAATTCTCTGGCTGTACTAAAAATACTTGAATCTAAAATTGAAGATAACGGAAAACAGTTTATATCATTTCGTAGAAATATCATTGATAAATTTATTGGAACCCAGTTGGATAAAATTGAAATAAAACTCCCTGATATTAAAAAATCCATCGATGAGACGAAAACTTTCATCGAAGCCGTCAAAGGTGATTTTTCGAGGATGATAACAATCATTGAAAAAACAAAAATTCCTCATGAGAAAACCAATAACGTAGTATATACAATCCAACACGGATCATTTGAGTGGACACCTACAAACAACAAATTAGATATCACTGCAACCGTTAAAGGTATTTATCGATTAACACTAGTAGCACCAATTCAATTTAATATATCATCGTCGAGTTCATCCGGGGTCAATAATGTGATATCAACGATCATCGACAAGGATAAAACTGAACGGTTAACGATAAAAGCCGATGATAAAAGTTTGGCTAAGGCATCAGTAACATGGTATCTGGAATTCGTAGCGGATTTAAGTAAATAACTAAATCGTTCGGATTTCACAATTGAAAACGCTAGTGTTTTTAAAATAAACAACAATGACTTTGTCATCGACGCAATGTCGCTATGATCAGGTCAGAGAATTTCAGAATAGACTCAAAACCCTCACTGAGGAGTATCAAATAAAAATAAAAAAATACCGACGAAGAATCACCGCAATTGATGTTATTATATACTCGGTGTCAAGCGTTCTTACTGGTGCCGGAATAATACTAGCATCTGTTACAATGATTGCCCCGGTCGTAGTTCCAATTTGCATTTCTGCGGTGGCTACAATCGGGGGTATATTAACCGGGATAGCAAAAAAGATATCATCATGCAGCCAGAGTAAACTGCAGAATTACTTACTTCAATTTCATATTGCATCAACCGCATATTCGCAATTATCATTGATGATATCGTCGTCACTCGATAATACGATTATATCAGATATTGAATTCTCAGCGATGGTCAGTATTTTTGATTCCGCGATATCGAAATTAGAGCGACAACATGAGTATAATAACAATGACAACACCGATGGAATCAGAAAACACGAACCCAAAAAACAAAATGATCTCAATAATATCAACATTACCAGATTGTGAATTCTCAGTGATGGTCAGTATTTATGATTCCTCGATACCAAAATTAGAAATAAATCATGAGTATAATGACGACACAGATGGAATTACTTCAACGAGTAGTGGAGAACACGAACCCAGTACAAACGAGTATGATATCAATAACATCTACGAAACCCGAGTTTAGTGTGAATTTCCCCTCTCCGGTTCCTGTGAGCGAAATCGCGCTAGCAAAACTACGAATGTATCACAGTTGGCCTAATATCAGATCGGTAGCATTTGGTGGTCAACAACCCAATAATTCACTGGTGTTCTCGTATAAGAATAAAGACGACGGTACCCCAGACTGGAATGTTGTTTCGATACCAACAGGGTCATACCAAATAGAACAAATCAATAATGAATTCGCGCGTAGAATAAAATCGATTACTGGAGTAGAGTCAAAAATCGCTATAACAGTTCATGAACCGACGCTATCATCCGCAATTGAGATAAGCACAGAAGGATACGTCGTAGATATCTATCAAAGCTCAATAAGAACCGTACTAGGATGGCCTGAATTACCACCCCGGGGAGAAATTGTTGATTTACCAGAACCAAAAAAATCTGATTATATCACAGATAGGATAAAACCTGATAATCCAGTAAAAAGCTATAGCGATTACAGGGTTGCTAGAGATTTTTTTGATATCTTTGACGATATAGATAAGAGAGGGAAATATCTTGTTGTTAGCGAACTTAAAATCAATAAAAATTTCACAGCAATGAATAATGTTTTTTCACTGTTGTTAATACCTCTTAAATCCGGCTCTCTTACCCGAGATGAATTTATCAGCGTCGTAGAAACATGTAACAAAATTATCGACGATATGGAAAAATTTAATTCACAAATTATTCAAGAGGTATTGGATGACAGTAATCCTGAAACAAGAACAATTTTTGCAGAAGGCAAAGGCAACCTCGTCAAGGATATTCCAACAGTCAAACTACCAGGATATAACGTACCAGAACTAAAAAAATCTCTCAACGATGCTATCGATGTTGGTTTTAAAATAATTCATGACGCATGGAAAAAAACAACATCACCGGAAATAAAAATCCTCAAACATAATAATGACCCAGATGGTGGTGGTAGGCATATCGCTCCGTTCAACGTGAATATTTCAACGGTGATTGCGCTTAATTTAGTGTGTGATGTTATCGAAGGAAGCTATCAAATTAATCTCGAACGATCAAATCAAGCTCAGCAAGGATATATTCTTTATTCATTTGCACCAACAGCTCCTCCAGGATTCCTAATTATTGAAAACCCAATTAATCCTGTCTACATGCGATGCCATAATAATTCATTAACGAGAATTAATTTCAAACTCACCGACCAGTCAAATAATCTGATTGATTTACAAGAAGAGGTGTTAGCGATTAGTCTGTTTGTGAAATCCTAAATTGCTTTGCAATTTCAAATGATTTTCATCCTAAAGACTCGATCAAATCATTTCTTATTTTTGTTAACCAGAACTGAAATCACTAGTGATGAAATCACTAGCAGCAGAGAGGGTAGATGACAACAAGTTGCGACCAAAATTAATTAAAAAATCGTTTTCATTTTTTTAGTTAAAATGATTTCATAGGGAGATTTCAATCAATTTTTTTGTCTGAAAACGTTGTAGGGTTCGCCTTTTTTTGGTTAAAATAAGATCGTAGGAAGGCTCGTTTTAACGATTCAATCAAATTTTGTCTGAAAACGTTGTAGGATTCACCCTCTCTGCTGCTCCTGGCGATCTTGAAATACAACTATTTCGTTCGGGTCAACACTTGTTAAATTTAACGTCTCAGCGATTTCATTTTCAATTATTTTTTTTTTACATCCTCGATAGAACCCGCAGATGTTTCCGCGGTGGGTTTCGACATTGACAGAGATCGTCCCCAAATATCAATCATTATTGTAAAGACTCTAGTATTTTTAATTTATTGATCCTCTAAAATTACCTTGTAATTTCCCACTCGTGTATTCGTTTACAACAATATGAAGTGGTTTCCACGGAAATCTAAAGGATTTTAATGAAATCTCCGTGAGGACATTTAATACTTCACGGCCGCATATTGGTGGATCATTTAATTGTTGTGTTGGCAACGTGGAATAAAAAATCGGAAACTCTTTGAGTTTCATCGAAGAATTTATATACCGCATAAACTCGCTTGGTGGGGCTAGCCCATATGAATCGAAATAGACAATCCCACGTGGATCAATCGCGTATGCAACACAGTGAGTTCCCGATCCGCTGCTGTTATCAAGATTGATGATACCAGTTTCAACGCGTTTAGGTTTTCTCGGTAATTGATCTCTCATAAAATCCCTCTGAAGCTTTTTATCGCTAGTTTTTTAGCAGCATCAATTAAATCAAAATTGGACATAGGAGTCATAGACTCCTCAACAATTGGGCTTTCAACTAATAAACCGTTCCTGGTATTCTTAGACCCGATCCGTTCACGGATCTCCCGCTGTACCATGAATACGGGGTTCCTGGTAGTCTTAGACCCTTTCCCTTTTTTTTATATCCTTTCCCAGTTGCCTTTTTCAACGCCATCCCTGCCGCGGTCCCAACGGCTCCCAACGCAGCCGCTTTCGCCACTGCTGGGGCAGCCGCTGCAATCAATGCTGGTATTGCAGCTAACAATGGAAATATGCCACCTGATTTTATCATGTTTGCGATTGCAGCCTTCGAAAATTCTATTTGAACTCCTCGCTTATTTTTCATTGCATCATTGAAATGTTTTATTTGACGATCCGTCAGTGATATTTTATGTGTACCGCCGGACATCTGCGCTGGTTTTAACGTTATTGTGGTTCCACATTCTTTAGCGGATTTTGATCGCAATTTCTTGACCTGACCATCAGTCAGCTTGACACTAACAACACTATATGTCATTTTATTGTAAAACACATTTATGCTTTCAATTGATCTATTTGGAAACTCTTCAAGTTTCATTTACATATTTTTGAAAATCATAGATTTTCCACTGGTGCATCAACGATTCTCATTCGTCCGCCAACCCCTTCTAACAACATTGATTTGTCGCTGAGAATAACAGCAACCGCTCTATAATTAGCAATAGCGCCACGAAGGACATTGGCTCTGAAGTGTATATCAACGACGGATTGCCTTGTTAAATCAAGATGTTCCAGCGAAAAGTAGTAGATCGGATAAAAGTTCTTAAAATCATATTGCGATATTTGCAAACCAGTATCAACATTTTGATCACGGCCCATATATCACAGCATACGATGGTACACGCGCGCAATATGGTTTTGACCGAAATTAAGTTGTATGTCTTCGGATGGTTCCTGCTGGCCATTTATTCTCAACGAGACCTCAGTAACTCCTAATTGATCAAATATCATATGACTGTGCAATTGTGATTCCACTCTTGTCATATCCTGCAACGCGATAAATATATGACGTGGAGCTGCAACGCCTTGTTGTGATGCCAAGTTCCATGTAAATGTACCATTGAGATTTGATTGCTTAACATCTGTTGTTGTTGTTAGCCAACTTAGCAATGATTTGCCACCTGTGTCCATAAATGAAAGTAGCCGCTCTTCCGTGGTAATTGATGGGGTCATTACTGGCATCCACAAGACCAATTTAGTTAAAATGACTTTACCAGCATCAGCATCTGGATTTGCAGGATCCGCTGGAATTCTCCAGATTGCATCATTGTCACTACCCTTTCGCACGAGTACTACTGTATGCTTCGCTCCATAAATAACTTTTCGTACATTTCTACAGAATCCAAATATATGATGCAACGGAATCGCACATGAAAACGATCTACGCTGTCCTGCCAACATTGCTATTCGTGTTGCAGCTCCTAGATTGTACTGGGGATCAGTATTTACAATCATATTTTCGACATCAACAACAGCAGCGCCAGCATTATTATTTGGTCGTCGTACAATAAATTGAGTGGGTCCAGCAGTGTTTTTATTATCCTTTGCAAACATCATAGACGGACCTGCTGATCTTGTATAATCGTCAGAGTATCTTGCTAACCCAATTATTGTTGTAGCCACATCAACATCACGTTCTATAGACTCAATCTCTTTTCCGTCAATGAGATATCTCGCGGATTCAAATAGCGCCATGATACCATTATTGACTAAGCCGACTTTGGTACCATCTGGATACGGTGTGGGTACAGCAGGAGTATCAGTAAGTCGCACAAGTTCTCCTTCTACTTCGATAAACGCTTCACACGGCAAAAAGTATTTGCTGGTATCATGGACTTGAAGTTCAATTCGCGATCGAATATCTGCTTGTATTGCATGATAGGAATAAAATTGATAATCGCGGACGGAATCATCTTTGCGCACTGGGGCTTCCATATCTAACGCGGGATCAGCTGTTCGTTTAAACATTTATAACATTACTAGTATTTTCAATTGTGAAATTCTTTGTAATCATCGTCGTTGAAAATTTTTCGAATTTCTTTTTCGTTTCAAACCACTTCCTGCTATCATGTTTGCGATATCATCTTGGTTACTGTTCGCCAACGACGCTAATTTTTCTTCCACAGCGCTATTTATTGCTTTGCTGATTTTTGCAGGCATCACTGTTGTAGATGGCAGCACTGGTGGTTTCACCACTGACGAAGTCATTCCTGGTTGCTTTTTTCGTCTTCACACCAATGATGCTATTTTATCTTACGCGGCAGAAAACGCTTTTCCGGCAAGATTTCCAACGAAATCTCCGATTTTGCTGGTTCCCTTATCACGAATAATATCAATGGCTTTCATTGATAATTATTTAGCTAACGGCGCCACTTTTGGCGCCATTCTTGTAAATAGCCCCGCAATGGTATTGCCAAAACCATCTCCGTAATATGCTCTATAAACAGGCAATCGTGAGTTCACCACGTAGACGCTTACGGGTTTATCATGGTTGTAGTGTATGATCATCTTGTTATAAAACTAATAGTTTTTCAATTAGTGATCAATCGCTAGCGTCCATAGGATTTTCATCATAACGTAGGGCGTCTCTGTGATTTTCAACTAATTCAGTAATGAGTTCTCGATATACATTAATGTCCATGATACCGCCGGCAAATAATCGTCTACAGATATCAGCTGCTTCATTAATTATTTCCGGTGAGTTATTTCCGGCTCGTTTCCCTCCGATGAGAACTTCCAACCGTGATATATCACTAAGGATGTTACCAGGACAAGTAACTAGACCACTACCTGAAATTACTGGCAATTTCTGAGATTTAGAAAATCCCTCCCCACTACTATAATCAGGTGCTTCCCACGGTTTTTCTGAATCCGTACTTTGTAAATAACTAAAAAGATCATCATCTCGATCAGATGGTTCAGGCGAAGCTTGGGGGAGTAGTTGTTGTTGAGATTCTTCTTGTTTAGCAGGTGAAAAAGATATTTTTTTTGCAGGTTGTTGTCGCCCCCGCCGCTGCAGTCTTTGTGGTTTACTTTGTGATTTTTGTTCTTCATATTGTTTATACACTATACCCACCGCATTGATATATTCAATGTATGATGTACTATCTGTCTTAATTTGACTTTTTTTAGTTTTAATTTTGTAAAATATATCAGCCCAATGTTGTATACCTCTTACATACTTGTGCTGTTCTGGTTTTAATATTTTTTTTCTGTTTTCATACGTCGTAACAACAAGTGCAGGAAACTTTGTAGGTTTAGTCTTATCAATTGTTGCTAACCCTTCTTTGTTAAATCGCGCGCGTAATTCATCTACTATTTTATCATTGGTCTTTTTCGGACCAGGTGGGGTTTCTTGTAACAACGCTGATGTCTTTTCAGTTTCCGCTGCTATCTTTTCAAGCACACCAAGAACAGGCACTTCTCGTCGCTTGCCTTCCTCAGGAATATCCCCAAATATTGCTCGTTCAGTTGCTGTTTTCACATCTTTGGTCGCCTTAGTTACCGGGGCGAACAGTTGTTCACTTGACACAGAAAAGTCAGTCTGCGCTTGTTGTCGTTGTTGAAGTTTCTCGCGAAGTCTGTCTCGAACCGGTATAAACTTTTTAATTGCTGCTAGCCGCTCTCGGGCTAATTTAGTTGTAAGCGATTCACCTACCATATATTGTTTGTGAACTAATTTTTCAAATGTGAAACTATCACAATTAAAAGATCAGTTATTAAATAATGTACCATCAAGCTAACGTATCCATCTTCGACAGGGTTAAACTGTACGACGCTATCCGTGAGTGCTTCAGAAATAACATCGCTGGGGGTTTCAGAATTGCAATATCTGAGAACGGAAATGAACGATTTGTGTTAACGACGCGGCAACAACAACAACTACGTAAAAATGGAGGCATCGCGGTGATTACTTGCTACCACGACCAGATCATCCAGTACGCACATAATTGCATGGGCAAGTCCAGACTGCTGAGTATCCTTTCAGGAGAAAATCCTATGTGAGTGTTACAAAAAAACGCTAAAAAAAATTATTTTTTAATAAAATTTACTGTCACTCACGTGGTTAAGATACTGGTTTTTCCTCGTTTAATATTTTTCTAAGATCACGAACCTTAGAACTAATTTCAGCTCTTTTTTGATACTCTTGGCCGAGCTTTTTACGTATTGCTTCAACGGTGCTATATAGCGTTATAAATGTATTAATATCGTTACCGTACAAACAAGCATAGATAGACTTTTGAATTCCTTTCACGAGCCTGTACATCTTAGGTAAAACATAACGACCCTTACTAGACTGATACTCGATGTCTTCATATTCCGAGTCAATCCTGTCACAGTCGAGATCTTCAGATAATACTACCCCTCTATTTTTTAAATCTGAGATTTACATCTTTGATATCCATTATTTATATTTTTATATAAATATAATACATTTGATCTTTAATTAAAAAAAAGCAGAATAAATGGTATCAATTATGAGCGGTTATTCATTCATGAGTCCCTTATTCAGGCCTTTGTGTCTTTGCTAGGGTCTTTTCTTTTGGCTATCCATTCCGGATGCCCTTTCTTTGGCTATCCATTTCGGATGCTCTTTTCTTTTGGCTATCCATTTCGGATGCCCTTTTGTGACCATAACACCGTTTCTATTAGCCGGTAGCCCATTCTGTGCTACCCTGTGGGGTTCCTCATGTGAATGTAGAGCTTTTTGCATCAATTTATACCATTTATTTTACATCCAATTACTTTGACAAACACATAATCTCCGGCGAGGGGTCTAACTCAGCAAACACTGAATTAGATCTCTCAGAAGGTATATGTTTATTGGATGTTATTGTGGCGTGGGCGTGGTAAACCAAACCAACATGCCAACCTATGAAATCAAATTCATGGTTGCATGAGTTGGAAAAAACACCAACCCACGCTACCGAGAATGCGATAGCATGAGTTACAATGTTGGTTTGGCTGAGGGGGACCGCCCTTCCCCCCAATTAATAGAAAAACATCTTCCGTTTCGCCATCAAATAATGTATCTGCTATGGGGACCGAACACGTAGTAGTTGATAGATCTATGTTTACAAGACAAACACGCTATCATTACACCACGGAACTGTCATACAGAATAGAGATTTTTTAATATATATATCTTCTGATTATACCTAACAATAAGAGATTTTTAAAATAGACAATTTTACTGTATCCATCGTATTTAAGAAATAAAATACTAAGTACACAAAACGAATAATAATTTAACTGTTGTTTAAAATATAATGTAAATATCAGTCACGCATGCCTGCGTCAGTGACTAGACAAAATACATTATCGATTAGATCACAAAGAGCTGTATACAGGAATTTTAACCACGCCCACCTACTTCAAGGAATAGGAAACACTCGCGTTCCGCCCGAGCGAACATAGGTATTGCGCTGGATTATAAAACGTCTATACTGAAAGTGTATTAATAGATGGTCTAAATAAATACAAGTGTTTAAATGATGCGGTTTTAGCCAAGCGACAATAAAACGTTTTAGAAATTGTTAAAAAATAAAATTCTACCGAAACTATGTATATCTACAGTCACGTGCGCGCGCCTAGTTAACAGGCGACAAATTCCTTTGACGTCATAATACAAGGGAACTTAGTGAGTTGCGGCGGATTTATCCTTAAAGGATTTATCTCCCTTGAATAGTTTCAGGTGTATACGAATTTTATTTTATGACTATTTTTTTTCGACAGAGCAGTTTTAATTATATTTTCTGCAACAAATCGTATTGAAGACCTACAAATGTCAAAATATGTACTGGCTTCATTTATTGATTGAAAGCTTCTCTCTTCATTATTTTCTAAATAAAACGATTTGACCCCCCTAGGGCGTTTTGCATGTTTGCCAGTTCCACCTAATTTTGCATTCCGACTTTGTGAGACGGCTTGAAGATTCACAAGACAATTATCAGTCTTCACGCCATTTATGTGATCAATCACAAGGCCGTCTTCGATTAATCCGTAAAATGCTTCATAGATGGCTCTGTGACAGAGATACTTCTTCCTCCCAGCTGAAAACATCAAAAACCCCATATTATTCAGATATCCAACCGGTTCTTTTAGTCTGCGGTGCCTGACAACACCATCACGGGATGCTTCGTAATTAACAAGCACTGGATGGGGTCTGAAATCTTGGCTCATTTGTATAATAATACTACTTGTCTAATTTATTATTTGCTTTAATTATAAGTCTATCAATGTAGTCTTGAGGGGTTTTGATGATTTTGTCCTTGGTTTTGTCGCTGACGGAGTCATTGTTGGGGTCAATGATTCGTTTGTCATAATAGCGTTTTAGTTCCCTGTATCGTTTGCCGCCGCAACTGAGACATAATTGTGATTTTTCCCTTACCCCAACCCCACATTGGAGGCATGGGAGAGGACCAAAACTTCCTCGCCGAACGCTTTGTAAATGATGCCCACAGAATTCGCTTCTGCATGATTTGTTACACGGGGTTGTTGATCCAATCATAAGCCACTTGCAGTGATTCATTATACTATATTTTTCTTTTTAAATACTTGTTTTAATTATAACATGGAAGACTTCAAGAGATTATCGAAAATTAAGCCCTGGAAAAATGCTAAATTCATTGATTATAACATGGAGGAGTTCAACAGATTATCGAAAATTAAGCCTTGGAGAAATACTAAATTCAATCTCGATAGAGTCTCTGATACACCAAAACGTCTAATCGGTGATAGAACTATACTAAGTAAAATCAGGGAGTGTTTTAATGAATTCTACCGAGACGGTGCAGCATACTGTTGGTCGACATTTCGAATTATACATGACGATGTTAATGTACCGAACATCGATGCTACCATGAACGATGAAAGAGCAGCCGAGATCATTTCACACCTTGGCGAGCCAAGGGGCTGGAAATCCAAAGGGGAAATTCGAAGAATTTTATCAAGGAAAATCAAAGATGGAAATCCAAAGGATTTCAAACGAAGCTATTCCCAACAGAAGTATTTTTTCAGAATAAAATTCATTATCGAAGTCGAAGGTAAATGGATTATCAGGGATAAATTTGAACCAATCCTCAAGGATAAAAAAACTGTCATTGTAAGTAGAGATTCCAAACCAGGAATTCTAACTGGAATTGACAAACCATACTACGAGAGATCTTATCCCGTAACAGCCATTGTTTATGGGATATATCCGTTAAATGATAAACCCGATATTGCAAAACTAGCTCCTATGAAATATTCTAGTTCACTGAATTGTGTAGCAGCACGGGTAATGGAACACTTCACAAATGCATCCCGAGGAAATAAACTAACTAATCTGCGACGTAGGAAAAAAACCGAATGGGAACTGACAGTGAAACAGCACGGTGCAAAGATCTCTGATATAGCTAAATTAGAAGCATCATTAAAATTCCCAATATCAGTAACGACAATAACCGGAGAAGTATTATACGAACCGAAATATCAATCGCGAGGGGCTCCAATACAAATTATTGATCATAACAAACACGCGTGGACACCTGCAGTAACAATATTTCCACGAGAACGAACCGTGAGATATATCCCCGAGGAATTCGTCGGGGATGTTTTTTATAATGAGAAATTATTCGATGCTATTCACACGCTGTGTAAGGATGATCCTGTGTCAGTGTGGCTACTTAGAAGTGATGAAGATCCCGAAATAGGATTTGATCAATTTGTAAGACCAAATGGTGAATTATATCGCGTTGAAGAATTAGATAACAGAATGAGAAAAATGGCTAGTGATTTTTCACCGGAGAGTTCCCATGAAAAACTATTAACGGATAGTTTTACTATTCCATCAGTGGTAGCTCACTTCGCAAGAGAAAAAAACTCATGGCGTCCAACACGAAGTGATTTTCTCGAGGACGTTAAATTGAGTTGCGTCGAATTTAGTCATGGAGGACTGTGGAATACAAAATACCATCGTGGCGGTATGATTTCAATTGATATATCCGCGTGTTATCCTGGAAGTTTCCTCGGGTATGGAGAATGTGCTGAGTACTTTAAACGATTTGGACACCCCACACATTAAATGACTCGTGTTGCGATTAATGGGCCATTACCTGATTTTGATTTAACCGGATTCGCTCGTGTGATATCATTTGAATTCGCTACAGGGTTACATCCGTGTAGTTATGTTTGGCTTGGTAGACATATATCTGAAAAGGCCTGGATGCCAATAGTGTTACTACGATATATGATTGATTGTGGTATGCTAATATCGCTGATTGTTTCCGAAGCTATTATATGCTATCGAGCTCAGAAAGAAGTTTGGCTACCACAACCCGATCTAGATCGTATAATTAGCGAACTGCGAAAACAGTTTCCAGATTTCAGTGAAGAACAAATCATGAATTGGTCTAAGAAGTCATTTGAAATTAAAAAAGAACAAGCAAAAGATTTTGGACGAAGAATAATCGGTAAATTTACCCAGGGTGGAAGATACGACAATGCAAAATATTCCTCGCGGTTGATCATAGACGTCGCTGAATACGATTTTATTGTAACGGATTTAACGAAACAGGGAAAACTTGTAAATCGTAAAGACGCTTTCCTATCCGATGGAAGACGATTAGGTACAATTGTTACCTATTGTGATGGATATATTAAACAATATACGCATTTGAGAAGTTCTATGCTAGCTTATGCTTCTATCAATTTATTTTCGATGATAAATAGATTTCCTAATAACGCAGTTAGAGTAGCCACTGATTCTATTTATATCCACGAGAAATACAAATCAGATGTAGCTAATTTCACAGATCCGGAGGCAAATTGGGGATGTTGGAGATTTAAAAAGGAGACGCTACATGAGTATTGTGAATCGGCAGATGCTACCATGGATGATAAATATCTTTCATGTAACCCCATTGAAATTCAATCCGAATTTTCTAATGCACCACCGGTATCTGATCCAGTATGTAGATACAAGACAGTTTATTTAAACGGTTGTGGTGGGTCAGGAAAGACAACTCGTGCAATTGAATTATACCGCGTTTCAAAATCAAACATGATTGTCCTAACACCTACTCACAGACTCGCCAGAGAGATGAAACAACGAGGGGTAAATGCCTGTACTTATCATAGTTTCTTTCGATGGAAAGGCGATGAATTTACTCCTGATCGAATGGGCGATAAATTCATTCCTGAAATCATAATTTGGGATGAAATATGCACAGTATCGTTGAAAATATTACAAACCTTTCTTGAGTGGTTGTTATTGAAAAATACAAAAGTCGTCATGTGCGGTGATCATGGCCAACCACCACCATTTATCGGTGGATCTCCACATGAATGGCTAAAGGGTTTTGTAGACTATTATGAAGAAATTAATACCGACCATAGATCACTTGATGAACAATTACGCGAGTTCAAAGCACTGATTAGATTACAACCGGATAAAATCCAATGTGAAATAGCGCGTGAAATAATTTCAGAAACTCCCATAAATGATTTTTGGGAAACGTGGAGACCAAACGATTTGATAATTGCAAGTAGAAAAATAGTCAGAGACATACTTCAGATGAAGTTATTTGAAACGCATAAAGAAAAATTTGCAACATTTCCAGTACCGTTGTGTTATAGGCCTTCGGATACACGAAAACAGAATATAGAAGTTGATATTCCAGGGAAGAGTGAAAAGCAGATTCTCGTGTTAAATGATATTGTGCTGGTTGATATCAGCGTCGTCGAAGATGCATCGAGTGCTAATAAATCCCCATGGACGCTAGGATACGCAGCGACGATACGTTCTTCACAGGGATTGACTATATCAGATACAATTGTTTGGATGGTGGATAATCACATCGAATGGTCGAATTTAGTCTATCTCGCAGTATCCAGAGTACGGCGAATAAATCAGCTTCGAAGAATTGTATTTGATGATGACACCACAATGGATGATATTGATGTTAGCATCATTAATAAGAAAACTCTCCGGTTATAAACAACAAGACAAAAAAAACAACGAAAATTTGACATTGATGCTGAATTAATAATTACGCTGAAGCAACAACAGAATAATCACTGCGCGAGTTGCAATTGTATAATGCGTTGGCAGTATTCGGATAAAGATCCTCGCCAATTTACCGTAGACAGAAAGAGTAGCAGCATTGGTCATATCAGAAACAATGTGATGTTGACTTGTCTTGAGTGCAACAGACGAAGGGGTGCTAATTAAGACCACGCGGTGGTAATTGAGTATCCTCGGGAATTACCTGTAGTTGTTGTCGAGTAAATCCTCGCTGAGGAGCAGTTGAATCTAGTTTATAGATTGGAGGTCTACCAGTAGATCGTGTTATACCGGATATCTTATGCGTAGTGACGCTCCAAATAGGATCAGTAGCTCTTTTTTTACCATCCTCAAGCTCTCCTGGTTCGTATAAATACCTAACAGTGACATTACTACCAAGAATTGGTTCTTTGAAATCTTTTTGTGAAATTCCTTGGATTTCCATTTTTGGTATAGACGCTTTCTTAATCGCGTTGACAGGTTTCATGTTAATTGTTCGAGTAATCTCGTTATTGAGCGCGGTAATCACAGCTGGTAATCTCTTAACCCATTCACGGGATCTCTTATCCTGAATAAACTCCTTCGAGTATTGATATCCAAATAACCGCTCAGCAATCGTCCGATTAAATCGTTCAACAATTGCCTGATCGCGATGTAGCGCAGTATGCCCTCGTCTGATGGTGACATTGTGATGTTTCATCGCTGATAAAACAGCGCCTTGAAATTCCTTACCAGGATCAACCTGCAATAGATTTGGCCAGCGTAGTGGGCCTCGTCGATAAATCTTTTCAAATGCAGAAGCAACTTCAGGTGATGATTTTGTTTTTAGCGGTTCTGCTTGTTTGTATCGACTCGCAACGTCAACTACGGTTAGCGCGTATTTGTAACCGTTGTCATGTGGTAAAAACAATAAATCAGCTTGATGAACTTCATTGGGTCCGGTAACATCAAAATGCGAGAAATTGATTTGTTTAGGACGCGGTATATAAATTTGCCATATAGCCTGTTTGGATAACCAATTAGCCGCAGTGGCCTTTTTCACTTTTGCGGCGTTGGCGAGTTTACTGATTGCTGCTTTACCCCGCCAGTATCCTTTTGGAGAATAATAAATAGATTCCATGTTGTTATTAATTACCAGCGCCCATCATCAATTTGCCTTTCATAGCTGATTTTACCAACCACGAAGCCAATTTTTCTTTCAAAGATTTATCAGGAATAGCATTTAACGCATGAATTAATTTTACATCCGCGAGATGTCTATGCTGCAAATTGCTGCTTTTATATGCAACATCATGAGCATGACACGCCTTATCAATAGCGTTTATCGGATACTCGCCGGGTCGGGGTTGATTTTGATCATCAAGTCTGATATCTAATCGTGTTCCGGGGCCACAGTAGCTATATCCTGAAAGGTGCTTTTCTCCGGGATACTTTGCCCATGGGGTTCCAGGGAGCTTTGCCAATTTGGCTGCGATATCACCTCCTCGTTTTTTTTTAAAACATCTCCGAATTGTAAAATCTTTGATTTTATAGAAACAAATCTGAACTTTTTTATACCACATGTTACACATCTACCAGTTAGTGCTGATCTGTTATTTTTAGTTGTAATCGTCGTCACATCATTTGTGTTAGTACGCGTTTTACACTTCACATAATATAGATCCATAATTTATGTATAGAGATTTGAATATAATTGATTTTTCAGCGACTAAAACAAGAGAACCAGTTAAGCATCATGCAGCACTACCAAACTCTATCCGCGCAATTATAATCGGGCCATCTGGATCCGGCAAGACGCAAGTGTTGCTCAATTTAATAATGAGATGGATGAAGTGGGATAAGTTGTATTTAGTTGCTCCTAGCGTAGATGATCAACGATGCTATGAAGTGATAAAAGATTTTAATGAAAACGCTTCAGAGATTAAACGTGAGAACGTCGTTGATTTTATAACTGATATTGACGAGGCACCATCCGTGGATGACCTTGATGGGAACATTAACAATTTAGTCGTATACGACGATTTGATGTTAGACAATCAAAAAAAAACAGCTAGGATCTTTTCCCGTGGGCGTCACAAAAACACTGACGTGATATATATCACTCAACGCTACACTCAGATTCCAAAAGTGATCAGAGATAACTGTAATATTCTTGCTGTGTTTAACGGCGTTGGTACACATACGCTATGAAATATTTGGCAGACATGGTGCTCTGATATGGACTTCAATCAATTTAAAAATTTCTTTAGTAACGCTCAGTCGACCCCGCACGGATTTATAACAATAAATTTACATGATCCTCGGATACGATATCGTATCGGACTCGATCAAATATTCGGTTGAACTCGTAAAAGAATTATTAACCCATAGCAGCAGAGAGGGTGATGACCACATCGTTGAGACCAAAATTGATTGAAAAATCGTAAAGTCTCCGTTCGCTAAATGGAGACTTATTTTTTTTGGTTAAAATGAGATTTCGTTGGAAGCCTTATTTTTACTCGAAAACGTGGTCTGTTCACCCTCTCTGCTGCTCATTGTATGGGAGCGTGGAAATAGATAGGACCTGGAGGTAGCTGGGTTTCTGATAAGTCCCATTCAACCAATCATATTCAAATTCTAACAAGAGTTATGCCCTCGAAAAAAAATAAATGTCTGTCAGCTGTCATCAACTATCTAACAGCTCTGCCCGCTTCTGCCAGTTTCAGCTGCTTGGTATATTGTAAAAATATGTCTGGTATTAAAATGGAAACTGTAAAAGGCAACAGTTGAAAAAGATGTAAATATAAGGGATGGAGAGAAAAAACATAGATGCCTAACATATTATTTGACATTACTGTGTATGTAACAAACTTTTCAGGATCTTTCTTTTTATGACAAGGAAATTTAAACTTGGCAGAGATAGAGATAACAGCCATTTAATCAGAGTGTAGAGATTCTACAAATCGTTTCTGTAATTTGAACTACGAAGCATATACTGCTATGTGACCAGGAATGGCCGAGTGGTCTCCAGTGCATTCTCCTACAGATCACTGACGTTATTCTCTGTCAGCCTGGGTTCGAGTCTTGGGCTTGTCTAATGTGCGTATGTGAGAACACTGTCCATTAGCTTCCCGTGTACCTCTGGGTTTTATTCGAGGTTTTCCCGGGTTCTTCCTCCACCATTTATACTGGCCACCAATTATAGCCTATCGTGTTCTGAAAAAGTGCGCTAAACCGAAAACAACACCATTCTTTATCCACAATTTATCACTCTATAATTTTCATATGTTTACTACTACTTGAGTTTTTAAAAAAAGACCAGTATCAAGGAGAAACAATATTACCAAATAGTAACGAAAAGTTACACTTCATTTAGCAAGGATTATATAGTAGAAAATGAGGTAAATTGAGATGTTAAAAAATTATAAAGAATGTGATGGATCCCAAGATAGTCTCAGCTTCGTGGTACAATAGTTGATTCGACTTGCAATGAATCTTAATTATCACAAATTTACTGAACCCAAGAACGTTTAGAATTATCAGACCCAAAATATTTGACGAAATAAGATTACATATGCACGAACATGAGTGATTGTAAAAGTTTTTTTTTAATAATAAAAACACTAAATTAGCATCAAGCGCAGAACTTTTATTCCATAGTTTGAAAATCGCAGATAACTAAAGAGTAATTAAAGTTCGTGAAAAGATGTATAATTCATAATCCATCTTATCTACGGATTAAATGTATTTTGTTTAGACTGCTTGTCTTGTTTTATGCTTCCTCGAAGTTGTCACAGTCGACTATCAGAAAGAAAGTGTTAGTGCCATGGTAAATACTCGTGTACTTTTCACCATGTTTCTCTCAGAAGAAACGTATTAGTTCCTGGTAACGACACACATAGTTCCTAGTAACGACACACATAGTTCTAACCATGTGTTTTTCAGAAGGTATTAGTTCCTGGTAACGACACACATTCTATTCTTCTAACCATGTTTCAATCAGAACGTATTAGCTCCTGGTAACGACATAGTTCTAACCATGCGTCTATCAGAAGGTATTAATTCCTGGTAACGACACACATAGTTCTAAGTATGTACACAATTTGTTATCAGGACCTATCACAACTACACGTTCGATCCTATTTGTGCTGTAAGTAGTGTTAAACACAAAAACTGCACACCATAGTCAAATATGTGCCGGTCCTATGTTAAAATCAAATATAGTTCAAACTGTGTCCGATCATATTTAAAACACTGCATAATTAAGTTATTGGGTTCCTTCAAATACACTTAAATGTCGGTTAAATGCTCTGTGTGGGGATGGAAAACGGCGTTAATTCCTTTGAATGTCGTAAAGGAATAATCAAGTTATTGGGTTCTTTCAAATACATCATTTAAATTCTGTTAAATGTTCTGTGTGGGTGTTAATTCCTTTTCCTGCTGTAAAGGACTGTCATAATGTACATTTTTGTGAGCTTAGATGTAATAGTTAAAATAACCACCACCACCAAACACATTTTACTGGTTTCTGTTTCAGCTATGATATTTCTTTTTGTTAAAAATGTTTTGTTTTTTTCTTAAATCTCCATAAATGATGGATGGAAAATATCTTATCCTTGAAAAAGGTTTTGAATGGTTTAATTAATTTATCTGATGTTAATTACCATATATGATATTTGTTACCTATCATAATTAAACTACTGTATCTGGTTTAATTATCACATCTGACTTTAATTACCGTCTATGATGTTAATTACCGTATTTAATTTAATTACCGTGTGTGATGCCAATTACCGTATCTGATTTTAATGATCGTCTCAAAATGCTAATTACCGTAAATCGGTTCAATTAACCTATCTGATTTTAATTTCCGTATCTGTTTTTAATTATCGTCTCTAATGTTAATTATCATCTCTAATATTAATTACCGTATCTGAGATCAATTAACCTATCTGATTTTAATTACCGTATATGTTTTTAATAACCGTCTCATATGTTAATTACCGTATCTGATTTTAATTGTTGTATCTTATGTTAATTACCGCATCTGATTTAATTAACTATCTGATGTTAATTACCGTATGTGATCTTACCCAGCTTTGCAACGAACTTAATACCACCACAACCAGACCAGCGTTCTTCCTATTTATTTGATTTTAATTTACTTTGTTTAGTATCTCATACACATTGTAATATACTTTGTTTAGTATCTCATACACATTGTAATTTACTTTGTTTAGTATCTCCTACACATTTTAATTTACTTTGTTTAGTATCTCATACACATTGTAATTTACTTTGTTTAGTATCTCCTACACATTGTAATTTACTTTGTTTAGTATCTCCTACACATTGTAATTTACTTTGTTTAGTATCTCCTACACATTTTAATTTACTTTGTTTAGTATCTCATACACATTTTAATTTACTTTGTTTAGTATCTCATACACATTGTAATTTACTTTGCTTAGTGTCTCATACACATTGTAATTTACTTTGTTTAGTATCTCATACACATTTTAATTTACTTTGTTTAGTATCTCATACACATTGTAATTTACTTTGTTTAGTATCTCCTACACATTTTAATTTACTTTGTTTAGTATCTCATACACATTGTAATTTACTTTGTTTAGTGTCTCATACACATTGTAATTTACTTTGTTTAGTATCTCATACACATTTTAATTTACTTTGTTTAGTATCTCATACACATTGTAATTTACTTTGTTTAGTATCTCATACACATTGTAATTTACTTTGTTTAGTATCTCATACACATTGTAATTTACTTTGTTTAGTATCTCCTACACATTGTAATTTACTTTGTTTAGTATCTCATACACATTGTAATTTACTTTGTTTAGTATCTCCTACACATTGTAATTTACTTTGTTTAGTATCTCCTACACATTTTAATTTACTTTGTTTAGTATCTCATACACATTGTAATTTACTTTGTTTAGTGTCTCCTACACATTGTAATTTACTTTGTTTAGTATCTCATACACATTGTAATTTACTTTGTTTAGTATCTCCTACACATTTTAATTTACTTTGTTTAGTATCTCATACACATTGTAATTTACTTTGTTTAGTGTCTCCTACACATTGTAATTTACTTTGTTTAGTATCTCATACACATTGTAATTTACTTTGTTTAGTGTCTCATACACATTGTAATTTACTTTGTTTAGTATCTCATACACATTGTAATTTACTTTGTTTAGTATCTCATACACCAGTATGTAGTAGTTCATGTTAAGATCAATTTTCTATTTGTTGGTCTTAACGGCACTCCTAAACATATCTTTGTCACGTGATTCAGAGAAATGGCAGCTCAATGCCTTTTTTCAAGGAAATGCTGTCAGCTGAATCGATCTGATATGGACGGGTATCGAACCAGCATCCCTTGGATTGCATGTTCTACTCGATATTAATCGAAATGCCGGGACTCTTTCTATGAAATGTTGATAGGTTCACGAAGAAAGAGATGGAAATTGGTGAAGTCATAAATGTGATCATTCCAATTGCAATGAGGCAGTTTAAATCAATTAGGCTACACAATTAGTATTTGTGGATGTAAAGTGAATAATAATTCAAAATATAAATGCAATCAGAAGAAAAGTTTTATTAAACAAAATAAAAACGAATCACCAAAGATCATGATCAATCTACATCAAATCTTATAATTTAAGCTTCGAATTTAAAATATATAAATTAGAGAGAAAATACAAAGTGTGCCATTTTTTTCTATACGTCTACTATTTCGGGGTCTATGAGAGCCAAAATGAAATGAAATTCTTAGTAAAGTTTAACCAACTTTGCAAATTATATTTGATATGTTAAATGGTGATTTATTGTTGAGTTGTTGTTGTTGTTGTGAGGTTAATTCCATTTTTCAGCACATGATAGGCTATATATGGCGGCAAGTTACTCGGACGGAGGATGAGCCCAGGAAAACCCTGGGGATAACCACCGATCCACGGAAAGATACTGGCAAACTTTCTCACCCACCAAAATAAAACCCACGCGAACAGGAGTGAGATGGACGTGATCGGTAAAGTCAAGCGCCTCAGACCCAGAGGGTTGTAAAAGAGATAACATGACCTGTGCAGTTGAACAAAGTCTGAAAACATGTGAGATATTTAAAATAATTACAATGTCCGCATCAGATAACACTCAACACCATACGGCCTATAAAGAATCCCGAGGAAACAGATATGCAAGTGATCAGCACCAATGAACCATTTAGACAGCAATAGAAGCCACTATGCAATAGATGCTCTGTTTTGAACTTAAGCACGTACAATACACATCACGTACAATACACAGCAGGTACAATAATCATCATGTAAGACCCGATATTTTCATTTAGTCTTGACATCCCTTCTAGTGTCAAAACACTACTGTTCAGTAAAATGTATTGTTTAACTTATTCCTTCAACCGCAGCATTGTTTTAAATAGCATCTTTGAGTTTCCAAGAAATTCCACGGAACCTCTTGCGTCCGGTTTGGTGTGTTTCATAACTAGCTAATTTAGGTGTTGTTGGAACCGAGTTTCAGTCTTGTTATACTGAACCATTATTACCTATTACTTTTCTTTAATCTTTATATATTGTAACAATATAGTTATTACATAAAATAAGAGTATCTCAAATACTATTTTTTTAAAGGTTTAACGCCATTTTTCATTATCAGACAGGCTATACATGGCGGCTAGTATATATAGTGGAAGAAAAACCCAGGAAAACCCCGGAAAGAACCCCCGACCCACGAGAAGCTACTGGCACGCTTTCTCACATACCCACATTGGCCGAATCTGAGACTCGAACCCACGCAGACAAATGTGAGATGGCAGTGATCCGTAACGGTGAGCGCTTTAGGCCAAATAAGTAATGCTTTAATATTGAATTTATCCAATACATTTAATATTAAAACATTAACCTTTAAAGCCTTTCTCATTTTAACGGATAGTTTAGGTACAAAAAAAAGAAAGATGATTTTCGAAATTTTATTTCATTCTGGCCCAAACGCTGCATCTATCAATTTTTGCACATACAAAAATAGTCACAACCTAAAGTTTAGTCAATATTAAAGAATTCGATCCTCAGTAAAATCGATATGTAGAATTTTCAAAAATTTATAATTCAGAGAGCAATTGTCCTTCCAAAGCAAGAGAACATTTGACACGGATAGCATCAGTATTCCAAACTGACTCTCGGTTGGAAATTCCTGTGTGATGTCGCATAGTTTATTTGGGTAGTGTCGGCTGGAATATTGGATGAGCCAATACACCAATTATGGGTGAGACTGTTTAAAACTTTACCAACATGCGGCGTGTCCATTCTGTCATGGACGTTCACTACAGATGCAGTACTGGATGCGGTAGAAAGTAGCCTTCCGGTTGTTGGATATTCGTGTGAAGGGATGATTAATGGATAAAATGTACTAAATATTTAGAAGTGTTGCTGAGTATAGGGATTCCAGATTTAATATTTTTGTGACTGGATAATTACTTTATTTGATTTTGCAGCATGCTGTAATTTGATAACTTTCTCACTGTCGGGAGACCATCATTTGTGAACATTCTTTTCACAAGAGGAGAGTTTCTTTTATTTCTGTAAGGTGACATTTCAATCACTATTATCCCTGGATAGTGTGCAAAATCAATGCTTATTTTTCCAAATGTCCACTGGGCAATCGATTAAAAATACGTCCGCCATAATTCTGATAGTATTAATATACAAAAAAAAAAATAGTTCAAGAAGGCATGGCAAGAAAAATTCCTATAGTTCAGCCAATAAAGAACGATAAAGCTGCAAAGAATTTCATGGTCTTATTTGGATAAATCAGAATCAAAGAAAGCAGTATGCTAACGTGATGACGCATAAAAAATAGTAAAATGAAACGTGTAGAAACTGTTGTGATGATTAAATTGGAAATATCTAGCTGTACACTATTCTAGATAAATGCTTCTTAACATTGTACAAACAATAAATTCGTAATTTTAATAGGTGAAATACTGATTTATTATCTCTGGTACACTTTAATCTATTTAAATTTCAGTAAAAAAAAAAATATACCGCATCCAGCTGTTGCCAATCGTAGTGCCTAATCACGTTTGATTCTGCCAGAATTTCAATATATTTTATTCTGCATTCATTAACATAGTCATCATTATGTGTACTTATATTCAATATTTAGCGGTTTTTTATTTTGAATACTTATTTTCGATGTCTCATTGTTTTATCTTGTTAAACATTTTTGCAATGGCTGGGTTTAAACTGAATTGTTTGACAATGATAAGATACAATACTTGTCAGTCTTCTTTGGACTTTTATTATGAATTCTGTAATTAAACTGTCACACATTTCATGCATCAGTAAAGCCATCAACTATAACACAGTTCAATTATTTAATATATGATCTGTTTTTCGTTGTTCTAATCATTTGCATTATCCCTATCTAGTTTCCTTATCTCTCCGGCTCATGTATCCCTTTTCATCTCTTTTGTTTTTTGTCCTTTTCGGTTCCCACAGTTTGTTTTTTCCACATACCTTTGGTGTACGTTTGTTTTGCAAAGTTTGTCGAACAAGTTATATTTTACAGTCCAACTATATATATATATATATGAAAACGATTCTCCAGAAGTTTTTTGTCGGACAAAGTACCAGACAAATAATAAAAAAATTGTGGGTGGTACAATAACAATTGAATTATATTCTTTTCTTCTTGAACTCGTGCGTCTGAAAACAACTCAGTTAATTTCCTTTCCATCAGTTTATATATGTAATCATCGTACATCTGGTGCATGGCTATTGTCACTTTATCACAAGATCATTTATTTTAAGAGATTGCAAAAGCAATGAAAACATCAAGTTCATTCTGGAGGGCAAATCTATGTTTATTCCAACTAAGCATCAGAGGTAAATAGCAAGACACCATTGTAGCTGATAGTTTCCAAAAACAACTGCTTTGCAGTAATGACCCCTCTCATCCTTTTCGCTTACTTAATCTATGACGGGTTATCTACTGGATTCCCAAGGAAATATGATCTACATTACGGCAATAATATCTTTCTGGATAAATTAAATTAAGGTATTCTCGGTGAGAGCGTACCAATCACGTATTGTTGTTGCTGTTGTCGTTGTTGTTGTAGGGTTTAACGCCATTTTTCAGAACACGATACGCTATACATGGCGGCCAGTATTAATGGTGGAGGAAGAACCCGGGAAAACCCCCGGAAAGAACCACCGACAAACGAGAAGCTACTGGTAAGCTTTGTCACATACACACATTTATCGAATCTGAGACTCGAACCCACACAGGCAGAGGTGAGATGGCAGTGATCTGTAACGGAAAGCGCTTTAGACCACTCTGTCACTCGGGGCCCCACCAATCACGTATATTTTTTTTTTGTTTCTTTCTTTCTTTCATACTTCACAAAATATTCAAGCATGGCCTTAGTAAAACCCTTATATTGCTTGCGTTCTTCATATTAGTGAGGGGAGGGTGGAATTGCAAGTGGTCTAAAGCTCTCACCGTTTCGGATTATTGCAATCTCACCTCTGCGTCGCTTCGCGTCTCGCGTTCTGCAAATGTGGGTATGTGAGAAGCTTGTGCAGAAAAATGGGTTTGTTGTTAAATCCTACAACAACAACAACAACAACAGCATAATTAGCGGCCATTATTCATATCTAGATTGCATATGAAGATGATGTCAACTAAACACGAGAACTGTCCAAAATTTTTATAACTGTTAGTTTTGTTTTTTATGGTTTAACGCCATTTTTCAGCACAATATAGGCTATACATGGCGGCCAGTATCTTTTAATTCATGAGTGCGATCTTTGTTCTTGATCTCAAATGCCCATCTTGTTGTTTGAAGAGTCTGGTTCTGCAAGCAGTACCGGATTAAGCTAGCGCGGGGCTTGTAGCTTATGTTATAAAGAGGCCCTAAATTTAAAACAAACCCACATAAATATTAAAACACATACATTTTTAACTTTCATAGTGAAGTAATTGTTGTTGTGGTTTTTTTTTCTTCCATTTTCTATACAGCCAGATAATGCGATAAATATGTCGAACATTTCAGTAATAATATTATTGACATGTAAATAAATGATTGTGTTACGAGACTATGCTTTTAAAAAAAGAAACAAAAAAGAGTGAATACAACATGCTTTGTAAAAATGTCACAAATAATTTATTTCCTTAGACTACCAAGTCGAAAAGTAAGAAAAAGGAACTTACGGTATTGCGAATTTAATCCAAGTTGTAATCCAATAATTAAATCACAAGACATATCAGTGAAAAGTTTTAAGTGAATTACAGTTCAAATCCCGATGAAAATCAAAAGTGGATGGCGATGACGTCTGCAATAGTCAGCGTTGTACTGGTGTGTCAACAGTCTCTTGTTGAATCACAGAAAATATTATTCCAGATTTTGAATTCTGTATAAATTCCGATAAATGTCGTTGTCAAAGAATTTAGAGCACTTTTGTATTCTCAGGGAAAACAACCATTTGAATTCAATATTTTGAAGAAAATGAAAATTCATCCCCAAAATGGACACTGCATAAAACAATTGACGTTTGAAGTGTTAAGGCACGACTAATAGAATACGTATCTTCATATTAGTTATAAGACTTACTAAAACTCAAAACAGACTCACAGATGGGGGTCAAGAGTTCATCCGTATGGAGAAAAAAAGTAGAAGTTTGTTTACGAATTAATACGTGCCTCACGTCACGTAGTTAAGGCGTGACCTTGACGCAACTAAATGATTCTTACTCTGAGAAAGAAAAATGTAAAAAAAAACGTTGTTTATCAAAACTGTCACTGATTTTAAGGTCAGCAACTAGATACAATGTTTAGATAATTAGGTTTTACATCATTAAAATAAATACAAAAAAGTCAAAAGGCCCAACATAACTGAACTTAATTCTGAAAAACAATTAAGTCCAGTCAAAGATATTATATTACAAAAATATGTAATGGAATAACAAAAATTTAAAACTAACAAACAAACAATTAATTTAAATATACATCAAAATAGCTTGAAAACATTTAGCATGGGGCCCTTGAAAGTGTGGGGCCCCATTTGTGTATGCTACTTTTACCACTAGGATAATCCAGCACTGTCTGGCAGTAGATATATCTGATCCACTTACCGCTCACATAATAATAATAATAATAATAATAATAATAATAATAATAATAATAATAATAATAATATAATCACGCGTGTTACAACTATATCAACTCAAATTTTTTCCATTCTTAAAGTTTTTTTGCAGCATAGGGTATATTTGTTTGTAGGGAGCGAATAATGGATATATTTCATTCGAGTGGGTGTCAAACTCAGAAACTTCACTAGCGGCGAATCCGAAAGTGGAAATTATATCCGTTATTTACTCTGAACAAGCAAGTGTTATGGTTGTTTTATATTCAAACTAATAGGCGAATGCACACAGGGGCAAGGAGGTGGGCACGAGCCATTCCACCACCCCATCAATTTCACATGTAAATATGTTTTGGCATACATCCATAACACTTGATAGTTGACCACTACTTGTTTGTTCCCCCACCCCCACCCCCGCCCCCGTAAATAATTCTGCAGGCGCCCCTGGGTACTTGGATTAATTTGGGTAAACTTGCTCAATTAAACAAATTCGGTATGACCCTTAGGTGGTCATAACAATACAGGTCATGTCTTGCCTCAGATGAAGCAGTATTTTGTATATCGATGAGTTTGAAAAAGCGTATGTTCAACATAAGATCCGCTGAATAGTACTGGAAACCGCTCTGGTACGTGCAGTCCATCTGCTTCTCTGGTTTCTTCCGTCCTGCTGGATGTGCTGTACGAGATTTGCTGGGTGTGCGGTGTGCTGTACGAGATTTGCTGGGTGTGCTGTACGAGATTTGCTGGTTGTGGGCGCAGTGGTATCGTTGCAATCTGTAAAATTACCCGCGCATTATGAATTTAGACAGATGTGTTTTGTCTTATGAACTCTGCACTTAATCGATTCATGTTTGCCGTGTCATTAGTAACCGTTGTGCGTGAACCTTATTATAGATACGACGTGATTAGCATTCACATAATCGGGTGACATTAGCCTTCTTCGCCACTGATGCAAGACATACGTCTCAAAATGTCCAAAATTGACAAATCGCTTCATATCAGGAAAATAATGCCGAATGAGAACAAACGAACTCCTGAACGGTCTCTTTTTATGTGACGTGAGATTTGTCAATAAAATATATAAACATCACGCCATATGTTATGTTACATATAAAAAAACAATATCACAGTATATCAGTCTGATAATGATGTACATAATTGTAACGTGGGTGCGCTGGCGGGTGATCAAAGTGTTATTAAGACAATATTGCACAAGGCCTGGTCAGAGGTATTGCGCAACTTGGAAACAACACTTGAAGACCGCCTCCCACTAATTGGCGTTATCTAGGAGATGATCGCTACGGTGTGATATGCCCGGTCAGTGAGTATAGTAATCTGAGATGGTACTTTGAACAAGACAATACACGAGCCCCCGTAAAGATAAAATATGAATTTAATTGAAAATACAATTAAGAAAAGAATGACACTGTGAATTACACTTTCTCTCTTTCTGAATACAATTAGTTCAGAAAAAAAAAATACAAATACTGAAGCTTTAAAATACTGGATACATTCAAAGAATCCAAACACTAATGAAAATAAATGAAGTTAGCCGTTAATACTGAGAGTAAATTTCATCAAGGAATCGAATGTTCATTTAACATTGGACTGTTGAATGATTCAACATGACTTTTTTCGTTGACTGGTTTTTCTTTCTTTTCCCTGCGTGCGTCCGTCTCCAGCTTGCCCTTTAATTGAACGGGAATTCCACACTGACTTCTTCCTTTTGACTTTCCGCTGATTCTCACTCTTGCCCAAAATAAACTATTGCTTTTGACTTCTCGCTGATTCTCACTCTTGCCAAAGTAAACTATTTTTCCTTGCAAAAGAAAAGGGTAAAACGCCCTAAGTATCTCGCTATTTTCAGAGTTGCGATTGTTCGTCCGTCTTCATGTTCGAACAATCAGATCTTACTATCAGTGTTATCATTCATACGGCTAACAAATTCTATATATGTTTTCAGATCAATAGAATTCTACTGCTAATTATCGACATCAGAATTCGGGAAAGTCATATATTCCCGTAAATCATTACGTAAAGTGAGGCAATATAACATAACATACAATCCATATTTACTAATATGATAAATTCAAATTAATGTAACCTTTCCAATCATAAATGTACACGGCGGGTTTTCTACACTATCCATTTACCTACGTAAGTATATAAGGTAAAATGCTAATTCAGAATTCAAAATACATTATTAAATCACTGTAAAACCGACTATTCATACAAAATATGAACATATCATGCATCTGTAACAAAGAAACATATCCAAGTACGTTATTAAATCAATGTAATACTGAACTAGTTATATCGTAGTATCGATACATTATTCATCTAAGACAAAGATAAACAGCATATACATTACATCATAATAAAGGCGAATTTGAGCTAAATACCTTTTGTGTTTTTGGCGTCTTACAAACGTTCCACATTCAGTTTAACTGGAACCACAATTAATTTTCGAACGTGTTTCTTTCAAAGACGTACGGAGTCTTCTCCGGGATTGGAATCAATTATTCTGACCGTCTCTTGCAGACGTCTTCCTAGACTGTCTAACATCGTTTGATACGAACTATATATTTCCCGATTCTGGGTTTCGGCCCAACCCTCTGTCCTGTACATTTGACCAATCGGCATAAACGCTATTCTTACTGACCTTATGGAAACCGTCTCTCACGATGTCAAAAATGCCACTTAGGATCGAGATGTCACATTATCGTTTGTCTTAATCATTTTTGAAAGTTCTACGTGAGTAATCCCATAATTTTACGTGTCAACCACTCAGTCCGTTTTCACTTTAATTATTGTACCAAGCCTGACCATGTTAAGTAAACATTCTTTCCGTTCAACTCTATCAAGACAGTTAATTGTCGGCTAGCCTACGAATTAATTACTGGATGTCACTGACGAAAAATTTGGCACCTGACAATAATATCAAAGTTAAACAGTCTGGTACGTGAATTTGTGCGTGTTAAATACAAGAAAAGACTTGTTTTCATATATGCAACATTGCTCAATTATCTACGTTTTACTTTTCGAACAAATGGTACATGAAGGTCACTAATTTGTCACGGGCACATCAATCTTGACAAAGTAAATTAAAATAATCACATAAAATCAACTTTCTTTCTTCACTAACGTGCGCACCTTTCAGTTGCTTTAATAAAAATACAATTTATACAAAAAGAAATCTGGCTGAGATACAATATATTCTTGCTATGTAAAGACTTGGTAAGGCCTGGACTCATGAATAATATCATACAATTGTGGTAAAATTTATAGAGCATGTTGTTAAATTAAATAATGTTTTCTTTTTTATACGAACATGATCCTGGTAAGTGCAGCGGACTACAACTAAATCGATCTTATATTGCTCAACAAATTTGAAATCATAGCGATAACAACAATTTATATATTTTTTCAATTGTTTTTTATATTTCACAACGACACTCACACATGTGAGTTAAACCCCATGTTATAAGTATGATGTGACCCTTGGTGCTGTATCAGATTTCAGCCTGTTAGTAGAGACATTTGGCCAGAATATTAATCACAGCATTCTGGATAGTTGATACCAGAGACTGTCAACACCTTCAGCCTCTGTTGTTTATCTTCCCAGGGCTATCTGAGCTTGGACTTCTTGACTTCTGATAAGGCACACATGTTAAATTAATTATAATCCAATATCTGTAGCCCTTTCTAAAACAAGCATAGAATGCATGAACAGGCAGTTGAACTCAGGGCTTTGTACTGTAGAGAACACTGGTTATTTCTTTCTAGCTTTTGTAAAGATTGTTGCTTTATTCTATATAAAGTGATAGGACCCTTACTTGGTGTTTGTGTGTCCTTTGGAACCCGAATGTAACATTTTGGGGGCAGCGGTACGGATTCCAAATCTTCTGTTTGAATTATTTGGAATTGTTCAAAACGTTGGAATTGTATTTGACAATTCTGAAAGCTGTGAATTCAGCGAGTCTTTGTGTGATATTAGCAGTGACTGGTTATACTGTGTGTATAATGTACAGTTGTTAATTGCTTAGTGTGACTGGTTGTACTGTGTGTATAACCTACAGTTGTTAATTGCTAAATGCAAAGTGTGTATCACTGTAACGAGTGTACACGTATAAGCCCAGAAATTCTTAGAAAAGAAAAAGTAGTCCAGTGGCTGTGAATACAGTGATAGAACTTACAGTACGTATAGTTTGTCATTATGTCGGTTGCTGATAATGTAGAAGTTGAGGGAGCAATGATTGCTTCAGGACGACCAAGAAGAAAAGCGGCAACACATAATTTGATGGAGTTTACAGATAGTGAGATTCCGGAGTATGAAGAGGAAATTAACCTTGAGCACATGTAACCACCCAAGGAAACAAAGCGCAAACCTAGTGCAAAGAAGAATGAAAGAGAATTGGAGTTAAGACAGAAGGAGTTTGAATGGGAAATGGAAAGAGAAAAATTAAGATTAGAAATGAAGCGTTTGGAAATTGAGTTAGAAAGAGTAAAACGTCAAGAAAACGTGACGGAAAAAGTATCTTCAATGCTATTCAAAGTAAAGTTACAGGCATATGACCATGAACGAGGAGAAGATATTGTCACTTTCCTAGCAGAATTTGAAACAGTTGCAAAACATGCTAAGTGGTCTGACGAGCTGAAAGTACTACAGCTAAGAACTCTTTTGACAGGTGAGGCTAGATATGTTGCAACTCAAGCTTGTGGTGATTATCTGGAACTCAGGAAAGGACTGATTGATCGTTTTGGAAGGAGACCACATGAACATTTCACTGCGTTGGTGAGCATGAAGAAGGGGAGTACAGAGACGTATCGTGGTCTGATGGCCAGAATTGATCAGCACATAAAGCGTTTTTTGGATGATCGTGACCCAGTTATTTGTCTCCGTGAGGAATTTTTCCTGAAAGCCTTGCCACAAGATCAAGCACAGTGGATTAGGAGGAACAAGGGCTCTAGTCCAGTTGTTGAGGCTGCGGAAGATTATATTCCCACCAATATACAACAACAATGGCAGAAAAATATGTTTCGTCCGAACATAAATGGGAATAGTAACAGGTGTATTCAGAACTTACAGCAGCAAGCGAAAGTAACATCAACGAATTACCTGTCCACACGTAAGAATATGCAGTGCTATCGATGCAGGCAGTGGGGACATATTGCAAGTAAGTGTCCAACAGATGACATGAAACATCGTGGTAACCCAGCAACTTGTTTCGTTAGGCCAACAATTGGTGAAAGGCTTATTTCGGAAACAGGATGTGTAAATGGGCGTCAGATCATGTTTGTGAAGGACACTGGCTCCGAAATGACCTTAATAAGAGAAGATCTCGTTGACGAGAGTTGCAAGCTGGAGGGGCACCAAGTTACGTTATATACAGCAGTGGGTCAGCCATTTACCGCACAGTTGGCAGTGGTAAATATCAACACAACGTATTATAAGGGACCAGCACAAGTGGGTCTTGTTCCAAATTTAGCCGCTGAAGCCCTATTAGGGATGGATATACTTAGTAAGAAAGGGTCATTTGTTGTTACGAGGTCGATGGCAAAAGGACTCGATGATGAGAGGACGGTAGAAAATACTCACCAATGTGAGGATGAGAGTAAAAATGAAGTTGTCAACGACAGCATCGAGCAAGCAGATACTGATCAGCATGATGGCATTGAATTTGACACACTTTCAACAATGAATGCGGACATGTTGTCAAATCTACAGATTGCAGATATTTCACTGAAAATTATTAGAGATAAGTCCTTTGCTACGCGGGAAAAGGCTGAGGAGGAGCCAATGGCATTCTTCTGGGAGAATGCTATTTTGCGGCGGAAATGGCAATCTGGTGATGGTTCGCGTGGAGGGGAGCAGATTGTTGTACCAGCAGGATTAAGAAAAATGGTAATGGAGCTGGCACACGATCGACCCCTTGCAGGTCACTTGGGTTTGGAGAAAACAAAAGAGAGGATTCTCCAATCATTCTTTTGGCCGGGAGTGTTTTCTGATGTAAAACGATATTGTACATCGTGTCATGAATGTCAGATAACAGCAAAACGTACTGCAGGTGAGAAAGCCCCAATGGTTTGTCCACCGGTAATAACAGAACCGTTTTTGAAAATTGCAGTGGATATTGTAGGACCTTTAGCTAGAGCACAGATTGAGATGTTTAGCCGTGTTGGTTTTCCAAGGGTCAGATTAACAGACAAAGTGACTACCTTCACTTTCACGTTATTGAAACAGTTGCATGCACTAGTGGGTATCCGTGGAGTTACAACAACGCCTTATCACCCACAAGCGAATGGAAGGGTAGTACGTTTTAACAGGACGTTAACGTCAATGTTGCGGAAGTTCTGTACAGACAACAAGAAAGAATGGTATGGGATGTTACCATTTTTGCTGTTTGCATACTGCGAGGTCCCACATGAGGAAACTGGATTTGCACCATTTGCGATGTTGTATGGATGGCCAGTTAGGGGGCAAATGCAGATTTTACAAGGTTTGTTTACGGGAGAGGAGGATGTAAGGAAGTCAACTATGGAGCATGTTGTGAGAATGCGTGAGAAGTTGGCTGACATCGGGGCTCATGTCAAAGATAACCTGTTGGGTCGCCAAAAGAAAATCAAGGCACTTTATGATCGTCACACGAAAACACGAGAATTTAGTCCAGGAGATGAAGTACTTATTCTCTTGCCATCAAGTTCATCCAAGATGAAGGCACAATGGCAGGGACCTTATCGTGTGGTCCGGAAGCTAAACGATGTTAACTACCAGATATCGGTACCCGGTAGGCGAGGTATAGTAACCTATCATATAAATTTACTGTGTAGATACAAACGTGCTGTGCTGCTGGCAATGCAGACAGATGAGAACGATGGTGTGGATATTGATTTTCCTCCAAGAGCAGGTGAAGGTGATGCTGGTGTTAAGTTGGGAGTCAACTTGTCGAAGGAGCAACGAGAGGATATTATAACTCTGTGCAAAGAATTTCAGGATGTTCTAACAACAAGGCCTGGTCGAACAAACATCTTAACTCACAGCATCAAGACAACGTCGGAGACACCAATTAAACAACGACCATATAGAATACCTTTCTCGCAACAGAAAGAGGTGAAAGCAATATTGGATGAAATGCTGGAGCAAGGCCTCATTCGGCCCTCAATCAGTCCATGGAGTTCGCCTTGTGTACTAGTTGACAAGAAAGATGGAACTCTTCGGCCATGTGTAGATTGCCTCAATCTTAATACTTTCACGTTATTCGATGCGTATCCAGTACCACGGATAGACGATCTACCGGTATTTGAGAAGATTGGTTATGGAAGACACCCGAGTCAGATAGAGGGTTCTGCTTGTTTTAATCACAAGGAATTTATGTGGATATAGACAGTAACCAATTTGTTGGATTTCCCCTATTCTGGATGATCACTAATGGAATTCAAAACTCTTTTACAGAAGTTAATTGTAGTGACTCTAAGCTTTATGCTTGTTAGTAATAATGTAAGCATTATGCAAGTTTTATCATTTTTCTGATGTATAAAATTGTATTGTATCGAAAACATAAAGTTTCCTCTTAAGAAGGGAGGTGTTATAAGTATGATGTGACCCTTGGTGCTGTATCAGATTTCAGCCTGTTAGTAGAGACATTTGGCCAGAATATTAATCACAGCATTCTGGATAGTTGATACCAGAGACTGTCAACACCTTCAGCCTCTGTTGTTTATCTTCCCAGGGCTATCTGAGCTTGGACTTCTTGACTTCTGATAAGGCACACATGTTAAATTAATTATAATCCATTATCTGTAGCCCTTTCTAAAACAAGCATAGAATGCATGAACAGGCAGTTAAACTCAGGGCTTTGTACTGTAGAGAACACTGGTTATTTCTTTCTAGCTTTTGTAAAGATTGTTGCTGTCACAAGATAGACCGAGTCGGGACTGGATTAGTGAAGACACGGAACACAACTGCGTTAATAAGATGTTTATTTTATAAACGCAATTTTAAAAATCAACTCTGACACCAATATTTTACAAAATAAGAAAAATCTATTTAAATAAATGTTCCTAACATGGAATTCTGAATTTCAGTAGCGTAATGACAAAAAAGAAGTATATGAATGAATTTACAAATATGAATATATATAAAAGGCTCGTATAACGAGATAGATGCAAATATGAAAAGAATGCGTCGTCAATATGACGAGACTAGAATGAAGATATTAAATAATTAATACGTCGTCCATATGACGAGACATATGCAATTGTGAACCCTAAATTCTGAAGTTCTCGTTCATGGAACGAGATTTGTGTATAATGAACTTATGCAGGTGTCGTTCATATAACGAGACTGCAAAGAAGATATTAAATAAATAATACGTCGTCCATATGACGAGATATATGCAATTGTGAACCCTAAGTTCTGAAGTTCTCGTTCATGGGACGAGATTTTGTGTAGAATGAAATTATGCAGGTGTCGTTCATATAACGAGACTGCAAAGAAGATATTTAAATAAATATTACGTCGTCCATATGACGAGATATATGCAATGGTGAAACCTAAATTCTGAAGCTCTCGTTCATGGAACGAGATTTGTGTAGAATGAAATTATGTAGGTGTCGTTCATATAACGAGACTGCAAAGAAGATATTAAATAAATAATAAAATTATGCAGGTGTCGTTCATATAACGAGACTGCAAAGAAGTGTTTAAATAATATGTCGTCCATATGACGAGATATATGCAATGGTGAAACCTAAATTCTGAAGCTCTCGTTCATGGAACGAGATTTGTGTAGAATGAAATTATGCAGGTGTCGTTCATATAACGAGACTACAAAGAAGATATTAAATAAATAATAAAATAATGCAGGTGTCGTTCATATAACGAGACCGCAAAGAAGATATTAAATAAATAATAAAATTATGCAGGTGTCGTTCATATAACGAGGCTGCAAAGAAAAGGGAAATTATGAGTCGTTTAGATAACGAAACTGATACATGGATGTGAATTACTTGCTTAGATGGTAATAAAAAAATATGGAACATGTATACTACAACTATCATGGCGTCCTTTTGACGTCGAAGATGTATACCGCTCTAGTCAATGGTGGTGGAGTCGCCACGCATGGTCCACTCCCACGTCTGTTTGAAAGATCCCTCGGGAGCCCTTTACATTCAATACAGAGACGATGGTCGCGAAGCCTTGGTCCCTCGATTTGAGGACACCAGTACACTCTTCCGAAACATCGTCACCAAAACACAGCGCAACACTTCAGCACACCACGGGCAGCATAGACAAGCCCCCATGGTCGTCCATGGTCACCCCAACATGCACCACACACTGGCACCACTGGCCCCCACGGTCAGCCCACGGACACCACAACATGGCACCGCACCCGAGCACCAACGGCCCCCACTCAGCTCCGGACCACAGTCACCCACGGTCACCCCATGGACACCACAACATGGCACCGCACCCGGGCACCAACGGCCCCCACTCAGCTAAAATTAAAACAACCGAACCGTGTAATACATAAGACACAGTCAAGTATTCTCACATATGTAGCGCATGCACGCACATGAAATAATTATCCATGTACATTTAACGTTAAGCATGCAGCGTATAATTGAACTCAATTATGTTCAGATACAAAAGAACTAATGAAACAACATATAGTACTTCTGATAAAATGGCGCTGCCTAACCTATGTATTTATTCTATAGATTTTATAATAAATACTAAACATCTAATATGTAAAACAATGAATTATATCATAATACAAATAGCAATGAGAACAAAGTTAAATCTATTGTTACCTCTTTTAGCTGATAGATTGCTCCTTTAAGGATGGAAGCTTTTTCCGACAAGACTGGATCGTGATGTGATTTCTGTCTTATAATTTCGTCCTTATATACCCCTAGCTGTGACATATGCGCAGCTAGGTACTTTAAACTGCAGGCAATTTCGCACGTGCAGCATGAGCTGAGTGTTCGCTCATTATGTCAAAATAACTAAAAATACCCCAAAAATAATAAACTACTCTCGGTAAGGCTGTACGCAGTAACGAAATAGAGACTAGATTTTTGACCACATATACATATTGAACATAGTCGTATACAATTCCGTGACAGTTGCTTTATTCTATATAAAGTGATAGGACCCTTACTTGGTGTTTGTGTGTCCTTTGGAACCCGAATGTAACACCCCAATTACTTCATATTAACAGATATACGGTTATAAAACAGGGACGTTGATCATATCAAGATTGCGTTTGAAGTGGATGCACTCGATTTGTATGCCCAGGATGCCATAATGCTGGAATTGTTTGTTCTGATAACAAGGCAATTTTAGAAGGGAGAAACGATTCCAAATACCATGCTTTAATTCGCTAATATTTTTAATTATCAAAAAGACGATGGGAATCATTATTTATATTGGTATAGTTGTGACGTATTTTTTAACCTGCTAAGTCATTAGTCATTTGCATGTGCTTTCGTCACATCAAATGTACTATGTTTTAAATTTGTCACTCGAGGAAAAGGTTTATGGTACCAGGTTCAAAGATGGCATTAATTTCTCGCATGCTATTCAGGAATTCAAATTTGACAATGTTTATATTTAGTGTGGGCAGTGGCAGATGATCTATGTGCTGGGGAAATGGATGAACCCGCCCATACAGAGTCTCCTGCTACCAAAGGCTAAGGGAGTAAACTCTAAAGAAAATCCGGAGCGGAGACCCTAAGGCAGATGGACGATGTACTACATCCCCTTCTGGCAACTCCTTGGTCTGGAAAGGGATGGGCTCAGCCAGACGACATTTGCCCAAGACACACTGATAATGCTGGACAAATCTGAAGTTATCATACCGGATCGGTCGTCGCCCGGGTCAACAAGGACCGCGCCTGCCGTTGTCCACCAAGACGGAGGTTACAAGTGTGCTAGTGGTACTTTTTATAAAATTAGGGCGAGAGATAACGTTGCCATCGTCACCTGGAACATTAGAACTCTGGCGCAAACTGGAAGACTCCAAGAGTTGACACATGAGATTGAACACTACACATGACACATACTGGGACTCTGTGAAGTAAGATGGAAAGTCTTAGGACAACACCAAACTGTACATGGGCATATATTATACTATAGTGGAGAGTTGGACAAGTCCATAAATGGAGTAGGCCTCCTTGTAAACAAAGACATCAAGGGATCTGTGCTTGAATGTCGCCCCATATCTAGCAGAATCATCTCCATTCGTCTGAAAGCATCTTCCTTTAACATCACAATTATACAAGTCTATGCTCCAACTACTGATCATGATGATGAAGAAATAGAGGAGTTTTGCATCAAACTCCACGGTATAATAAGCATGTTAAGTATAAAAAAAAGACATCCTCATCATCCAAGGAGACTGGAATGCCAATTTTGGCAAAGATCCTCTAAAAGACTGGGATGATAAGTGTGGACCTTCTTGCAATGAGCTTACCAATGAAAGAGTGAGACGGCTGCTCGAGTTCGAAAGCTACAACAACTTGGTACTAGATAACACCCTGGGCCAACATAAAGCTTCACGATGTCGGACATGGCATGCACCAGATGGAACCCATCATAACCAGATCCAAGACTTACTGGTTCAAAACCGTTACCGATCTGGCATCAATAGAGCAAAAATAAGAACGCTCACATGTGCTAATATTGGGAGTGATCACGACCTTTTCGTTATGAACTTCTGAGTGAGGTTGAAGAAAATGAACAAGCCAAAGAAAATCAGGCTCAAATTCAACCTTGGACAACTGAAAGACCCTAACATCTGTAAGTCATTCCAAGCCACAATTGGAGGAAAATTTGCTCCACTCCTTGTGATGGATGTTGATGTTAAAGTGATGACAGACACTTTCAACACAGTCATGACAACTTTTGCCAAGGACATCATTGGCCTCCATCGCCCAAAGAAAACACCCTGGGTTACAGAAGAGATTCTGAATCTGTGTGATGCCTGAAGAGACCTCACAAACACCAAACACACAACAGGGGTAATGGAGTACCGAGAAATAAACAAGAATATCAGAAAAATCTTGAAAAAAGCAAAAGAAGATTTGATTGGACAAAAGTGCACAGAAATAGAGAGCAGTCTGATGAAGAATAACAGCAAATAAGCATTTCAAATTATGAAATACCTCACCAGACAGAAGCAACCAAGAGTCAGTACCATTCATGACGAAAATGGAAAATGCCTCACAGAAGCAAGTAACACTGCAAAAAGATGGACTGAGTAATGTAAAGAACTCTACATCCATCCGTCCATAGGAGACCCAGAGGTGCTTGAAGTTCCAAACTCCACAAATGATGATGATTTTCCCATTCTCAAAGAAGAGGTGGAGTCAGCAATAAGAGCACTGAAGAATAGGAAGGCAGTTGGAGTAGACAACATCCCAGCTGAACTTCTCAAGAATGGTGGGGAATCAGTGATAGAGCTACTAACAAAATTCTGCAACAAGATCTGGCAGACAGGCGAATGACCAACACAGTGGACCCAGTCACTGATTATAACACTTCCCCCCAAAAAGGCAATCTCCAGCTGTACCAAACTTACAGAACTATCAGTTTGATCAGCCATGCTAATAAGATGATGCTGAAGATCATCTTGAACAGACTGAACCCACAAGCAGAAGAAATAATCGCTGAAGAACAGGCAGGTGTTTGTAGTGGAAGAAGCACAACAGAACAAATTTTCAATCTTAGGGTTCTGTGTGAAAAGTACTCACAACATCAGCAAGACATCTATCATGTCTTCATAGATTTCAAAAAGGTTTTTGACAGAGTGTGGGATGAGGCATTGTGGGCCACAATGAAAAGGTACAACATGGGTCAAAAGTTGACCAACACCATCAAACAGATATACGCCAAGGCTACCAGTGCAGTAACTGCTCAAGGTTCTGCAGGGCATTGATTCAAGACAAAAGTTGGAGTACGGCAAGGCTGTTTCCTGTCACCCACGCTTTTCAACATCTACTTAGAGCGCATCATGAGCAAAGCTTTGGAAAACCACTGTGGGACAGTCAGCATTGGAGGGCGTAATATCATCAACCTCCACTTTGCACAGACATTGATGGGCTGGCAGGCAATGAAGATGAACTTGACACCTTAGTGAAGAACTTGGATGAAACATCTACCAGATTTGACATGGAGATAAGTGCCGAGAAGACAAAGCTGATGACAAATAGTGGCAAACAAATCTCAACCAAGATTAAAGTCAGAGGGCAGGAACTGGACACAGTGGGCCAATTCACATATATTGGTTCCATATTCACCGAAGAGGGAAATTTTGTCATGAGCAGCACAAACAACGGCAGCTATGTCAAAGCTAAGACCCATCTGGAGAGAAAGAATATCTGTCTGAAAACTAAAATCAGACTATTAAGAGCACTAGTCATTTCAATCTTTCTGTAGTCATGTGAGGCCTGAACCCTGCCAGCAGAATTACAACGATGAATCCAGGCGCTTGAAATGAGATGCTATAGAACCATCCTTGGCATCTGTTAAATGGACCACATCACAAATAAAGAAGTGCGTAACACCATCAGGCACAAAGTAGGAAATTATGAAGACCTCCTCACCATTATCAAAAAGAGAAAGCTGTAATGGTATGGTCATGTCACTAGAGCCAACAGTCTATCCACAACAGTACTCCAAGGTAGTGGCCAAGGTGGCAGAAGGAGAGGCAGACAGAGAATAAAGTGGAGTGACAACATCACAGAATGAACCAGGAAACGTTCTGCGGAGACACATGCATTGGCACATGATCGAGACAAGTGGAGTGAACTGGTAAGATGTTCAGCAGCACAGTGCCTCAACGACCACACTAGGTCAAGAGACTGATTATGATGATGATGACATTTGGTAGCAAATAGCCGCAATCAACAGGTGTGCTTGGCAGTGAATAACCGAGATCAATATGGGTACTTGTTAATGAATAACTGCGATCAATATGTGAACTTCGTAATGAATACCCGTGATCAGGATGTGTACTTTTTAAAGAATAAACGAGAACAACATGTATACTTGATATTGAATAATCGCGATCAATATTTGTACTTGGTAATGAATAACTGCGAGCAACATGTAAACTTCGTAACAAATAACCGCGATCAACATGTGTACTTTGTAATAAGTAACCGTGAACAACATCTGTACTTGATACTGAATAATCGCGATCAATATGTATACTTCATAATAAATAACCACGATCAATATATGTATACTTCGTAATTAATAACTACGATCAATATGTATACTTCATAATAAATAACCACGATCAATATATGTATACTTCGTAATTAATAACTACGATCAATATGTATACTTCATAATAAATAACCACGATCAATATATGTATACTTCGTAATTAATAACTACGATCAATATGTATACTTCGTAATTAATAACCACGATCAATATGCATACTTCGTAATTAATAACTACGATCAATATGCATACTTCGTAATTAATAACTACGATCAATATGCATACTTCGTAATTAATAACTACGATCAATATGCATACTTCGTAATTAATAACTACGATCAATATGTATACTTCGTAATTAATAACTACGATCAATATGCATACTTCGTAATTAATAACTACGATCAATATGCATACTTCGTAATTAATAACTACGATCAATATGCATACTTCGTAATTAATAACTACGATCAATATGCATACTTCGTAATTAATAACTACGATCAATATGCATACTTCGTAATTAATAACTACGATCAATATGCATACTTCGTAATTAATAACTACGATCAATATGCATACTTCGTAATTAATAACTACGATCAATATGTATACTTCGTAATTAATAACTACGATCAATATGTATACTTCGTAATTAATAACTACGATCAATATGTATACTTCGTAATTAATAACTACGATCAATATGTATACTTCGTAATTAATAACCACGATCAATATGTATACTTCGTAATTAATAACTACGATCAATATGTATACATGATACTGAAAAACATCGAGTTGGGATTCAGTTCACTCTTACCATTTATAATCAGGCACGCTTTTAACGTGTAAAATGTACACGGTAAACAGTCAGAAGACCATTTAATTTCTTAAAAAGTGGAAAGGATTATCGTTTTTTTTTTTTTTTTTTTAAATTGAATTCTTTAAAGCAAATATGAAGTTACTCAATTTACAATCATTTATGTAATCAAACTGTAGGCAAACTGTAGGCAGGTTTTGGTGATAATGTTCTTTGCAGTTATCTCCTGATCAACGTCATTATCATTCATGGGTACATTCTGAAATAAATAGTTGCTGTTGATTTTGATTACTTTTGATTACTCTGCATTGAAGGTCATTTCTTATAGTCTATAATTCATTTATTTTACGTTAATGGATTTGAGCAAACTAAATGTATTACATGGTATACCAAGATTAGGATGGAAACAATCGGCATTTGTTTAGACTGGTTATCTGATCTCCTTCCCCCATTTGCCAGATGTAAGAATAATTACTCCAGAACAGTCTCAGGCAGAAAGTTTGTTTTTGTTGTTGTTGTTGTTGTTGTTTTTCTTCTTGTGTAATGGACTAGCTTATGACTTAAACATCACGTACAACTTTTATTCAAATTATTTTAATTTTTTTTTTTTTGCTTAACTTTTTGTTGTCGAGGCGGAAAAAATCTCAAAGTATGAAATCAACGTTTGGAATGTTATGTAACTTTAAACATCAAAGATATACCCAACAACGTGTACGTTATATTATAATTATTAGAAAATGCAAGTGAAAATATGGTATATATTATAGTAAGAGCATCTGTGTTTGGAATGGGTCAATTCATTCTTGTTGTTGTTATTGTTGTTGTTGTAGGGTTTAATGCTATTTTTCAGCACAAGATTGGCTTTACTTGGCGGCCAGTATCGATGGCGGAGGAAGAACCCGGTAAAACCCCGGAAAGATCCACCGACCCACGAGAAGCTACCGGTAAGCTTTCTCATATACCCACACTGGCCGAACCTGAGACTTGAACCCGCGTTGACAGAGGTGAGATGGCAGTGATCCATAACGGTGGGCGCTTTAGACCACTCGGCCACTCGGGGCGCTAGCTCAATTAATTTTGTTTGTTTGTTTGATTAGGATTTTAATGTAGCTTTAAAAAAATTTCAGTCATATCGCTATGATGTCTGCAGTGAGGCAGTTTATAGTGATGTCTAGCACTGGGGCATCATGTCGCAGACATGTAGCATGATGCCCCACCCAGTCACATTATCCTGACACAAGGCCGACCAGTCCTAACAAAAAACTCTTAATGCTGAGCGTCAAGGACGCAGCTGTTAGTACCATTTTTGTAAGTCTTTGGCATGACTCGGCCGGGGATCGAACACACGACCTCCCGCTTCCGCGGCGGACGCTTTAATAAGTCTAAGGGTGAAGACGATATACCCAATAAAGTTGGTCCACTCTGAGTGGACACATGTAAGTTATGCAGTCTGTCCACAATGTACACCCTTTAGGACGCATGCTTTGGCTATGTATGTTTCCAAAAACACGTTTGGCATAAAGCCTCCAAGTCCATACGATGTGTTGAACATGAAAGATTCCAAAGATGCCACTATTTCATGACTGGATTACTATTCTGAGGTTTGCTTGTGGAGTTTTTATTCTACATATATTGCCAAGTAATTATGACATGCTGATTTATGACATTTTAAGTCACAACATGGATTTTTCAGCGACTGCAGGAAGGTTTTCTTGCTGTATGCCCCCCCCCCCCTTTATCGTACTACTACGGCGATGGCCTAGTAGCTAGACTGTCCGCCTTGGATGCGGGAGGTCACGGGTTCAAACCCCGGCCGAGTCATACCAAAGACGTGTGAAAATGATGCTAACACCTGCCTCGCTCTGCGCTCAGCATTCAGAGGTTAGTGTTAGGACTTGTCAGCCTGGTGTCAGGATAATGTGACTGGGTTGGATATCATGATACATATGATTGGCATGATGCCCCAGTTATAGACATGACTATAAACTGCCACACTGCAGACATCGTAGCGATTGGACAGAACAATTGTTAAAATGCAAATCACACACACACACACACACACACACACTATCAAATAAGTTGTCAGCTACCATTAAAAAAATACTTTTGCGTTCTTAAGAGCCTATGGTGTTAAACAGGGATAACAACATATGGAAAGGAAAGCCGAAAGAGGATGATGAGTGTGTGTATGTGTGTGTGTGTGTGTGTGTGTGTGTGTGTGTGTGTGTGTGTGTGTGTGTGTGTGTATGTGTGTGTGTGTGTGTGAGAGAGAGAGAGAGAGTATGTGTGTCTGTCTGTCTGTCGTTATATCTATATATCGTTCTACCTATCGTTAAATCTTCATTTGAATGATATTTATGCATTTTTTTATTTAATAATTTATTTAGTTATTTATCTTTGAGCTCAGCATAATTGCACTTGTGGAATCATGTCGAGAAATGATTCATTTCATGTCTTTTTCCATCACCACTTTCCTCTCCGTGTGGATTATACTGTCTCTCACTGAATTGCAGAAAGGTTTGTCTACGCATTTTCAAACGAATTTTATGTGCATGCCAATACCTAGTTAATCAATAAAGACATTGTACACGTTCACGCAAAAGTTATTTCCCAGAAACCTCTCCATTGCAAATATTTCTCCCTCTGAATGCATCCAGAGAGCATAGAAAGATGTTAGATTATATACCGTTTATAATTTTGGGGTATAAATGAGAGGCAGTTTGAGATATGAAAGCTTTAAAACTAAGAATTCTCACAAATCACGACCAGTAAGGTATTCTCTTGTTAGGCTGATGCCAATTTTGACAAATGCATTTATAAATATTTTGCCTGTTACATTACCCACGGTACAAACATAAATGTGTAGATTCGTGGCACAGAAAAGCTCTCGGTGTCACACGAAAACAAATTTGCCTTTGTCGTGATGGAGGGGAAGTTTAATTAAAAACTTCCTCAATAGGTAATTCTATGGCGTTTTGTGACAAATATTTTTGATCAACTTTTTAGCAACCAATAATAGGAGGTAAGATTTAACGTGGCCGTTATCGTCACGTTATTAAACAAATAATTTAAAATTATTTTAAAATTAATTAATAACATTTAAAATCTTCGAAGTTAACGTTATATTTTCTTAACGTTATGGCTATCGAAACTGATTTCAGTAGGTTTTACCTACATGTTTTAAGCGAATATTGTCATTTGGTGAATTTATTGAAATATTTTCCAATCGAAATGTTTCTGAGCATGCGCTCATGGTATCCAACCCATTTTTTTTTTTTTACCGCAGACCAATTATAGCTATTACATCAATCTCATGAAATATGGTATGCGCTTAAAAAGCAAGTGCTAAACAGTATTCAAGAAATAAATTCATTATCAGGCATAATAAACTTTTTCAGATACAAAAGGCACGTGAGATAAAATCCATCTTTAAGATCAATGGAACATGGAATAAAATGCGATATCAACGATAGCTATGTTAAACCCAGTACCATGGTAGTCATACAATGCAGATTAAGGAACGACGCTTCTAGCTTGTTTGATTGTTTGACTGTATATTTTTGGAAAATGGAAACAGTATCATGTTCAAAGAGCACCAATAATCCAACTTGATACAATTAGCTAATATTTATATTAAAGTAATTAACATACAACCAGATAAAATGAGAGAAATTCTGCAACGAGATGCTACTTCTTTTATGGTAATCCCCAGGACTGCACATGTGTATCCTCAGCTACGATAATGCGACAGATGGAGGAGGGAGTTATTTGCACTTTGTTCTTCGAAGTTTATACATTAGTGTCTGAGAAAAATCCTAATCTCACATTAAAATTAATCTAACATTTCCAACCTCATTTTTGAGAAATGCTATTTGTAACTGAGGGCATGCAAACACGCCACCCTATCGAGAGTTCATTTTGCTGTTGTTATAATCTTCGACGCCATTTTTCAGCACAAGATAGGCTATACGTGGCCTCCAGTATAACTGGCGGAGGAAGAACCTTGGAAAATCCCAGAAAGAACCACCGACCCACGAGAAGCTAAGAAAGGTGTACTCACAATACTGGTTTACTAGCTTAGTCGATTTTTTTATGTGATACAGTATTGGATCAATCTTTCCTTCATCATACATGCCTTCCTTGGCTTCTTCTTTCGAGTCCTACAATTTCTAAACAGCTGGATCACCCGTAATTACTTGCATAATTTTAAATATTTCATAAGAATAGTTGGAGTAGTATCCATTTCGAAATGTTTTTATTGATATATGAGATTCTTACAGTTTCACCAGTGTTAATTTGTGTGTTTTTTATTTTGTATTTTGTGCGTAACATGATAGTAGGATAATGTTGCAATTTACTACTCAGATACAGTTAATACTAGGATATGGTTGCAATACACTAGTTACATATAGTTAACAGTAGTGTATGGCTGTAGTATATCGCTGCAATATGTTAGCTACTTTTACTTAATATTTTTATTTAGCTGTAATTTGCTAGTTAAATATGTTTAATAATTTAATGATAATATGATAGTATGATATATTTACAACATACTAGTTAAATATAGTTCATATTAGGATATGGCTGCAATGTGCTAGTTAATTGTTGTTAATGTTATAATATATAGAATATAGAATATGGCTGCAAATATTAGTTCAATATAGTTACAACTAGGGTACAATTACAATATACTTGTTAAATATAGTTCATATTAGGATATGGCTGTAATATACAAGTTAAATATAGATTTTTTTTTGTTGGCTGGGGTTATTTAGTGAGACAATAAACTAATGATTATTGCAATACAAGGTTCTAATTGCAACTTCAAGATAAATTTCAATAGTTCGACTAATTAGATACTTGCGTTCACCGAACTATTCGAATCATAAAATGACGGTTTAATAGAGGTATCTAGTACTGTTTTCACTGTTTGAAATCTGCGATATCTAAGTATTACTTAATTCTGATATCTATTTTCACTGTTTGAAATCTGCGATATCCAAGTATTACTTTTATGTGATATTTATTTCACTGTTTGAAATCTGCGATATCTAAGTATTACTTAATTGTGATATTTATTTTCACTGTTTGAAATCTGCGATATCCAAGTATTACTTAATTGTGATATTTATTTTCACTGTTTGAAATCTGCGATATCTAAGTATTACTTAATTGTGATATTTATTTTCACTATTTGAAATCTGCGATATCTAAGTATTACTTAATTGTGATATTTATTTTCACTATTTGAAATCTGCGATATCCAAGTATTACTTAATTGTGATATTTATTTTCACTGTTTGAAATCTGCGATATCCAAGTATTACTTAATTGTGATATTTATTTTCACTATTTGAAATCTGCGATATCTAAGTATTACTTAATTCTGATATTTATTTTCACTGTTTGAAATCTGCGATATCCAAGTATTACTTAATTGTGATATTTATTTTCACTATTTGAAATCTGCGATATCTAAGTATTACTTAATTGTGATATTTATTTTCACTATTTGAAATCTGCGATATCCAAGTATTACTTAATTGTGATATTTATTTTCACTATTTGAAATCTGCGATATCTAAGTATTACTTAATTCTGATATTTATTTTCACTGTTTGAAATCTGCGATATCTAAGTATTACTTAATTTTGATATTTATTTTGTGTCCAGTATGGAGTAACTAAAGCTGTTGGGGAACGTAATTATCAATTTAGCCAAAACATTTTTTTATCGAAAACATTATTTAGCAAAAATATTATTGAGCAAAAACATTATTTATCCAAAATATTATTTAGGCAAAACATTATTTAGCCAAAACATTATTTAGCAAAAGCATTTCAACTGCTTGGAATAACACCGTAAGACCAATTATGCGCTTAATTTATTAAATTACGCAGGGGTAATTTTTAATGTAATCTATAGAGCTCTTGAAAATGAATTATTTAAAATAAATGTACAAAAACAATTTAAAAAGAAAAAGATTGGTTTGAAAGATTGTATCCTGCGTCATCTGCGTTGAAGGGGCCTCGAGTTGCCGAGTGGTCTAAAGCGCTGTCCGTTACGGAACACTGCCATCTCACCTCTGTCTGCGTGTGTTCGAGTCTAAGATTCGGCAAATGTAGTTATGTGAGAAAGCTTGCCAGTAGCTTCTCGTGGGTCGGTGGTTCTTTCCGGGGGTTGTCCGGATTCTTCCTCCACCATTAATACTGGCCGCCATGTATAGCATATAGTGTGCTAAAAAAATGGCGTTAAACCATAAAAAAACAAAACATCTGCGTTGATTATATATTTATCTCTCCTCTTTTTTAATCTCTCCCTCTATGCTTATTTGTTCTGTCTTTTATTTATATTATACCTACGTACAGCTTTGTGATATTCATGTAAGGGCGTGATTTATAATGTAAATAATACTGTGGGACTATCTATAGAGGGAAAGCTTGTTTTGAGAGACCAAATATTTTAATGCGTTTGTTGTTTTCCCGAGCATTATCTTGGATTTCATTAAGAGAGCATTTTGGGTAAATTACCGAAAAATACTCATTTTGTAAAGCTAGAATATTTGCTAAATTCCTCATTGTGATAAGTTCGGAGCGTTTGTACTTCTGGAACGAAACAAATCCAAAATATTACATGCTCTGGATCACATATTAATAAGATAAGAGGTCTGTGAATGGCTGCCACTTCTGACAAAAGTGGGCATCCACCATTCGTAGTAGTAGTAGTAGTTAAACATTCTTTAACGAGTATAACACATTTGGTCTTGACGGACACATATACCATATGGTCCTCATCTTTTTGGTTATGTAAGTAAACACTGCATTGTTCCAATTGCAACACATCACATTGGGATATTAATGTGTATTGCCACACATCACATTGGGATATTAATGTGTATTGCCACACATCACATTGGGATATTAATATGTATTTTGTTTCGATTACACCAAACTGATATAATTTGAAGTTTATTTGTAATGGAGTCGATAGATTTACTGGATAAATACAATGTAATATCGTTAGCGAAAAGATCTGTGTTACAGTGCGCCGGATAAATTGCTAAGTAATCGATAAATAGTAGACAAAGTAATCGATAAATAGTAGACAAAGTAATCGATAAATAGTAGACAAAGTAGAGGCCTTAATACAGATTCTTGAGGAAAACTACTTAAGATATGACTTGGTTTTGAATTATATTTACCCGTACAAACAATCTGGTGTCCGTTAGTGAGATTCGACGAGAACCAGGCAACTGAGTTTGGAGAAAACTTGAAGGCTGAAAGTTTTTAATGAGCACCTACTGGTCATCCAGATCGAAAGCTTTTTTCTCAAATCAATGAAGATTGCTCCAGTAAGTTAGCCTGAGTCTATTGCATGTAGCCATTGGTCTATAAGTTTTGTCAGTGCTGGTTGACGTGAATGATTGTGTATAAGATCTGATTGTGATTTATGGACGAATTTGTACTTGTCTAGATATCTGACAATATGCTTGCTGACATGTTTTTCAATACTAGTGGTGACGAGAGAGAGAGAGAGAGAGAGAGAGAGAGAGAGAGAGAGAGAGAGAGAGAGAGAGAGAGAGAGAGAGAGAGAATCTTCGCGGAGCTACTATTTGGGGAATAACTAATTCATGTTACAGGCACCCACATTTGGAGTAAAACGAAAGCCCAACATTGAGTATGGACAATATAACTTTTTACCCTAATAGCCTATTGTTTAGATTAAATCCAATACTTGTGCTGTGCAACATTAGGCTATTTTTTTAAAATGTTTTTATATTTTTTATACGATTTAAATATGGATTTAAGCAGATTTTAATATGTAATTTTTTTTTTATTTCGCGATATGAAAGATACTCGCAATGATTTCAGCGTTCCTTCATTTGTCGGATGAGGAGGCTATACACATTTTCGCTGCATTCAGATTTAAATTAATCAGATTGCATTCAATTAATCACGGTGAAGGAACTTTTTCGCTGCTGTTTCTTTGTTTTAATAGCAACCTTTCAAAGTGATGTTTGAAGAAAACGAATTTCTAGTTCTTATACAGTTTCCTGAGTTTGGTATGTCACAGTTTACTTTTTTTCCCCGCACTTTAACGAATTATGCTTTGAGATGCCCATGTAATTAACCAAATCAGGTAATTAACCAAATCATGTAATTAACCAAATCAAGGTACAGATCACTATCGTCGAGTAGCAATATCTAAATTATAATTTAAAAAGAATTTAAATCATTACTTGATGGTATTCGGTATCATTAAAACGTTTAAATGACACTCTACTAAGTGATGCGAGTGATATAATATTCAACGGAAATAAAAACAAATACTTAGTTTTTTGCGGGTTACTTAGATTACTGAAATGGGGAAAACGTGTACGTTTATAGAATAAAACTATTGACAAAACTTGAAAATGCATCTGAATCCCATCTTGTGCTGGCCTTGCTTACCTTAGGGTCATTAACCACAGTTCTAATATTATATGTTATGCTGACAGTTTTATAAAGAAAGAATTATTTTCTCCTGGAATTATGTAAATTACAACATGTCTATGCATTTGTACACAAAAAAAATTCAATAAAATTATTTTTACTTTACTTAAAAGATATAAATTTACTTTATCACGTACTTGTCATCCTGTTTTGCAAGGTGGCCTTAACTCGTCTAGTTTCACCAACCATCACATGTCGTCTTCCTAGAAACTTTGTCCAGACGATACAGATGACCGGCCATAATCACTTTGTTCAACTGAACATTGCTTTACATTTTGGGATCTCTATATAGAATCTTTGTTTTACAATTTCTATATGGAATATTTAGATTTCAAGATTTCTATAATGAATATTTAGGTTTGAAGATTTTTTTTATGGAATAATTAGGTTTCAAGATCCCTAAATGGAATATTGTGCTTATAAGATCTCTCTATGAAATATTTAGGTTTCAAGATTTTTATCTGGAATATTTCGATTAAAAGATTTTTATATATGGAATATTTAGGTTTCAAGATTTTTATATGGAATTTTTAGGTTTCAAGATCCCTAAATGGAATATTTTGCTTAAAAGATCTCTCTATGGCATATTAATGCTAAGTTTACATTGGTATTTAGAACACTGTTAAACTTTAACAAGTTTGAATACTTCAGACTTGTAAATGTTAGCAGGAAACATTTTGATTTTTGAATTCTCATTAAATTTGTTCACAAAAAAAGCATATTATATTAAAACAAAACTGACTGAAATGAATTTGAAAGCGTTTTATGCAGTACAAGAAAGAGTATTGTTGTGTTCCACCTTGGTTGACGGGCAGAAGATAAGGATGTATTACTACATCTTTGCATGAAACGTTGTACACCTTTAATTCACAGATATTCACATAATGACGACTCTCGTACACTCTTAATCCACAGAGATATAAACATATGACGACTCTCGTACACTCTTAATCCACACATGTATACATAATGACGACCATTATACACTCTTAATCAACAGAGATATAAACATATGACGACACTTTTACATTCTTAATCCACACATGTATACATAATGACGACCATTATACACTCTTAATCCACAGAGATATAAACATATGACGACACTTTTACATTCTTAATCCACACATGTATACATAATGACGACCATTATACACTCTTAATCCACAGAGATATAAACATATGACGACACTTTTTCATTCTTAATCCACCGATTCACACATAATGATGACTCTCGTACACTCTTAATCCACCGATTCACACATAATGACGACCATTATACACTCTTAATCCACAGAGATATAAACATATGACGACCATTATACACTCTTAATCCACAGAGATATAAACATATGACGACTCTTTTTCATTCTTAATCCAAAGATGTACACATAATGACGACAATTGTACACTCTTAATATCACTTTATGTGATTCTGATTGGTGCAAATAAGCCCATGAAATTATTGTGCAATATTCTCTTTACTGACTGGCCGGGATCGTGGAAAAAAAAACATTTTTAACCCCACCTTCTGGAACGGTTTTGTTTTGAAAGAACATTTTGGCATCCATTTTTGAACTCGACTCGCGAAAGAAAACTGAGGAAAAATTATCTCGGCTGTCTCAGTATGCATATGTTACCATCTAATTTGTAAAAAAGTGCAATCTACTTTTACTAGTTCAACATTTTTGGGACTATATTTTAGGCACAAGAAATGAAAGATGCACCTCTGGTCAAAATGGAAGAAATTATTCGTTCTCCTTTCTATCTAAAAAATTTCCACTGAAACAAAAACCGTGATAAAAAGAATCTCAAACAGATATGATTTAATATTAAATTTATGAAACTCATTAAATAAATTCAATATTAATTATCCATTTGAGATCCTGTGTGTGTGTGTGTGTGTGTGTGTGTGTGTGTGTGTGTGTGTTCCTATTCTTCTGCACCCTAGCACTGTGCCTTGCAAAATTGTTTTAGTCAGTCCAGATGATCTTGAGACATGATCATACCACTTCAATTTTTGCAGTGGTCAAGAGGTCTTCATATCATCCGATGGCTCGTTTGATCCTGTTGTGGACTTCATTGGTTACATGGTCAATATATGGGGTGCCCAAGATCTTGCGGTAGTATCTCATTTCGAAGGTTTGAATCTTTCTTTTATAGATCTGATGTGAACATCCATGTTTCACAAGCATACAGAGAGATGGATATGAAAATCGAGCGCGTCAGCCTTATTTTGGAACTAAAAACAAGGTTAGTATCTTGTAATTGATGCTTGGGACTCTTTCCAGCTTCTGTCCACTGACCTTTATTTCTGCACTGGTACTATAAGCGTTCTTTGTCATCAGTTTGTTTATTTTCGGCGCTAATCTCCATACCGTATGTTGATGTAGATTGTGTCGAGGAGCTCAACCAAGTCAGCTAGTTATTTTTCATCTACTGCTAAATCATCAATGTCATCTGCGCGAAGGCTGGTGATTACTCTTCTTCCGATGCTGACACGCAAGGCATCCTCCGTGAGATTTTCTAGGAAAATGTTGAAGAGTCTAGGTGACAGTATATATCCCTGTCTGACTCCAACTGTTGATCGAGACAAATCTCTTCTTCTGACATTGATGAGGACATCACTGGTGGCTTTGTAATGGAGGTGCTCAATAACCTGCACCAGGTTTGGGCTGGTGTTGTACTTTCTCATAGTTGCCCATAAGACCGCATGCCATACCCTGCCAAAGGCCTTTTTGAAATCTATAAAGACGTTTTATAGATTCTGCTGATGCTGAAAGTATTTCTCACAAAGGAGTCTGAGATTAAATATTTGTTCTGTGGTGTTCTTTCGTGCTGTATCAGCATTACAAGGGGGTAATGATGGTGTATCAACTTCGAAGGGAGTAATGAGGGCGTATCAACGTTACAAGAGGATAACGAAATGCACTTTAATTACTCATTGTTTAATTCTTGTTGCAAATTTGATACAATTGTGCGCATTTATATAGCTTCATGCGCATATTTAATGACATAAAATACTTCTTCTTCATTATTCTGAATCCAAATATTAAATTACTTTTAAAACGATTTGCTAGAAGTGACATGGACTTTGCAAGATGATTATTTAGGTATTTAACATTTTGAAACCAATATTTCAAACTCCGCACACATACGTTCACAAACGTGGGTAATTACCTTATTTAATATAAACTGCCTCTTTGCTGGAACGTTTTTTTTAATTCAAAAATATATTAAAATATTTAAATGCACACTTTCAATATTTAAATTTTTATCGAGAAACCTATATTTTATAATAATAATAATAATAATAATAATAATAATAATAATAATAATAATAATAATAATGAGGACTTTGTATATCACCTAATCTTTAGAAGCTCAAGCGCTTTACAACATATATAATGATATGAATACTAAAAGCAAAACAACATGAAATTGGAAAACATACAAAATGCTGAAAATGTTTAAGGTAGGACACATTATTAGGTATTAAAGTTTGTTCTTGCAGTCGAAAAAAGTGAGATTAAATAGCACTTTTGAAATGGACCGCTGTGCTTTTGTGTCTGATTTCAGTGGGCAATTCATTCCACGTTGCTGTGCCCTGGTATGCAAAAAACGTTGCCCATGTGACTTCGTTTTCATATTGGGAATAATGAGTATACGATTGTCAGAAGAGGAGCGTAAGCATCTTCCTGGTGTGTACACGTGGGTGAGGCCAGATAGGTATGTTGGATTGTAGTCCGAAATTGAAATGTAGCACAGAGAATACATTTTGTATTTGATTCTGGATCAAATGGATGGCCATTTTAGGGTACAGAGCAGCGGGGAGGTGTGCTCTAATCGTGGTGCTCTAAGGATGATCCGAGCAGCTGTGTTTTGAACTTTTGAAGTTTCTGGAGTATATATTGAGACGAACCAGACAGAATTGAGTTACAATAGTCCAGTGTTGAAAGTACTAATGAACATACAAGTGTTTTAGTGGCATCAACTGAAATATATTTGCGAATGGAGTTGATGCGTCTCAGCTCAAGATATGCAGCCTTGCATATGATCATGACATGTTTGTGCAGTGTGATAGTGCTGTCTAGAGTAACAACAAGGGTCTGTAATAACTGTGAATTTAATGTTAGTGTTGCTGATATTTATTGTTTGAGGTAAAGGATGTGAATGAGAAAGTCTTTGTATTGTCATCAGAATGGCCTCAGTTGTATCATCATTGATCTGCAGCTTTTTACACGTCATCCATGATTTCACATCAGAAATGTACCTCTCTACTCCTTGGATTGTAGCATCAACTTCAGTTGGGTGGCTATACTTGTATATTTGGGTGTCATCAGTGTACAAATGGCGAGACACTTGATGATGATCTATGACACTTGAGAGCGGTTGAGTGTATAGAATGCAGAGAACAGGTCCAAGACCCTTGTGGAACACCAAAACTTACATCAACTGAGCTGGAGTGTATTCCATTTACAGATACAATTTGTGTCCTGTTGACTAAGTAGGACTTGAACCACTGTAAGGCTATATTCTGAATGCCAAATACATGCTGCAGACGGTGAAGTAATATATCATGGTCTATTATGTCACATGCTGCAGACAAATCAAGGAGGGTGATGACTGTAATCTTTCCTCTATCCAAAGCAGAGAAAATGTCATTAACTACTTTTAGAAGAGTAGTTTCAGTACTGTGGCACACTGTACATTGCTAAAATGATTGTTTGAATTCAAATAAGATACAATTTGGGTTAGAACAACGTTTTCTAATAATTTTTATATGAACGGGAGATTATAAACTGGGCTGTAGTTCTTTAAATCGTTATAGTGAAGTGTTGGTTTCTTCAGCAGAGGCTTTACGATGGCAGTTTTGAAAAATAATGGTAATTCCCCGGATGAGAGAGAGGTATTAATAACATAAGTTAGTGGAGGCAATATTATTAGATCTGATGACTCAAGCAGCATTGATGTTGGAATTTGATCATGTTCACATAACTTTGGTGCACTTTTCATCACAATTGTCCGTAGGTTCATATGATGCTAACGGTTGTCGCTGAAAACTGCATCGTGACTGTATGTTGACGACGAGTCAGTTGGAATTGTGTTGTCAAGCTTATTTCTAATGGTTTGTACCTTGTCACGGAATAAATTTGCAAACAGGTCCGGAATGTCGACTGGAGATAATGTAGTTGTAAGTGGTGTACATTTGTTCCTTGACATTAATTTGTTAGTTACTAGACGAGCTCTTTCCAGCTGGAACTCTCTGTGATCTTAGTACTGTAGTGGGATAAGGTGGCTAAATGGACTATGTTTGTGACGTTCTTCTATGCGGCGTCATAGATTTGTTGATATATAGTGAGTCTGGTGGAAAACCAAAGCCTCTTCGCTGTTATGGCGGTCTCTTTTAGCTGTGCGAAGCTGGTCCCTAACACTGCTATACCACGGATAACACTTTTGAATTTATACTCTGCACTTGGTGGCTGGGGCAATCATTTCTGATTGTAACAGGTTGCAGTGTAAATGTTCCTTCAGCGATTTGTTGGTATGCATTACAATGGTACATATCAAGATCTTTAACCGACATTGTAAAGCCTTTAAAATGTAGTGTTCACCTTGATATACTGGTGTACATCTACAATCTGAAAGCCAGAGTGGTCTCGCTTTTTTAAAAAAGAGTAATTGTGCTGTTATCAATGGCACACTTACAGAACTTGGTTCTTTAATTCTTCTTCTCATTCAACCAAACTGACTGTGCATCGAACCAAATGTAACCAAGGCCAACTCGTAATCAGAACATCGTTACAATACAAGTACGTAAATAAGAACATCGTTACAATGCCATCACGTAAATCGGAACAATATTAAAAAGTCAACACGTAAATCAGAACATCGTTACAATACAAGCACGTAAATAAGAACATCGTTACATTACAAGCAGGTAAATAAGAACATCGTTACAATACCAGCTTTTTTAATATCATTGGCAATATGAAACACACACACACACACCCCAACCTCAGCTCCATAATTGCGTATGGGGGCTACCTTTGCGTCAAACAGACAAAGCAATACAGTTACATCTAATCTGCCAAATTTTGAAAGACTTTGTTTCAATATATGCACAACCTTCATTGCCTGTAAGGATAGAGTTTTATGGCACATATACTAAGAGTTTTTAAGAAAATATGCATCCTAAATTCTTATAATATGATTAAATATTTACCTCTGTATGGCCATAGTATCATATTTATTAACGTGTGAGATAGCCACCTCTGGGAAATGCAACCACTATTGTCTTTTACATTATTACTTTAGGCGACCTATTGAGCATATTTTAAAACTGTTGAGCAGTGTCAGCAAAAACAATTAAATTGTCTCCATACAACAGTGAAAAGAGTTTGTAGGTTTATAAGGACACTCCCCTATTTTCTTCAGCTAAAACGGATTTAAAATCGTTCAAAAATATAGGAAAGAGTAACGGCGATAAAACACAACCTTAGTGCACTACCAACGGGCAATTAAACACATAGGCAATACGACTGTCGGACTTAGCACATGCTTTTACATCAATATAAATTGCGTTGTATGATTCTTAACATTTTTCCACTAATATTTTCACTAACTAACTTTTGGTACAGCAAACGTCTATCTTTCCTATAAAATACTTTAGTCAATAATTACTACATAGAATCTACCCCAACGTCTTCTTAAATATTTACAAATTAAGGTATGTAATATATTATCTGATATGGTATACCACGTCCTAAATCCTGCTTGCTCTTCGCCCATTAATTCGCTTTCCTCATTTATTATGTTATTTAAAATCGATGTAAACACACTTTGCTTTTAATACAGGTAATAAACTAATGTCTCTGTAATTGGAGAGCGCATTTGTATCCCCTTTAATAATATCGTACATCGAATAGTTTATTAAATAATAATGACTTATAAAGGTGCAATTATGTTGCTCATGCATATAAAGAAGCCAATGGATAAAGCATATATTCCCCCCCCCCCCAGCTGTGTTATGTTGCAGTTTACTGAATGCTAGGCGTACCTCTTCTTCCGTGACCGTTCTATCTAAATTCTCGTGAATTATTTGAATGTTTTCATATTCCTGTATCTGGTCAACAAAATTGAAAGAATTAAATAATTCAGAAAAATATTCATACCAAGTTGCAGCAATGATACTGAGTAGCATACCAGTGACTGGGTTCTTTACAAGGCGCCAGAGAAATTATCTATATTTAGAGTATTATGATGATACAATGCTATTTTTAAAAACTCATATTGCATTTGCTTGCTTCTTGTAAGAGATTTATACATATTTCAATTAAATGTATAATCTTCAATTATTTCACTTGTACGTTTTAATCTAAACAGTTTTAGATATATTAAAAGCTTTGTTTTTGGCGTTTGTGCAATCTGTATCAAGCCATGGCTGACATGTTTTACTTTCTATTGATTGTTTTCATTGTGCTTTCTGCATCATGGTGGTTATCAGTCATTGTTTCGACGCATTCATTAAATGTCTTATTGTTGATATTATTTAAATTCTTGTCCATATTTTGAGATGAAAGATATATCTTTGCAATTTTGGATAAAAGATAAAAAGAATATTTGCTTGAAACGAGTGAATAACGGATATATTTAATCGAGTCGATCAAAAACTCAATATTTTCACGAGTGGCAAAGCCACGAGATAAAATGCTAGAGTTTTTCACCCACAAGATGAAATGTATCCGTTATTCATTCGTTTCAAGCAAATATTCTTTTTATTTTATGCTCACATATGTTGGCAACCTGAAGTTTGCGACACAGTGAATTAGCAGATTTCTTATGTCAGCTGTTTACCGTACATATTCTGCTGTGCTATGTGTACCTGCGCACAAAATTAGTTCCACATCAGACTGATAAAAATGAAGTGATATTTCTAAAATAATAAACTTCAAGTTTCAAGGATAGCATACATGTACATAAGGAAAAAGTAGTTCACCGACAGAACATGTAAGGGAGGTAAGTACGTTCTGACCCCAAGCAGTAGTTCCTGTAGTGAAAAAAATAGTTATTTTTTCACTACAGTGAAATATCAATATTATTTTAATTAGAAAATCAAGTAATTCACTGCTTATCATAAAAACCGTCTTCTTTGTTCCATATTTATTTATTTATTTCGTTTCACACAGTGTCACTTATAGCCTTTTGCTCTTGTTTACACATGTAGACAAGTGACAATACATTAGTCATGTGTATTGATAGCAATCTATCATCTATGTTAAAGGATGATCTATTTTTTTTTTTAAAACACATACGTTGCCTAAGACATAATATATTGTTGTGACCGAGTTGCCATGGATGCATTTAAATTTCCATATCCCTTTATCTGATCTACCATTGGCGATTCTAAATCCAATATTTTGGCATAAATGTAAAAAATTTAATAAAACAATCTCCGTATTGATTTATCTCCCTTACATCCAGATTAACCTGATTATAGATTATTTCGTCTTCTGCATATTTAAAGTCTTGAAGTTGGTCAAAAGTTCTGTCTTATCTGATACAATTTGTCTCCGTTCCAGTACAGGCATTAAAATCACCTGTTATTATTGTTCTGTAGTCAGCATATTTACGGTAATTTTAAGGGGAGCTAACTCATTTTCTGCCACCGCATATTTATTTTCTTCGGAATGAATTGAGGAGTATTCAGGTTACAAATAGACAAAACCAAAATTATGTTCCACTTCAGTATGCTAGCCTTAGACGAAACAATAGTTTTGAGGCACTTTTTCTCTCTATATTTTTTTAAGTGCTTGAAGAAGGGTTCACAATCAAAAATCGAGATCCACATGAAATTATTTAAGCAGACTGATTTAGTTCTTACGCTATCAAAGGTTTTGTAACAGTTAATACCATTTTCATAAGTCTTTGGTATGACTAGGCCGAAGTTCACTGTTACAACAGATTCGTTATATTGCAAATTTTATATTGGCTGCATTTGACGGGGCTGTGAATCGAGTTATGGCGTTCTTAACCTCTTTCATTTTTGTTTTACTCGTCTGAACATAAACGTCTGAAAATTTGAGTTCCCTATGCATGCCAGCTTTTTTGCTCAGCATTACCAGATTGTGTGAGAATCCTAAAGAAATAGTCTGTGTAACGACTGTTCAACAATGAACTATTTGCACATACCGTTTCGTCTTTCATAGTTGAATCGCGCCGGTGGCCTAGTGGTTAGAGCGTCCGTCGCTAAAGCGGGAGGTCGTGGGTTCGTTCCCCATCCAAGTCATACCTATGACTTACACAAATGGTACTATCAGCTGCCTCGCTTGGCGTGCAGCATTAAGAGGTTAATGTTAGGACTGGTCGGCCTGGTGATAATAGTGTCCAATACTCATATTCCCATCTGGTGTTTGATAATAGTGTCCAATACTCATATTCCCATCTGGTGTTTGATAATAGTATCCAATACTCAAATTCCCATCTGGTGTTTGATAATAGTATCCAATACTCAAATTCCCATCTGGTGTTTGATAATAGTATCCAATACTCAAATTCCCATCTGGTGTTTGATAATAGTGTCCAATACTCAAATTCCCATCTGGTGTTTGATAATAGTGTCCAATACTCAAATTCCCATCTGGTGTTTGATAATAGTATCCAATACTCATATTCCCATCTGGTGTTTGATAATAGTATCCAATACTCATATTCCCATCTGGTGTTTGATAATAGTATCCAATACTCATATTCCCATCTGGTGTTTGATAATAGTATCCAATACTCATATTCCCATCTGGTGTTTGATAATAGTATCCAATACTCAAATTCCCATCTGGTGTTTGATAATAGTATCCAATACTCATATTCCCATCTGGTGTTTGATAATAGTATCCAATACTCAAATTCCCATCTGGTGTTTGATAATAGTATTCAATACTCAAATTCCCATCTGGTGTTTGATAATAGTATTCAATACTCATATTCCCATCTGGTGTTTGATAATAGTATTCAATACTCATATTCCCATCTGGTGTTTGATAATAGTATTCAATACTCATATTCCCATCTGGTGTTTGATAATAGTATTCAATACTCATATTCCCATCTGGTGTTTGATAATGGTGTTCAATCCGTAAATTCCCATCTGGTGTTTGATAATAGTATTCAACACTCATATTCCCATCTGGTGTTTGATAATAGTATTCAATACTCAAATTCCCATCTGGTGTTTGATAATGGTATTCAATACTCATATTCCCATCTGGTGTTTAATAATAGTCTTCAATACTCATATTCCCATCTGGTGTTTGATAATGGTGTTCAATTCTTTAATGGGGGCTCAGAGTGGTCTAAAGCGCTCTCCTTTAGAGATCCCTGTCATCTCACCTCTGTCTGTGTGGGTTCGAGTCTAAGATTCGGCTAATGTAGTTATGTGAGAAAGCATGCCAGTAGTTTCTCGCGGGTCGGTCGTTCTTTCTGTGGGTTTTCCCGGGTTCTTCCTCCACCAATAATATTGGCCGCCATATATAGCCTATCGTGTGCTGAAAAATGGCGTTAAACCCTACAACAACAACAAAAAAATTCAATCCGTAAATGCCCATCTGGTGTTTGATGGTGTTCAATCCATAAATTCCTATTTAGTATTTGATAATGGTGTTCAATCCATAAATCCGCATCTGGTGTTTAACTGTTTATAATGGTGTTCAATATGAAAATCGCGTTACACAGTCAGATTTCAACTACATACCGTAGGAGTTTTCACTGACCTTGATGTGTGGGCATCATTGAATGAGTCCAGTAAATTTTGCATAAATAATTGAATGAGTCCAGTAAATTTTGCATAAATAATTGAATGAGTCCAGTAAGTTTTGCATAAATAATTGAATGAGTCCAGTAAATTTTGCATAAATAATTTGATGAGTTGAAAAAAAATTGTATAATTTTGAACTAACTTTGAATTACATTCACACTGTAATCCAACAACATTTAAAAAGCGCTCAAAACTTACGTATTAATACGTTTCAAAACCAAATTGATATTTTATTCAGAGGAAACAAGTTTCATATGGCTTCTACGTATCCTTTCAAAGTTCGTTCTTTCCGCCAACTTGCAATAAAGGACATATAGTTTCTTTGTATGTACTTGCAGTCAACAAGATATCTTGATTGTTCTCAAGGTTAAAATAAACAAGTAAAGTAAAGAAGATATCATAATTTTGCACCATGTTGAAATGTTCTACCTGAGCCAACAAAATATCTTTATCTCTGAATCAGATTTTAACGAAAATACCTTTGCGCATGGTACAAATGGTAACTGCATGAAGATTGTTTTATTGTTCGTGACATTATTCAGGTCTGACGTTAAAACGCTTAAAATGGCATATTTCTTAAACACAACACAACTAGTGCAGGTAACCTATGATTTTATTAATAAGTCTTTCTGGATTATTTTAATCTTCATCAGTCTCTGGATCTAATGCAGTTTTATCCATACACCCCATGCAGCTACATCTAACACCGGATCAAATGATATGGTTATGGTTTTAATGCATCAAAGAGCTTAATATATTATGTTTATATTTACTTTGTAACTTCAACCAGTCTTTATAATTACAGTATTTATTTTTTATTTCATATTTTGCGACCAAGCATGTGCCACATGGCAAATCATTTTGTTGCCATAGTCCTTAGTGCATAAGGGTTTTGTTATTGTACGAGAACATGTTAAAATATGGGATTAATGACTGTTAAAACATGGGATTAATGACTGTTATAATAGGGAATTAATGACTGTACTGGTCAAACATGGAATGACTGTACTGGTCAAACATGGAAGGACTGTACTGGTAAAACATTGGATGACTGTACTGTTCATCAACATTTACACTTTTTGTCATTTTTTTTCTTCTGTAATTACTCACTTTGTTTCTCTATTGAACACCCTTGACACGATCTATCTAGATATTTGCGTCAATTATTATATGTCCACTTGAACTGCTATCTAATTGCAGAAAAGTCTACCAACTAAGAAGTAATAGATCAGTTAAAGACAGAATCAAAATCTCTTTCCGGACATGTCGACATAAAACATCTCAATGTACTTCGTTCTGTTTTTAATTTGAAGATTAAAATATGACGTTACCATCTCCCCTTTGATATTATCTACGGAACCTACAGAAGAGATAATCGTGAGGGTGTTAGCCTCTAATACAGTGTGGCTTTGAGGAAAAAGATATCAAGTCTGAATCCCGCTAAGCGGCGCTACAGGATGCATTGAAATTAATTGTAGTTCATGCAACACACTGCTTCATTATTAGTGAGGCTATAGCACTGGCTTAAATCTCTACTTTAGACTTCTCTAATTACTCACTATAACTAACTAATAAAGATAAGCTGATGTGGCATAAATCAAAGGGGAATCACTTAAAAAATTCAACTACATGGCGCCATTACAGGAAGTGCAGATAAGCAACATCAAGGTATATCCTCAAAAAGGGAGTGTCCTGCTAACTAATAGAAAAGCAACTCGTAAGAATGGCTCGGCTGTCAAAAGCTCTCTCTCTCTCTCTCTCTCTCTCTCTCTCTCTCTCTCTCTCTCTCTCTCTCTCTCTCTCTCTCGTGCATTGTGACTTAAATAGGTTACAAGATGGTCACATCGCCAACATATATTTTGAGAACGAAATTAATAGTATCGTAACGCTGTTCTGCATAACCTTTGTTTTTTGTTGAAAGTACTACTAACGGTTCAATACAACGTTACATGTCTGCGGCATGATGCCCCAGTGCTAGACATCATTATAAACTGTCTCACTGCAGACATCGTTGCGATATGACTGAATAATTGTTAAAGCTAAAGAAAACAAACAAACAAAAAGTACCGTTAATAACAAAAAAATTGATGGCTTATGAAGGTTCAAGGCTTATTCACAAACTTAACCACCTCTTCTGTGCAAGGAAATCGGGCACTACAAACAGGAATCGGGATTGATACAATGACCCCTAAGAACGACTTATTGTAAGGAATGCATGTGAAACACAAACTCGTACTAATTTTGAGAGAGAGAGAGAGAGAGAGAGAGAGAGAGAGAGAGAGAGAGAGAGAGAGATGATCAAATTAAATCGACAAATACTGAGATGTTGTTTCCCAAAGGAAACGTTGGAAACAATTATGTCCTAATCGGTTTTTAATGACTGAAAATAAAAATTACATACATACAAAATGCATTTTTTATTTCCCTGCGACTATGTCAGTCGGATGGTAATTTGATTAAAACGTGTGCCTCAATACACTGTGACGTCATTGTTCTGGTACTCGGGCTTTCATGCAGTGTTGCGATGGTTGATAGTTAAGACATATACGTGGGACCAGTCTAATCCAATTAAAGAAAAGTTGTACATTTGTTCTGCTACGGATTCGTTACTGGATGCTGATTAAAGCATTCGGTTTTCACTTTGCTTCTGATATTTAGGTTTGTTTAGCTTCTAAATCACTCTATGCACAAGACATCAATGATCAGCATCAAATATATTGTTATAACTCTAATTCCTATGAAAGAATTTTGATAACGAAAGCGATAATGACGCGCAATGTTCAGATAGTCGTTTGAATCCAATACCTATTCGGAACGAATCCGAATGCCAAAGTATGAATCATGACGTGATCGACATTTGAAGAACGGTTGTTTTTAATTGCCAAAATTACAGTGTCGTACCGCATATGAACATGCCATAATTTGCATAAGTCAATGTACGAGGCATTACGGTTTAAATCTTGACTTAAGAAATTGTATTGGTCAAGTTTAGTTAGATAGTGATATCTAGCACTGCGGCATCATGTCAGACATACATGTAGCATGATGTCCCACCCAGTCACATTATCCTAACACCAGGCCGACAAGTCTTAACAGTAACCTCTTAATGTTGAGCTTCAAGCGAGGCAGCTGTTAGTACCATTTTTTAAGGTATTTGATATGACTCGGCCGGGGATTGAACCCACGACCTCCCGCTTCCGCGGCGGACGCTCTTACCACTAAGGCACTGGAGCGGTTGCAAAACGATTGAATTATGAGCAAAATTATATAAAAGTCAAAGGAAGCGTGTAAGATTTCACGGAACGAATTAGTACCTGTCATAAAATGTATTAATCTTGCAAGTAGTGCCAGCATAAATACATCATAATCGGTTATTATTATTATTATTATTATTATTATTATTATTATTATTATTATTATTTGTAGTAGTAGTAGTAGTAGTAACTTAAAATGAAAGCAAAAATAATCTTCTAAAATAATAGATTTAACGTGGGTATGTCAGAATATATATATATATATATATATATATATATATATATATATATATATATATATATATATATATATATATATATATATATATATATATATATATAAAGAATACAAATTATATGGCATATAACAGTCATTTCAAATGCACTGGATCCAGCAAGGGATCACGTTTGTCAGGGATTGGTTAAGATAAATGCAGGAATTAAACCTTGACAGGTATGTAAAGTTTTGTAAACACGGTTTCTGTATTTTACTTGTTTGTCTTGTCTATGTTCTGTATTTGCCTTTGATAAAGACTCATTAAGAGTCGAAAGCGCTTAGGCTAGAGTGATTCTAGTTTTGCACTGTTGCCTTTGCAAATGAGGTATCTATAATTTTGTTAGATTATGTATTCTCAAAATAGTATATTACCAAGGTTATACTTAACATTAATGGAGTAGAATTGAAATATATCATTACAACTGAAGTCACAATGTCGTATGAGAGACCACTACGAATAGTTTTGATAGATAAGAGAAGGGAAATTAATCCCATACAGTTTTCAGAATGGGCTCGGCGAATTTAAAGTCGAAATTAGCAAACGTTGACATAAAGATGTACGAGCCCAAGACAGACTTAGGCCTTACGGTACTTTCACATAGCCTTTATTCAGGTGAGATAAAATTTGTCATATACATCGAGTTTTGTATACGGAACATCAATTTTCAAAATATATTTGTCTAAACTAGATTTTTCGAACCAAAATTTTCATGAATATTGCGAAAGTAATAGAGTTCGGCATAAGAGTTCAATTTTCAGAAGAACTCACATCATGTAGTTTTAAACAAAATATAATTCATGTTAGAGCATTTACGTGTCCGTTATCAATTATGGCAACCACAAGCAGCGTAAAAAAAATGCAGTCTCCACAAAACGCACGCGTATGACACGCGATTGGTTTAGATGTGATCATATGGAGAGCACGTTTTTTAATTCTTATGTTCATAAACCGTCAAAATCGTTTTGCCTTAGGATAATTGGTGTTGCACAGAGAAGAAATAGTTTTCATTTCCTTCCATAAAAGACAAATATCAATGGAATAACTTCATATGAATTACTTCATGTTGTTTATAAGGAAAATTAAATAATAAATGTAGTTTTAATACAAACTTTTACATGTATTCATATAATCTTCCATAACATTCGGGCGTTGAAAGATTTTACTGGGTTTTATGTCAATGACTATCGTGACAAGTCATTTAATATAAAGTCACAAAACACTTACTATATTTCACTTTCTTTGAGATTCGTTTGTCATCACGATGAAAAATCTCAAAGCATGGATAAAGCATGGGTAAATCTGAGACATTATCAGTATGGATAACGATGGAGATATATAGGATAATATCAAAGAATGTATACCGATGGAGATATCTAGGATGATATCAAAGAATGTATAACGATGGGTATATCTAGGATGATATCAAAGAATATATAACTATGGGGATATCTAGGATGATATCAAAGAATGTATAACGATAGGTATATCTAGGATGATATCAAAGAATATATAACGATGGGTATATCTAGGATGATATCAAAGAATGTATCACGATGGGGATATCTAGGATGATATCAAATAATGTATAACGATGGGGATATCTAGGATGATATCAAAGAATGTATAACGATGGCGATATTTAGGATGATATCAAAGAATGTATAACGATGGTGATATATATGATGATATCAAAGAATATATAACGATGGGGATATATAAGATGATATCAAGCACGGGTAACGATGGGTATATCCAGGATGATATTAAGGAATGTATAACGATGGGGATATCTAGGATGATATCAAAGAATGTATAACGATGGGGATATCTAAGATGATATCAAAGAATGTGTAACGATGTGGATATCTAGGATGATATCAAAGAATGTGTAACGATGGGGATATCTAGGATGATATCAAAGAATGTTTAATGATGGGTAAATCTAGGATGATATCAAGCATGGAAAGCGATGGGGATATCTAGAATGATATCAAAGAATGTAAAATGATAGGGATATCTAGAATGATATCAAAGAATTTGAACGATTGGATATCTAGGATGATATCAAGAATGGAAAGCGATGGGGATATCTAAAATAATATCAAAGAATGTATAACGATGGGTATATCTAGGATGATATCAAAGAATATATAACGATGGGTAAATAAATATATGATGATATCAAGTATGGAAAGCGATGGGTATATCTAGGATGATATCAAAGAATATATAACGATGGGTATATCTAGGATGATACCAAAGAATGTATAAAGATGAGTAAATCTAGGATGATATCAAGAATGGAAAGCGATGGGGATATCTAAAATAATATCAAAGAATGTATAACGATGGGTATATCTAGGATGATATCAAAGAATATATAACGATGGGTAAATAAATATATGATGATATCAAGTATGGAAAGCGATGGGTATATCTAGGATGATATCAAAGAATGTATAGCAATGGGTAAATCTAGGACGATATCAAGCATGGAAAGCGATGGGCATATATAGGATGACATCAAAGGAAATATAACGATATGGATATCTAGGATGATATCAAAAAATATATAACGATGGGTAAATCTCGGATGATATCCAAGAATGTATAACGATGGGGATAAAGATGATGATATCAAAGCACGGGTAACGATGGGTATATCTAGGATTGTATCAAGCATGGAACGCGACTGGTATATCTACGATGATATCAAAGCATGGACCACGATGGGTACATATATGATAATATCAAGCATGGAAAGCGATGGGTATATCTTGGTGGATATTAAATCATGGATAATATATGGAATGCATGAACCTTTTTTTCTCTAATTAACTCTAATAATCGGCGTATAGTTTAAACATTTAAAAATTTGAGATTATGAAACAAAAAATATCGCGCCATCTCTTGATTGCGCGAATTACATTATGATGCTCCTTTTCAAAGTTAGAAAAGGTAGTCAAATAAAGATTCGAAGCAATCTGGAGATACGTCAATACCAAGGGCAGTTTCAGAAATATACTCCAATTGGAAAGGCTTCGTCTACTTCAGCATTAGAGAAAATCTTATTGTAAAGAAATTTGCCAGAAATGTTCAAGTATAGATATTAACGATATCAGTCTTATATCAATCAATGTATATGATACTAAGCATATCGCAGGCAAATGTTTAAGCAGGTGTGCAGAAGTATCAGTGCAGTTGGCAGAATTATGCAATCATTTTGCATCAAATTTTATCTTTATTCCTGATTATAATGCTAGTTGACTTAAATTTTACTCCAAAACAAAAACAAATGCGTAATTGTTCATGTTCATATTATGTGTCATAGAATTGTATAAGTCATTTAATTTATTAATTACGTATACTCGGGTTTTGTTTTCTTTTTTTGTATGTACAGAAATACCCGAGCCGAGGGTGATTTATGTATATTGCACAATATTTCGAAACAGTCAGTTCGGTTCATCCTGTCAGTGACGTCCTGTCAGTGAGCGGTCTACTTTAAGGCCTTGTGCATCTTCAGCTGTAGAGGTATGTGAGTTATTGATTAATGTCTTTTGTGCATAAATTAATATACATATTGTACTATCACGATTTTTGTGTATTTTCAATGTATCTTCGGCTTGGGTAGTATAATGCAAATATTTTCTATTCTTGTTCGTGACTTAACTAGAGAGCAATATTAGCAATATAAGGTTGCATTTTTGAGAAACGTTTATTACCATTGGATTCTTATCGAGCACGGGTAGGTTCACTTCTGAACCTGTGTATTATTATCTAATTACTGTGCCGATAAGGTAATCTGTATAGCTTACCGTCAACGTTCCCTCTAAGCGAATGGTAGATGTGTGCTCAGTGCTCGCTGCATTGCGCTAGCATTACGGAGACGAGTAAAATTTAAGGTTTGATTGAGCAAATTTAACGTTGGATTGACAATTCAGCTGCGCGGGGATGCCTGAGGGAACGTTGCTTACCGTATATACTTCATTACGTTTATCGTATATGCCCGTTTCATGCATAGTACACGATTGTTAGATGTATTTTCAACTGATTGAGTCGCAGCTGTAGAGATGACCGGGGTCGACGTGATATCATCTGTAGAAGATGACCATAGAAGATGTAAAGCAGCCGTGGAGCTGAGTGATGATGATGAATATGGGTTTTAAGTGATTCGTCCCGAGGGCTCTTATCACTGTTTTATCCGTCAATGGACGGTTATTTAATTTATCCTGAGGGTAGGAATGGAGCCACCGCCCTGCAGGCGTTTATGTGTTCATGGAACACTGTTTACTTAGGCCGTCACATCGGAGTAGCTATTGAGCTACTACTGTGTGATTGTAGGGCCACATACCTGTGGAGCTGAGTGACCAGTGTTGCTAGTTAAGTAGCAGGTGATTGGGTGTTTTTGACCGATTGGTGGGTGCTGATTGCTTGATTGACCAAGGAATTTAATGGTGGTATATATATATATATATATATATATATATATATATATATATATATATATATATATATATATATATATATATATATATATATATATATGTATATATATCTGCGACTACAATCATGTATATCTGTCCCTTTTTGTTTCGTCATCGATACTATTTGAGTAAAATATATCATTTTTCACTATTTGAGTGAATACATTTTAATTTTACTTTATGAGTAAAGTAACAGATGTTTTACTATTTGAGTAAAACACATCATCCTTTTCGTTGTTTGATATTACTGTCAATCATTCACTTTTGTCCTTATACTGTTTAAGGTCGTTTATTTGTATATTCATTTGTTGTATTATTAGGTTCGTGCCGATTTAACATAATCTTAAACACCCACGTATTATTCAGAATTATTTTCTCATTTAAGTCATTCATAATTAAAAATTGTGTTTGTATCACCATCAAAACTGTTTTGTTATAAATCCGAAATCCAACCAGGTTATCTTGTTAAACTCTAATTTGTAATATTCATGATATTATTCTGATTGATGTGCAATTAGGTGTTTGTTGTTTTTGTTGTTTTAGGGTTTAACGCCCTTTTTCAGCACACGATAGGCTATAAATGGCGGCAAGTATTAATGGTGGAGGAAGAACCCGGAAAGAACCACCGACCCACGAGAAGCTACTGGCAAGATTTCTCACATACCCACATTGGCCGAATCTGAGACTCGAACCCACGCAGACAGAGGTGAGATTGCAGTGATATGTAACGGAGAGCGCTTTAGACCACTCGGCCACTCGGGCCCCCGGTGTTTGTCTATATTGTTGTTAGTTGTTAATCTATAGTATTGTTAATCTATATTGTTGTTAATCTATATTGTTGTTAATATTTCAGCAGGGATCGGTGTAGCAACAGCAGTAAAAACAAAGATTTCATTGTTGCATGGTTGTGTTTAACAATAGTTCTAAAGATTTCCTGGTTGCAAAGTTCAGCTTAATAGTCATAAAGCTCTGTAAAGCAATCCCAGTTTCTGGCTGTAAGGCTGGGTTTAACAATCCCAGTTCCTGGTTGTAGGGATGGGTGTAGCAAACCCAGTTCCGTCTTGTAGGGATGGGTGTAGCAAACCCAGTTCCTTCTTGTAAGGTTCTGTGTATCAATCCCAGTTCTTGGTTGTATGGCTGGGTGTAGCAATCCGAGTTCCTGGTTGTAGGGCTGTGTGTAGCAAACCGTTCCTGGTTGTAGGATTCGGTGTAGCAATCCCAATTCATGGTTGTAAGTCTCGGTGTCGCAATGCCAGTTCTTGGTTGAAGGGCTGGGTCTAGCAAACCGAGTTCTCTGTTGAAGGGCTCGTTGTAGCAATCCCAGTTCCTGGTTGTAGAGCTCTGGTGTAACAAACCCAGTTTCTGGTTGTAGGGCTCTGGTGTAACAATCCTAGTTCTTGGTTGTAAGATTCGATGTAGCAATACCAGTTCCTGTTTGTACGGTTCAGTGTAGCAATACAATTCCTAGTTGCATGGATTGGTGTAGCGATCCTAGTTCCAGGTTGTAAGGCGCGGTGTAGCCATTACAGTTCCTGATTTAGGGCTCGGTGTAGCATTCCCAGTTCCTGGTTGTAGGGCTTGGTGAACCAATCGCATTGAGAAAAATACTTCCTGGTTGCAACGCAGGGATTGTAATGCAAGGATATGAACTAACAAGTGGATATGTGTCTGTGTGTGTAAATTGTACATCAATAAACTTCTTTTTGAATCTAGCAAACGATAATTAAAACAGTTGCGTAAACAGTAGAAAGAAGAATGTTTAGAAATAGAACAGCGCTTCAAGTTGGGCGTTTTGTTTGTCATTATTGAATTTTAGTTTAACTTTGTGTAATTTTTGCTTCCTCAAAACCTCAAAATTACAACACTAGCTATTCATTTCTCCCAAACTCGTCTGTGTAAGTTTCATATGCAACAAGTACCATATATATATATATATATATATATATATATATATATATATATATATATATATATATATATATATATATATATATATATATATATATAACTTTAAGTGTTTTCTAAATCATAAGAAAATGCACTTGTACATAAAAATAAAAACAAAACATCAAAAACAAATTATGAAGATGAAGTATAGTCCTCAGGGACTGATAACGAAGGAAGTATGAAAACATGCTACTTTGAGAATCGAGTTTGGCTGCTGAGGAAAACAACTGCCAGGATTGGTTTCCGTTTCCGATCTTTCTGGCAAGAAATATGCCAACTCTCTTTTCTGTAATTGAACGTTTGCTTCGAAAAGTGGTTTACTATCTATAGTCCGTTAATGAAACCAAACGAAAAGCATATGATACTTAAAATGGGTTTCTAACTAACTCCTCATTAAACAAAATAGATAAGCGCAGTTTTTGTCAATGACAGAAACTCAGTCTTAAATTAATGGAGTTAATTAAGAACGACGAGGTTAAGAACAAGTTTGAGCTCAAACAGTTCGCTTTTGATCATTAGGCATGTCTGGCTTTTTAAGTAAGTAGTCTTTCTTAATGCATTCAATAGTTTTTCTTTTTTCTCATAAGTATCACTAAACATGCATTCAGAATAGTCTTATCTCTTGTAAGTGTTTGAGTTAGTCTTTAGTTGTTGATATACATTTTAGTGGTGTGACAGTTTTCCTCGATTGCATATAATTGGGTGAGAAAAATAATCTATGCAAAAACATATATTTATGTTGTTGTAGTAGGGTTTAACGCCATTTTTCAGCACACGATAGGCTATACATGGCGGCCAGTATTATTGGTGGAGGAAGAACCCGGTAAAACCTCTGGAAAGAACCACCGACCCACGAGAAACTACTGGCAAGCTTTCTCACATAACTACATTAGCCGAATCTTAGACTCGAAAACACGCAGAGGTGAGATGGCAGTGATCCATAACGGAAAGCGCTTTATACCACTCGGCCACTCTGGGCCCCATGTATTAATATAATCTTCTGCTGTCTTATAATTCTAAATCGTGTCATATATTTATGAATTTGATTTAAATTATATCATCAACTATATCATCATCAGATATAGCTGAAGTTATCAGATATAGTTGAAGTTATCAGGTATAGTTGAAGTTATCAGGTATAGTTGAAGTTATCAGGTATAGTTGAAGTTATCAGGTATAGTTAACTACTTATATCCTACATAAACGCCCGTATCACTCATCATCTCTATTAATTTGGGTAGTTCTTTCGCATGCAATTATCGCCAAAACGTTATTTCCTTGTTGCTGTGTGTGTGTGTGTGTGTGTGTGTGTGTGTTCTACTTTGTCACTTTAGTAGTTATACATCGGGAAACCTACGCGTGCTCTTAAACTCTCTGAAACCGCTCCGGTGGCCTAGTGGTTAGAGTGTCCGCTCCGGAAGCGGGAGGTCGTCGGTTCGATCCCCGGCCGAGTCATACCAAAGACTTACAAAAATGGTACTAACAGTTGCCTCGCTTGACGTTCAGCATTAAGAGGTTAGTGTTAGGACTGGTCGGCCTTGTGTCAGGATAATGTGACTGGGTGAGACATCATGCTACATGTCTGCGGCATGATGTCTCAGTGCTAGACATCACTATAAACTGCCTCGCTGCAGACATCGTAGCGATATGACTGAAAACTTGTTAAAGCTACGTTAAAAATCCTAATCAAACAAGCAAAAAACAAAACTCTCTGAACAGTAAATGTTTCTTTTCTTCGTACACTCGTTAAATAATTAATGTATTATGCATTAAACTATTATCAAGTTTATATTTTATTCATTAGGACTGATTATAGTATTTGTAGACAATTTGTCAGCATTAAGACTTTTTGTTTCCCTTCTCTCTTTTTCCGCGTTAACACGCTAAGTGCGTACGAAATCATATTATATAATCCTTTTTTGAGTCCTTAACAAACAGTGCTGATGTTTTTGACCTTGACATTGTACATGAATTACCTACAATATCGCATCTTCGTCCCAATTTCTTTTAATTTAAAAGATGATTGTTAGATGTATTTTCAACTGATTGTAGTCGCAGCTGTAGAGATGACCGGGGTCGACGTGATATCATCTGTAGAAGATGACCATAGAAGATGTAAAGCAGCCGTGGAGCTGAGTGACCAGTGTTGCTAGTTAAGTAGCAGGTGATTGGGTGTTTTTGACCGATTGGTGGGTGCTGATTTTGCTTGATTGACCAAGGAGTTTAATGGTGGTATATATATATATATATATATATATATATATATATATATATATATATATATATATATATATATATATATATATATATCTGCGACTACAATCATGTATATCTGTCCCTTTTTGTTTCGTCATTGTCCTGTAATACCTTTAAAAAAATAAATAACCCAAAAATGGTGTCCTACATTTTCGTGTTTTTGCATTCCTTCTTTCTCTCTGCAATGCAACGTTAAGTCTGTCTGTCCGTTTATCAAATCACTAGTCCCCGTTATACTGTCGCTCAATGCAGTAACACGTGGTGTGTGTTTGTGTGTGTGTGTGTGTGTGTGTGTTTTAGTTTTCGTTTGTACCATAATTTCATAGGAACATTACATACAAAGACATTGTAACTATTGACTTAAACCATTTAATTTCTCTGTGTAAGTGTATGTCATGGCTCAGTTTTTTTTCTTCTACAAAATCACTTTTGGGCTATTAGGTTGTAAAACACAATCTCCATGAGGCACTAAACGAATTTCTTTCTGCACAGGTCTTGTTGATTTTGTCATTCTATCAGATTTACCACCGTGTTTTGTCTCTCTTAACCTCTCAGTCTCTCTATGTAGTGAATGGAGAATGTGTTGAATATGATGTAATCATATTCTCTTCAAGGCCGCTAGAGTAACCCCATATACTATTCATATTCTCTGCAAGGTCGCTAGAGTAACCCCATATACTACTCATATTCTCTTCAAGATCGCTAGCTCATACTTATACTACCACACTTGGAAAGTAGTGTGTGCCACCGATCACTATTGTGGCTTGGTGTCTGCTTTCTACTTGAAATGGTGTCATCGTGTCATCTTGATTATAAACTTTAATTGGATGAAGTTTTTTACTTTACTCTTTACTTTTCGCGGTGTATGTGTAAGCCTTCGTTTTAGAATCTTGTGTAAGTGCATGTTGGGGCCTCTCAGATTTGACAATAGTTTTAGGGAACAAATCAAATTCTTTTAGGCTGAATCAAAACTGTGATGATTTGGTGACAGACGTGGAAGACATTGTTGCAGGCTCACTCATGTCGTCTTTGTAATAACTGACATAGATTTGTGGGGTGATAGATAATATCGATGATGTGATGAATATTTGTTTTGGTAATGTTAGATATAGTATAATTTGTGAAATTTTATCTCCTTCTCTTACATTGTAAATTGAAAGAGGACGTATGGATAGTGAGGACGTATGGATAGTGAGGACGCATGGTGAGGACGTATGGATAGTGAGGACGTATGGTGAGGACGTATGGATAGTGAGGACGTATGGATAGTGAGGACGTATGGTAAGGACGTATGGATAGTGAGTATGATACAATGGATGGTATAGTTGATATAATGAGTAGTATTTTTGTGGTGTAAGGCATAGTCTATTTTGTGAAATTTCATCTTCATTTGCATTCTAAGGTAACCCATGACGTTTGGTGTGTGTGTGTTTGTGTGTGTGTGTTTGTGTGTGTGTGTGTGTGTGTGTGTGTGTGTGTGTGTTGGTCTTTATTTGTCCCAATAAAATTCCCTTTGTCCCTATCAAATTCATTTTACGTACGTACGTACGTACCTACCTACCTACCTACAGTAGCGCGTACTCAGATCAGCGAATTGCAACACTGTTTCCATTTTTTCTAGTGTCCGGTACGGTGATGTCTCTGATACTAGAAATGTAGATTTGTGTTTTTCCATAGGTATTTTCACAGGTTGTAGCCATAAATATAGTCTAGGGTTTTAACAGGATCGTCACACAAGTTCATAAATATAAAGCACTTAGCTACAGTGTATACCCTTTTTTAAATATCAATTTTGATATTAATCGGAAACACATTGCTGCTGAAGGACTCATTGGTTTTTGGTTGTTTGATTGATATTTGTATGAGTGTGGGTGTGGATAGTTGTTTGTTTTTTGTTGTTTTTTTTTTTTTGCAGACAGTTATATTATTCTAAAAGACGATCTCTTTGAGAGCCGTTATTTTTCGAAACTTTCTGTATCTTTACTGAAATTTACTGAAACAGTTAGAAAAAAGAAGTATTAAAATAATAAATAATAATTAGAAAAACAATTAAGGTATTATCACGAGAACGTTAACTACACTGGTAGGATTGTTTCTTTCTTTGCCTCCTTTTCGTTGTCAGTTGCACACGTGAACGGCTCTCTCTCTCTCTCTCTCTCTCTCTCTCTCTCTCATATGAAAGATACGCTATTGGTATGCAAAAATTGCAACAATGTCTTCTTATTGTGACAACCTAAAATTCGAAAGCAATTCAAGTCCCAATCAATATTATTTCATTATTCCAATATTCCCAATGGCTCTTTAACGTTTTACTTCGCACGCCGCATGCGCATCAGTTTTCACGACATATTTATTTACTTCTGTATTTTGTATGTCTCAGATACCTAAACAAATCAAGTAATGGATTACCCGTCTCCCTAGATGACATTTTGTTCCGAATTATAATATCCATTATGTAATCCAGTATGGTAAAAACATGCTCTATATTTAGTTGTTTTCATTTTCACTCCAGAATTTTGTGAGATATTTCAAACAGTTTTTAACGTGGCTTCACTTTATTTCTGAAATCAAAATGTCAGACAGCGGACTTATACACTAGTAATTAAATATGCGTCCAAGGAGAATAATTTCATATCATATTTTGCACAAACAAAGGGGAAGATGTTTCAGTTTAGTATGTCGCTTACAATGTTGCAATGCCCTTCAAAAAAATAAAGTTATTAACAAATTGCATTTGTTGGAAAGCTACAGCAGATCACATGGCTTATAAATTTAGAAGCTCAACAAGTTATCGACGGAGATGATTCACTGAAAAACGGTAAAATAAACAATTTTTTACACTGTAAATGTTTTTTTGTGTAAATTTAGAAACATTTTTCATTTGTGAGAATGTTGTCAGCATTCAGGCGAGGGTTCGAGGCGTCCACGTGCGATGTTTTTAAGTGCCCCCACCCAGTTCTTCAGAGAACAGTTTTATGTTAGTATTTTATTTTTCGTATCTTTTCTGAAACAGTTGGCTCTGTATTGTTCCATATAAAAGGATGACTCGACCAAATAAGTGAATCAAAGAGTTCGCAGGCGAACCAAAGCGTTCGCCTAGGTGGTCATGCTTTAAGGAGCGATAAATTAGGCACACGTGGATTTTTAAGGTAGAAGGGCGCCAAAAATCATAGTTCGCCTAGGGCGTCGAAATTTTTGGGCAAGCCAGTCCCATGAATTGGGTAGCCCAAGGGCGCGATTTTAATATCCAACGTCACAAAATAAAAGCAAATTCGGGTTTTAAAAATGAACTCCTAATAAGCATTACATGTTTCCATGGAAACATTTCGGATATTCTGTAAGAGCATTTAAGATTTTGGGTTATCCGAATGAGCATTCAGCCTGGAGAAACTTTATCAATACTGAGAGAATATGGGAAATATAGATAAAATGAAGACATGATAAATATTATATTGAAATGAGAAGTGATTGTTAAAGCGAGGTGCCTGTTATGCGATATTGCAATTTTCTAGAAACTGACCTACCACATTTTGTTAGCAAACAGAGATTAGAGTTCTTGCTTACAACTCAGTTACGTAAGCGGCTCTAAATTCGTTCTAAAACTGCCAGATACACCAAAAATTTTAAGTAATTAAATCAAGATAACAATTATTGACAGGGGCGGATCCAGGAATATCATTTATCGGAGGTGGGGGTATAAAAACGAGGAAAGGAATCTGAGGAATGGACCCCTGGTTGGGCCCAGTGGGCGAAGCTCCCGGAAACGTTTGCATTTAAACTGTAAACAAAACGCACTCGAGGAAACGTTCCGGTTGTTTCACGCTACGTTTTCTTTTGTTGGGGACGGAGGAGGTCAACCTGTCATCCGACCCATCTTTAAAAGTAATATTTGAATTTGATTGTGGAGGATTGTTTACCAAAAAGGGAAATCGAGCTAACATCCTGCAAAAACTACAGCTTTAGTGTCATTCGGAGAAATGAATTAGAAAATCAGTTTTAATGTCACTCATGGTAACAAAGTTAAAGTGCAAGTGGTCGAAAAATTATTTCAAGAAAAGAGTAGACGACAAAACAGTAAAGTTGGGGTTTCTTTGTGTCCATTCCAGTGGCCAGAAATTGACCATGACTGTTTAATCCAATGACTAGTTCTATACTGTAGAAATGCCAATTAACTATTTGTGCATTAAATTTGTTCAAGACATTGATGCATAATGCTTAGAAACAGAGGTATTTCAATTTATTTATCGATCGCTTCATCTACCGGTAATTATACATAGCTTTCTCATATTTGGACTTATTTGCAAAATGATCAGCTATTCGCTTTTGTATTATAATCCTTGGAGTACATCTGAGATTTATTTTGTGTGATGTGAAAGCTTTATTTATATATTTTTGCAAATGATTCTGACATATTCAGGTTCAGATATTCCTTTGGAACTATTTGCTGATCAATAACTGCTATGTTTATTTAATTACACCACATTCTCGAAAGTATCTGGCAGTTGTAGTTTGGATTTTATCTCTGTCATTGGATCTATATATAAAGCAGAGTCTTTTAACACAATAAAGTACCGAAGAAAGACCGACAGTGTTTGAAAAATTCAGATTGTATCTCTTATATGAAGGAAATAAAGTATTATATTATTTTCCGCCACGTAATATTCGTAGCTGGTGCTCAAATAAAGTCAGTCAGAGCAGATATATTGTGATTGAGTTTTCCGGTCCATTGACCGATCTGGCCGGAAAGTAGACTTGTATTAGACAGGACTCAGTGAAGTCAACTTAGTCTTTTATTATATCAACTCATCGACTAAAATAGGATATTACTCAGTGAAGTCAACTTAGTCTTTTATTATATCAACGTTGTTACGTGCTTAGGCTCGAATAAGCAGCAACACAGAAAGAGTGAAAACTAACAAGCTTGTATAACTTTAACAATGAATTTATTAAGTACAATTATTTAAATAAAACAACTGAACTTACAGTTTTAGAGAATCAAATCCAACAAATATAGAATTCACAAAATAATCCACTAATAGAATTGCAAGTCCTAAAATATAAATGTTCTAATAGTTCCAGGTTCGAATCTTGACGATGTAATCCAAAATGGCTGACAATGTCACGTGGTACAGTTCTTGTTTTTAATCATCCAATTGAATATCATAAACATATCTCCTTTTTCCAGATAATTCTTCTTTTCCAACGAATTGACACAAAGTCCAAAATAATTAAACTCAAACAGATAATACACAACCAATAACTTACAATAAGCCCAAGATCTACTAATGTCAGCTTCTAAAATACAGCTATATATATTGTAATTCCCTCGTAAACAAGAGGAATCACGTGAGTCTAGAAGGTCATGGAAAAGAAGCTACCTTCTTCAGGTCACATAATAATGAAATATTCTAGAAGGAAATCATTCACTTCCCACCCTCAATAAAAGTGTTGTCCTTGAAACTGACCAATAATTTTAGAGGCTTGTTGACAATGTCTAAAGTAAGGTCAGGATTTAGGTCAAACAAGCCAAGGTCAAAACTTGTTTACAATTAGAGAATCTAAGTCAGCCTGAACATTCTAGAAAAAAATCTCCCAATCAATTCATTTTAAAGGCAAAATAACAAATTTGGATTTAACATTTAAAAAAATAAATAAATTAAATCCAATAGCCGTAACACCTTCCCCCATAAAATAAAAAGAAAGGTTTATATGATAAAACTTTCTTTTTATCACAAACCAATTTACATCTGAAATTAAAAATTATACAATATAATGAATTATACACGGGAAAGAGCGTCTACAATTATTTTATCAAGAAATAGCCTCAAATTTTTAACTTGTCCATGTCCCACAAAATATCCTAGGAAAAACATACAAGCACAGCAGAACTCACTTTTAGACAAATTAATTGTCAAACATACATTAGTGAGTCTGTTAAAGAATTATCGAATTGTTGCTAGATGTTCTCTCCAGGTGTCGTTGTAGATGATGACGTCACAAATCTCTAGACCAGTGATGAACATTTTCATGAGACGTTGAAATGGACTTTCTTTATATTGGTAGAGTCCTTTTGGAGTCGCAATATTGAGTTTTCCTTTGCTTTTTCCGTAGTGGAATCTGCCAAAATCCTTTCAGAAGGTCAGAATTTAGTGACGTACTTGGTATTCCCGATTTTATCAATAGAATAGTCAATTCTTGTTAATGGGAATAAATCTGTTTTTGTCACTCTGTTCACCTTCCTATAATCAGTGCACATACGGAGAGTTTTATCTGGTTTAGGAACAATTATGCATAGTGAACTCCAATTACTTTTACTGGGCTTGATAAAATCATTCTCCAGCAAATATTGAATTTCCTTTTTCAAATATTCCTGTTTGAGTGGACTCGTCCTGCATGGAATTCTCAATCTCAACGTCATGAAAATTTTGTTTGTCCTTGTAAGAATATCTGGACATAAGTGCTCATATATTAATAACTTTCAGTTCATTTCTTTCTTGCACTTGCAACTGTGAAAGTTTGTGGTCTAGATTTTTTTACAATTTCTAAATTCCAACAATTCGTAGCTCCAATATCAGTCGAATCCTGATGACATTCCTTCACTAAGAGGGACTGGTACAACTAAATTAATTACATATTTAACATGGCTATCTCTTTCAATATACTGGTACTCCTATAATTAATTTAGATCCCAGGAGCACTAATACTATAACTTAATTCATTTTCTTCTTAACTTTGTAAGGGCCTTAATATCAAATCTGAAGAAAAGTAAGAAGAATGAACAAGAGTAACACAACTCCATTATCATACTCAAAAGTTCTCTCCCTTTTAGTTCTATCAAACCTTAGTTTCATTTTTAACTTTAATTGATTACTTGACTTGGTCTTGGGTAGGGAATCCACACAATCTACCATAATTCCACTGAATGTTTCATCAAACGTAGGAATAGGTTGCAGATGAGCCTTACGTATCTTCTGATTGGGTTTTCCTACCATTTGACAAGCATGACAAGATCTACAATATTTGGCAACATCACTTTTGATTTTTGGCCAATAGAAGTTAGTCAAGATCTTGTGATACATTTTATTAATCTCTAAATGACCAGCCAAAGGAGTTTCATGGGCCAGATTAAGTATTTCCTGTCTGTAAGGTTTTGGAACTACTATTTGATAGTTCACTGACCATTTATCACCAGCAGGTACCTCGGGAGATCTCCATTTTCTCATAAGAATTCCATTTTTAATGAAATAACAGACAGGAACTTCAATAACTTCAGTCTCATTTATGACCCTTTGAAACAAACAGGAGATCTCAGGATCTTTTTCCTGTTCAACGACAAGTGACTGTCGTTTATCACCCTGATTAAGAGAATGAGTTATAAAAAGATGATCACTATGATCAATACCTTCTGATGGATCTAAACTAAGAGTAAACGTGATCTCATCAAAACCCTGACCTATACAAGTGCCAGTTGAAGGAATGCTGCATTCTGTAACATCACTCTCAAAATCATCACCCTGATTAAAATAAAGAGAATGAGTTGTCAAAAGAGGATCACTATGATCAATACTTTCTGATTGATCTAAACCAAGAGTAAAAGTGACCTCATCAAAAACCTGACCTTTACAAGCGTCAGTTGAAGGAATACTGACTTTTTCAACATAAGCCTGACCCACACAGGTATCAGATAATGGAAAACTGCCCTCAACAACATAAGCCTGTCCCATGCATATGTCAACGAAGGGAATACTGCCCTTTTCAACTTCATTCTCAAGAGCTTTCTTTGCCATAGCTCTAGTAACTGTACAAGCTTGAAATATATCAGGGATTTCTTTTTCAATTGGATCAACTTTCTGATCCAAATTAGGCTTGTCAGTTACAAGTGGATTAACCACAACCTTGTCTCCAGCTAAGTCGTTGCCTAGCAATAAATCTATTCCCTCTACGGGCAAAACCGAGACTGCTCCGATTGTCACAGGTCCTGACACTAAGTCTGATGACAAATTTACACAATGGAGAGGAACATTAACAAAGCAGCACTCCAACCCATGAATAAGAACACTTTCATTAGAAGAAGACTTCTCAGATAAAGGCAAAGTACCTGATAATAAAAGACTCTGAGAGGCTCCTGTGTCCCTTAAAATTTTAATAGGGGTGGGATTGGCTGAATCACCGAAGAGTGACATAGAACCTTTCGATATGAATGGTTCATAATTCTCCATATCACAATCGGACTGGGATTTATTAGACCCAACAAATGTATTGCTTTCAATACATGACTGTGACCTTGACCTCCTGTAAATAAGAGCATTTGGAACAGGCCTGTCTTGATTCTGATGCCTTTTTTTCAATTTGTAGCAATCAGAAATAACGTGTCCTTTTTTCTTGCAAAAGTTACACGTCGGAAGAGACAAGGATCTAGAATCAAACTTCTCTGAAGTCTGATTTTTGAAAGTTGTGTTAGTTTGAGTTTTAGAAGGGCTTGAATTAGGTGGAAATTCTTTTCTGCCAGTAAATTGTTGAGTAGAAGTCTTGTTAACAAAAGGAACTTTATGTGTCAAAGAATATTCGTCAGCAGCTCGAGCAGCATTTTCCAAGGTTTCAATCTGATGCTCCTCAAGATAAGTTTTAACATCACTATAGACACAGTTTTTGAACTCTTCAATTAATATAATTTGCTTGAGATTTTGATAATCTTGCTCAACTTTCTTGGCTAAACACCATCTATCAAACAACTGCTCTTTTTGTCTAGCAAATTCGACATGAGTTTGTCCAGCTTCTTTTCTGTAATTTCTAAATTTTTGCCTATAAGCTTCAGGAACTAACTCGTAACCTCTTAAAATGCATTCTTTAGCTACGTCATAATCACCACTTTGCTGAACAGACAGTGAAGTGTAAATCTCACTAGCCTTACCAGTAATTACACATTGTAGTAACTGAGTCCAATTCTATCTTGGCCACTTTAAATTTTCTGCAACTTTTTCAAAAAGAATAAAATATTTGTCTACTTCTTTTTCTTTGAAAGGGGGCACTAATCTAATATTCCTTGTTAAATCAAAATTTTGATTTGAAGTATGATGATGATTCCCACTTGCCAGCTCCATTTCTTTCATTCTAATTTCATATTGTAATTGTTTTTCCTTCTCCCTTTCCTGTCTCTCTCTCTCTCTCTCTCTCCTCTTTTTCAAATTGTAATTGTCTTTCTTTATCCCTTTCTTGAAATTCCAGTTTCTTAAACTCTAATTCAGATTGTAATTGTCTTTCTTTCTCCCTTTCTTGTCTCTCTCTCTCTCTCCTCTTTTTCTCTATCAATCAGCATCTGCTCTTTTTGTAATTCAATTTGTTTCTCTTTCTCCTCTCTCTCATATTGTAATTGCTTTTCTCTCTCCCTTTCCTGAAATTCTAGCTTCTTCAACTCTAATTCCATCTTGAATTTTAATTATAATTCCTTCAGTTTAATGTCAGAGTCTGGTGTAGACTTACTAACTGGAATCAAAGCACTTTGTTCAAAAACATCCTGTTCTACCAAATACTGGACCAAAATCTTTTTGATATCTTGTTTCGTTAAAGAAGCCTTCACTTCAGAAAGATCGTATTTTCTGGCAAGTTGAACCAACTCGTCTTTTTTGAAAAGATCTAATTGCTCCTGGGTAGGATTAGAAAGAAATATTTCTACCTTAGATGTCATTTTGATACAAGCGTGTTAGCCTCACTAAAGATATAAAATTCTCAAAAACTAGGGGAAATTCAAATTTATCTCAAATCTCAATCCCGAGACGATAGCCACCAATTCTATGTTACGTGCTTAGGCTCGAATAAGCAGCAACACAGAAAGGGTGAAAACTAACAAGCTTGTATAACTTTAACAATGAATTTATTAAGTACAATTATTTAAATAAAACAAATGAACTTACAGTTTTAGAGAATCAAATCCAACAAATATAGAATTCACAAAATAATTCACTAATAGAATTGCAAGTCCTAAAATATAAATGTTCTAATAGTTCCAGGTTCGAATCTTGACGATGTAATCCAAAATGGCTGACAATGTCACGTGGTACAGTTCTTGTTTTAATCATCCAATTGAATATCATAAACATATGTCCTTTTTCCAGATAATTCTTCTTTTCCAACGAATTGACACAAAGTCCAAAATAATTAAACTCAAACAGATAATACACAACCAATAACTTACAATAAGCCCAAGATCTACTAATGTCAGCTTCTAAAATACAGCTATATATATTGTAATTCCCTCGTAAACAAGAGGAATCATGTGAGTCTAGAAGGTCATGGAAAAGAAGCTACCTTCTTCAGGTCACATAATAATGAAATATTCTAGAAGGAAATCATTCACTTCCCACCCTCAATAAAAGTGTTGTCCTTGAAATTGACCAATAATTTTAGAGGCTTGTTGACAATGTCTAAAGTAAGGTCAGGATTTAGGTCAAACAAGCCAAGGTCAAAACTTGTTTACAATTAGAGAATCTAAGTCAGCCTGAACATTCTAGAAACAAATCTCCCAATCAATTCATTTTAAAGGCAAAATAACAAATTTGGATTTAACATTTTAAAAAATAAATAAATTAAATCCAATAGCCGTAACAACGTCATCGACTAAAATCGGATAATAGTCGTATATAAGATACAACTTGCAGAATTCTAGTATAATGTCATATGCGCGTAACGTAATCTCAAACTAGGGTTGTACTGTTAAAATATAAATCGATTACAAATGAGTTTTTAATTATTAGACATTTTTATGAATTTGAACGTAGTTCACTATTCATAAAAACTGATACGATTGCTCAGTATTCCATAAAAACTGGTACGGTAGATCAGTATTCCATAAAAACTAATACGGTAGTTCACTATTACATAACACTAATACAGTAGCTCAGTATTCCATAAAAACTAATACGATTGCTCAGTATTCCATAAAAACTAATACGATTGCTCAATATTCCATTAAAACTGATACGGTAGTTCAGTATTCCATAAAAACTAATACTGTAGTTCACTATTCCATAAAAAGATACGATTACTCACTATTCCATAAAAACTGATACGGTAGTTCACTATTACATAAAACCTGATACGGTAGCTCAGTATTTTATCAAAACTGATACGGTAAATCAGTGTTTCATCTAAACGGATACCGTAGCTCAGTATTTTATAGAAACGGATACGGTAATTCACTATTCCATCAATACTGATACGATTGCTCAGTATTCCATCAATACTGATACGATTGCTCAGTATTCCATCAATACTGATACGGTAGATCAGTATTCCATCAATACTGATACGGTTGCTCAGTATTCCATAAAAACTGATACGATTGCTCAGTATTCCATCAATACTGATACGGTATATCAGTATTCCATCAATACTGATACGGTAGATCAGTACGCGAAGCATTATCCACATTTAATACCCTTGATAAAAAATGAAATTATTTTCACAAAACAGTCATCACAACCTAAATGCACATCTTAATATGTTTATTTCTTTTCTACAAAATGTACACTAAATATCAAAACAATCTATCAAGAACTAAGACTTAGTATGTCTTATGCGTTCACGTTATATGAACAAACAAAACTAAAAACTCCATTCCGTGTGTTTAATGCTCATAGTTCCAATATTAAGAAACATCTGCTGTTTAGTTGAGCGATGTCATTGTCTTTCAATGGTCTTTAATTGGACAAAAGTTAAAGAATCCTTTGAAAACTCGTGTACTTGGACTATTATCGTTTGGTAACTCGTGTTTCATCGGGGATATAAGCCACCGGAACTTGTGATCTCTACTTACGACGTCTAAGGGGGCAGGGTCCAGTTTGTATGTACAAATTTAATGTCGCATGCACCTGCCTAATATAAAAATTCATTAAAAATATAATATGCGAGTGAGGTCAAAAAGGTACATATTTCTGGATAGGTATTATGTAGCGCAACATAATCATATCACACACCTGACCTGACAAGTCTACTGAAGTTCTTAGAATAAAATGTTTATGTACCCCAACCCCTATTTTATACATGCATTTTTCACATCCGAAGGCCATTTTTGACAGCATGTTGTGCTCACAGTGCAAACGCAAGGCCTTTTCCTAGATGAAAATTTTGAAAAACATTGTCTACTAAATAGCTTGATGCAATTCATAATAGTTGTCATCCATGCCGTTTTTGAGATATTCTACTTGCCTTGAACCCACGTGTCTACTGCTATGGGAGGCTAGCTCTTCTTCCTAGCCGACTATTGGTATTTCACAATCAACATACTGCAGAGTAACTATGGAAAGTGTACATGTCTGGCATCAATTTCAAGAACAACACAAGCCTGAAACACCTGGTTCACAAATTTATCCATATCTTTAATTATTACACAATAGTAGCTCAAAAACTCACACCATACCCTTAAGTTAAGAAATTTGCCAGGGGCCAATTTACGAAACTGGACCCTGCCACCTAAATGAATTCTCCAGCTAATTAAGTTGAACGAGAATATCGTACAAGCAAACGTGAATTCATGCCTTCGGCAGAATTCTATTTGGTATAACGGTACCAATTGCGCAAGTCCAGGTGGGTGGAGTTTAAGGTGAAGGGAACCATGCATTCAGAAATAAACAACAACACTAGCTATGATTGGTGGATTATGTAAATGTTGTACTTTCTGTAAGGTTTAAGAAAAAGTTTAACCTCTTGGCAACATGTGAATTTATGCTAATTCCTATATAGATCATATTTTGTATTTTTTATGATTTTTTGAAAATGTGATACACATGACTGAAAATAAGTATGTTGTGACTAGATAACTGATACCCCTGTCTAGATCCGGCAGAGTTGTCTCTCTTATATGCAATGGCGTACCTGGTTTTGTCATTGTCAAATTGACAATCTAGTATTGTTCTCTATGACAGTGTGTGACATGCATGCTGAAATAGGATAGAAAGTATATTTATTTCACAAAACATTAGCATTGAGGTCAATGGAAAAAAACAATTGGTACCATGATACCATTTCAACTCATCTTTGTACAATCTCATAGCTCGATTTCTTCCATCCACTCTTCTCGACAGAGATTCCCTCACTGATTTTCTAAAATGTATTGCTTGGAAATGAGTTATGATTCTCTTTAAGAAGCAAGAAAATCGCTCAAAGTATATATTAATATACGTCTTATAATAGTGCTGTTAATTTTTGGTAGGGTTCTGTTAATTAGACATTTTTCTTTTGTCTCTTTGCCCTGATAGTTATGCCGATCCATTACCTAATGGAGAAGTGTAATCATTTCTTGAAGATATTCGTAGTGAAAGATAAAACTGTTACTAATAACTGTCAACAACTTCCGGTTAATGAAGATTATGATTCACAAAATAAATCGTGTTCAACTTCTACGATGATGTTGATGTACATAATAAACCGTCACCAGCTTCCGGTTAATGAGGCTGGTAATGTACAATACAAACCATCACGAATTTACGATTAAGGAAGATTGGGATCAAAACTTGATATGCCAGAATAAAATTAGAATTTCAACTCATAGTAGAACAACTTGTTACATGCCTCGTTACATTATCATTAGCTTTTTTCATTACTCCCTGTAATGTGGGGCTGGCGGGTTATCAAAGTGTTATTAGTACAATATTGCACAAGGCCTGGTCAGAGGTATTGCGCAACTTGGAAAACAACACTTGAAGACCGCCTCCCACTAATTATCGTTATCTAGAAGATGATCTCTACGGTGTAATCTGCCCGGTCAGTGGTTATAGAAATCTGAGATGGTACTTTGAACAAGACAATACACGAGCCCCCGTAAAGATAAAATATGAATTTAATTAAAAATACAATTAAGAAAAAAATGACAATGTGAATTACAATTTCTCTCTCTTTCTGAATACACTTAGTTCAGAAAATACATAAACTGAAGCTTTAAAATAATGGATATATTCATAAGAATCCAAACACTAATGAAAAATAAATGAAGTTAGCCGTTAATACTAAGAGTAAATTTCATCAAGGAATCGAATGTTCATTTAACATTGGACTGTTGGGTGATTCAAAATGACCTTTTCGTCGACTGGTTTTTCTTTCTTTTCCCTGCGTGCGTCCGACTTCAGCTTGCCCTTTGATTGAACGGGAATTCCACACTCTGACTTCTTACTTCTTTTTTTCTCTTTTCCTTTGACTTCTCGCTGATTCTCACTCTTGCCAAAATAAACTATTTTCCTTGTAAAAGAAAAGGGTAAAACGCCCTAAGTATCTCGTTACTTTCAGAGTTGCGATTGTTCGTCCGTCTTCATGTTCGAACAATCAGATCTTACTATCAGTGTTATCATTTATACGGCTAACAAATTCTATACATGTTTTCAGATCAATAGAGCTATACTGCTAATTATCGACATCAGAATTCGGGAAAGTCATATATTCCCGTAAATCATTACGTAAAGTGAGGCAATATAACATAACACACAATCCATATTTACTAATATGATAAATTCAAATTAATGTAACACTTTCCAATCATAAATGTACACGGCGGGTTTTCTACACCACCCATTTACCTACCTAAGTATATAAGGTTAAAAATGCTTATTCAGAATTCAAAATACATTATTAAATCACTGTAAAACCGACTATCCATAAAAAAATATGAACACATCATGCATCTGTAACAAAGAAACATATCAAAGTACGTTATTAAATCAATGTAATACTGAACTATTTGTATCGTAGTATCGATACATTATACATCTATGACAAAGATAAACAGTATATACATATACATTAAAACATGATAAAGGTGAATTTGAGTTAAATACCTTGTGATTTTGGCGTCTTACAATCGTTCCACATTCAGTTTCCCGGAACCACAATTTTACGACGTCGTCGGTCGGAGTCTTGGTAGCAGTCTCCCTTGCAGAGAAATTTTCAGACTGACTAACCTCGTTTGATACGTAGTATATATTTCCCCGATTCTGGGGTCTGACACACCCCCTCCCCTATACATTCGCCCAATCGGAATAAATGCTATTCTTACTGACCTTATGAAAACCGTCTATCAAGATGCCAAAAATGCCACTTAGGATCGAAATATCACCTGATCATTTGTCTCAATCATTTTTGAAAGCTCTGCGTGAGGAATCACATAATTTTAACGTGTCAAACACTCAGTCCGTTTTCACTCTAATTATTGTAACAGTCTGACCGAGGTAAACTAACATTCTTTCCGTTCTAAACTCTACTCCAAGACAGCTAGCCTACGAATTAATTACTGGATGTCACTGACGAAATATTTGGCACTTGACACTCCCGAAAACGCACTATGAAATATTGAATCAATGAATTTCTAAAAGAAGTTGCTTATTTAACATGAAGATTGTGGATAATATTCCCGTAATGAAAGAGAAGAGAAAATTTAGTTCTCCAATAAAGGAGGTTGAATAGCAAGTCTTTAAGTTGGATATTGGTCTAGTATGTAATCCATAGACACTAATTATACAAAAATATGTGGAATCCATAGATATTAATTATACAAAAATATGTGGAATCCATAGATATTAATTATACAAAATTGTGTGGAATCCATAGATATTAATTATACAAAATTGTGTGGAATCCATAGATATTATTTATACAAAATTGTGTGGAATCCATAGATATTAATTACACAAAATTGTGTGGAATCCATAGATATTAATTACACAAAATTGTGTGGAATCCATAGATATTAATTATACAAAATTGTGTGGAATCCATAGATACTAATTATACAAAATTGTGTGGAATCCATAGATACTAATTATACAAAATTGTGTGGAATCCATAGATACTAATTATACAAAATTGTGTGGAATCCATAGATACTAATTATACAAAATCGTGTAGAATCCATAGATACTAATTATACAAAATTGTGTGAAATCCATAGATACTAATTGTACAAATTTGTGTGGAATCCATAGATACTAATTGTACAAAATTGTGTGGGATCCATAGATACTAATTGTAAAAAATTGTGTGGAATCCATAGATACTAATTATATAAAAATATCGGGAATCCATAGGCAGTAAGTATACAAAATTGTTTGGAATCCATAGGTACTAATTATACCAAATTATGTGGAATCCATAGATACTAGTTATACAAAATTGTGTGGAATCCAGAGATACTAATGATACCATATTGTGTGGAATTCAATTAGCTCATAGCTGGATTGATTAATTTCATTGTAATACAATTAGAACATGCATATCCGATATTTAGCAAGAAACAAGCAATAATCCAATATTATTTTTTAGCTTCGTTCGACGTTAATTTTTGTTGAAACAAAATTTGAAAATGACTAATTTTGTATTTAAATTTTACTAGTTTTAGGGTGCAGAATATACCATACGTAATTCATTTAATTATCATTAGTCATAAGTTATCGCACTATTTATTCAAATAATTAATTCTTTCCCAAATTGAAGAGGGAACATTTTATTTGCCTCCAAAACCGGATGTGAGAGTTAGTACGATGATAATACACATGACCGTATCAACAAATATTTCTATCCGTCATATTATTATGTGGTGTCGTCTTAATATTATCAAATCGTACCATGTTGTGGTGTCATCTATATAGTATCATATCGTATCAGTTTGTGGTGTCGTCTAAATAGTATCCTATCGTATCAGTCTGTGGTGTCGTCTAAATAATATCATATCGTATCATTATGTGGAGTCATATAAATTTTATATGTGATTGTCTTAATACCCAGCAAGGGGCCCTGAGTGGCCGAGTGGTCTAAAACGCTCTCCGTTACGGATCACTGCTGTCTCACCTCTGTCTGCGTGGGTTCGAGTCTAAGATTCGGCTAATGTAGTTATGTAAAAAAGCTTCCCAGTAGCTTCTCGTGGGTCGGTGGTTCTTTCCGGGTTTTTTCCTGGGTTCTTCCTCCACCAATAATACTGGCCACCCTGTATAGCCTATCGTGTGCTGAAAAATAGCGTTAAACCCTAAAAAAAAAAAAAATCCCCAGCAAAGTGCACAGCCATGAGGAACGAGATATTTCGAAATATTTGTCCAATTTAGTATAGACTGCAAAACATTGAAAGTGTACACCTTTTGTTGATTTCTGAACCAGTCTGACTGCTTAACCTTCTGACTAGTTTACTTACAATGTATCTGCTAAAACAACCGCGAAGCTGTCTAAATTTGGAAGGGCACGCCTTTTTTATCTTTAAATTCATGAAATTGTATCAAACTAAGGAGGTCCGGTTAAATGATGCAACTATTCTTGATAACAAATTTGACAGAAATAAATAGGCGTAAATAACAAATCTTCTGCCAGTTAACGATCATATTAGATGACTGCTTCTCTAGTTATGCAATGTGTTTTTGGATGAAGGGTGTAAAACGTCATGTATCAAGCATTTGACAAGAGAGAGGAAAAATGCTAACTAAGATATGTTTCCTAGTGCGGTTTTTGAGCTTTTTAAATGTAATGAATTAGATGCCTGTTTTCATTTTAATGTCGACATTTTTCTGAAACCAACAGCAAAATTATTAGGTCAGAATTATGGGTATTCACATGTAAATGAAAATAAATTATTTTAATTTAACATCTGACTTAACCGCCCAAAGACGTTTCGGCTGGAATACCTGGTCAGCTTAAAACAGGACATCTTCGCTAGCCAAGATTCCGATGTGTTAACCCATCTACACCTTGGCTAACCATATAGATATTTCAGACCTTTGTCATAGTGACATCTATTGGATTTCGTGAGTTGTTTCCCTTAGTATATACCAGCTAACCAATTGCGTGTAACAGTGGTGCATTGTACATCGGCCGAAAATGGTGGAGGCAATTTACCTCAAAAGGATACTTTGTAAGTTTAGCATCGAAAGTCTAACTGCATACCAGAGCGAAGCCATTACAGTTGTATTTTAGGGAAAGGATATATTTGACCTTTGACCTGGCTGTGGAAAATTATATATTTATGAGTCCATTCCACTTGTGTGATCCCATTATCTTGATCATGCAGGAACACTGTTCAGATTTTAACAGCCTGATTTTGATTGGATGAGTTGGCTTGCCGCCGTATCGAATGAAATCCATAGACCAAAAGCACCGAAATATCTGACCTCTCTGCCACGGTGTATATTGGGTTAAGACATCGGAACCTTGGCAAGCGAAGATGAAAGCCTGTCACCTTCTGGAAATTTTATCACGTCACATTAAACAGATATTTGACAAATTTTGCGATCAATACTAATTGCACAGCTTATAAAAGATATATTTAAGATAACGTATCTGTCATATATTTTAAACAATATGGTTCCGACGTCTAAGCAGAGGACGAAATGATGAAGATAAATTTATTAAAAACTAGGTCACAACGTGAAATACCCGTATTTATTCAAAGCGCTAGCTACCATAATAAATCGCCGTAATGAGTTCTCTACGGAAGAATAAATTGCCGATATCATTCAAAGTTCTTCTTGCCGTAAAGAGTTCTCTACAGAAAAATGAATCACCGATATCATTCAATGCTCTTCTTACCGAAATGAGTTCTCTACGGAAGAATAAATCGCCGATATCATTCAAAGCTCTTCTAGACGTAAGGAGTTCTCTACAGAAGAATAAATCACCGATATCATTCAAAGCTCTTCTTACCGAAATGAGTTCTCTACGGAAGAATGAATCTCCGATATTATTCAAAGCTCTTCTCGCCGTAATGTGTTCTCAACGGAAGCAAATACTTGTTTGTCGTGATAAGAAAAGTACGTATAAATTTGAATAGTAAGTTTAGCTGCTGAGAGAATTTGAATATAAAAATATCCGACGTCCTGACAAGAAATTTGCTGAAAAAAGATTATGTATTTGCCTACGTTGGCGGTAAAGTAGTCTCTAATCTTCGATAGGAAATGACATAGTAAGAAAGCAACACTCTCAAGTGGGATTTGTCCGTAGAACAGGTAGCAGGAAATATAGAACTATGATAATGTTCGGATCCACTTATAGCGTGGAATCAAATTAAGACTAGTGTAAAACTCTGTATGTGTGTGTGTGTGTGTGTGTGTGTGTGTGTGTGTGTGTGTGTGTGTGTGTGTGTGTGTGTGTGTGTGTGATTTAGATTTTTAACATATCTTTAACATTTTTTCAGTCATGTCGCTTCGACATCTGCAGTGTGACAGTTTACAGTGCTGTCTAGCACTGGGACATCATGCTGCAGACATGTAGCATCATTCCCCACCCAGTTACATTATCATAACACCAGACCGAAAGGTTCTTACACTAACCTCTTAATGTTGAGCGCCAGCCAGGCAGCTGTTAGTACCATATTTATAAGTCTTTGGTATGACTCGGCTAGGTTTTAATCCGCGTTCCTTTCGCATCTGAGGCGAATATCTCCATCTACTAGACCACCGGAGCCACCTTCAAAAATACATACATACATACATACATACATACATACATACATACATACATACATACATACATACATACATACATACATACATACATACATACATAGATACATACATACATACATACATACGCACGCACGCACACGCACACATATACATACATACATGCATACATACATGCATACATACATACATACGTACGTACGTGCGTGCGTGCGTGCGTGCGTGCGTGCGTGCATGCATGCATGCATGCATGCATGCATGCATGCATGCATACATACATACATACATACATACATACATACATACATACATACATACATACATACATACATACATACATACATACATACATACATACATACATACATACATACATACATACAGTGTGATAGTTTATAGTGATGCATCATGCCGCAAACATGTAGCATCATGTCACCCAGTCACATTATCCTGACACCAGGCCAACCACTCCCGGCACTAACCTATTGATGCCGAGTGCTATAAGTATTTGGTATGACTCAGATGGGGTTCGAGTCCGCAATCCCCCGTATCCGAGATGGTTGCTCTAACTACAAGGCCACCGAAGCGGTCCACACAGTGATACACAGTCAAGAACAATGAGACTTCAACTAGATTTCTAAAAATCCCAAATTGAAAATATTAAGAAGACCAAGAATGTAATTGCAATAATAAATGCATTGAAAGCCAGTGTATAACTCCTGTTGTAATAAAAGCATGTGTAAAACACTTAAAAAAAATAATTATTCTCTTAGAGACGTATACATGTCCAGGTTGAAATAACTGACTAGTAATGCATGCACACAGCAAATTAAATTGTAAGTATGCAGATAATTATGAAATTTCGAACTAATAGGTTACAACTAGCTGCATGAATGCTAAGACGATATGCACATTTACATTGTGTATAAGACGATATGCATATTTACACTGTGTATAAGACGATATGCATATTTACACTGTGTATAAGACGATATACATATTTACACTGTGTATAAGACGATTTGCATATTTACACTGTCTATAAGACGATATACATATTTACACTGTGTATAACACGATATACATATTTACACTGTGTATAACACGATATACATATTTACACTGTGTATAAGACGATTTGCATATTTACACTGTCTATAAGACGATATACATATTTACACTGTGTATAACACGATATACATATTTACACTGTGTATAAGACGATATACATAATTACACTGTGTATAAGACGATATGCATATTTGCACTGTGTATAAGACGATACGCATATTTACACTGTGTATAACACGATATACATATTTACACGGTGTATAACACGATATACATATTTACACTGTGTATAACACGATATACATATTTACACTGTGTATAAGACGATCTGCATATTTACACTGTCTATAAGACGATATACATATTTACACTGTGTATAACACGATATACATATTTACACTGTGTATAAGACGATATACATAATTACACTGTGTATAAGACGATATGCATATTTACACTATGTATAAGACGATTTGCATATTTACACTGTGTATAAGACAATATACATATTTACACTGTGTATAAGACGATATACATATTTACACTGTGTATAAGACGATATGCATATTTGCACTGTGCATAAGACGATACGCATATTTACAATATGTATAAGACGATACACATATTTACACTGTGTATAAGATGATATGCATATTTACACTGTGTATAAGACGATATGCATATTTGCACTGTGCATAAGACGATACGCATATTTACACTATGTATAAGACGATACACATATTTACACTATATATAACACGATTTGCATATTTACACTATGTATAAGACGATATACATAATTACACTGTGTATAAGACGATATACATATTTACACTGTGTATAAGACGATATGCATATTTACACTGTGTATAAGACGATATACATATTCACACTGTGTATAAGACGATATGCATATTTACACTGTGTATCAGACGATATGCATATTTACACTGTGTATAAGACGATATACATATTTACACTGTGTATAAGACGATTTGCATATTTACACTGTCTATAAGACGATATACATATTTACACTGTGTATAACACGATATACATATTTAAACTGTGTATAACACGATATACATATTTACACTGTGTATAAGACGATATGCATATTTACACTGTGTATAAGACGATATGCATATTTACACTGTGTATAAGACGATATACATATTTACACTGTGTATAAGACGATTTGCATATTTACACTGTCTATAAGACGATATACATATTTACACTGTGTATAACACGATATACATATTTACACTGTGTATAACACGATATACATATTTACACTGTGTATAAGACGATTTGCATATTTACACTGTCTATAAGACGATATACATATTTACACTGTGTATAACACGATATACATATTTACACTGTGTATAAGACGATACGCATATTTACACTATGTATAAGACGATACACATATTTACACTGTGTATAAGACGATATACATATTTACACTGTGTATAAGACGATATACATATTTACACTGTGTATAAGACGATACGCATATTTACACTATGTATAAGACGATACACATATTTACACTGTGTATAAGACGATATACATATTTACACTGTGTATAAGACGATATGCATATTTGCACTGTGCATAAGACGATACGCATATTTACACTATGTATAAGACGATACACATATTTACACTGTGTATAAGACGATATGCATATTTACACTGTGTATAAGACGATATGCATATTTGCACTGTGCATAAGACGATACGCATATTTACACTATGTATAAGACGATACACATATTTACACTATATATAACACGATTTGCATATTTACACTATGTATAAGACGATATGCATATTTGCACTGTGCATAAGACGATACGCATATTTACACTATGTATAAGACGATATACATATTTACACTGTGTATAAGACGATACGCATATTTACACTGTGTATAAGATGATATACATATTTACACTATGTATAAGACGATACGCATATTTGCACTGTGTATAAGACGATATGCATATTTGCACTGTGCATAAGACGATACGCATATTTACACTATGTATAAGACGATGCACATATTTACACTGTGTATAAGATGATATGCATATTTACACTGTGTATAAGACGATATGCATATTTGCACTGTGAATAAGACGATACGCATATTTACACTACGTATAAGACGATACACATATTTACACTATATATAACACGATTTGCATATTTACACTATGTATAAGACGATATACATATTTACACTGTGTATAAGATGATATACATATTTACACTATGTATAAGACCATACGCATATTTGCACTGTGTATAAGACGATACACATATTTACACTGTGCATAAGATGATATACATATTTACACTATGTATAAGACGATACGCATATTTGCACTGTGTATAAGACGATACGCATATTTACACTATGTATAAGACGATACACATATTTACACTGTGTATAAGATGATATGCATATTTACACTGTGTATAAGACGATACGCATATTTACACTATGTATAAGACGATACACATATTTACACTGTGTATAAGACGATATGCATATTTGCACTGTGCATAAGACGATACGCATATTTACACTATGTATAAGACGATACACATATTTACACTGTGTATAAGAAGATATGCATATTTACACTGTGTATAAGACGATATGCATATTTGCACTGTGCATAAGACGATACGCATATTTACACTATGTATAAGACGAAACACATATTTACACTATATATAACACGATTTGCATATTTACACTATGTATAAGACGATATGCATATTTGCACTGTGCATAAGACGATACGCATATTTACACTATGTATAAGACGATACACATATTTACACTGTGTATGAGACGATATACATATTTACACTGTGTATAAGACGATACACATATTTACACTGTGTATAAGACGATACGCATATTTACACTATATATAAGACGATTTGCATATTTACACTATATATAAGACGATTTGCATATTTACACTATGTATAAGACAATATACATATTTACACTGTGTATAAGACAATATACATATTTACACTGTGTATAAGACGATACGCATATTTACACTGTGTATACGACGATTTGCATATTTACACTATGTATAAGACGATACACATATTTACACTGTGCATAAGACGATTTGCATATTTACACTATGTATAAGACGATACACATATTTACACTGTGTATAAGACGATACGCATATTTACACTATGTATAAGACGATTTGCATATTTACACTATGTATAAGACGATACACATATTTACACTGTGTATAAGACGATATACATAATTACACTGTGTATAAGACGATATACATATTTACACTGTGTATAAGACGATACGCATATTTACACTGTGTATAAGACGATACGCATATTTACACTGTGTATAAGACGATACGCATATTTACACTATATATAAGACGATTTGCATATTTACACTATATATAAGACGATTTGCATATTTACACTATATATAAGACGATTTGCATATTTACACTATGTATAAGACGATACACATATTTACACTGTGTATAAGACGATATACATATTTACACTGTGTATAAGACGATACACATATTTACACTGTGTATAAGACGATATACATATTTACACTGTGTATAAGATGATACACATATTTACACTGTGTATAAGACGATACACATATTTACACTGTGTATAAGACGATATACATATTTACACTATGTATAAGACGATATACATATTTACACTGTGTATAAGACGATATACATATTTACACTGTGTATAAGACGATACACATATTTACACTGTCTATAAGACGATATGCATATTTACACTGTGTATAAGACGATGCACATATTTACACTGTGTATAAGACGATACACATATTTACACTGTGTATAAGACGATATGCATATTTACACTATGTATAAGACGATATGCATATTTACACTATGTATAACACGATACACATATTTACACTGTGTATAAGACGATATACATATTTACACTATGTATAAGACGATATACATATTTACACTGTGTATAAGACGATATACATATTTACACTGTGTATAAGACGATACACATATTTACACTGTGTATAAGACGATATACATATTCGCACTGTGTATAAGACGATATGCATACTTACATTGTGTATAAGACGATACACATATTTACACTGTGTATAAGACGATTTGCATATTTACACTATATATAAGACGATTTGCATATTTACACTATATATAAGACGATTTGCATATTTACACTGTGTATAAGACGATATGCATATTTACACTGTGTATAAGACGATATACATATTTACACTGTGTATAAGACGATACACATATTTACACTGTGTATAAGCCGATATGCATATTTACACTATATATAAGACGATTTGCATATTTACACTATATATAAGACGATTTGCATATTTACACTATGTATAAGACGATACACATATTTACACTGTGTATAAGACGATATACATATTTACACTGCGTATAAGACGATACACATATTTACACTGTGTATAAGACGATTTGCATATTTACACTATGTATAAGACGATTTGCATATTTACACTATGTATAAGACAATATACATATTTACACTGTGTATAAGACAATATACATATTTACACTGTGTATAAGACGACACGCATATTTACACTGTGTATAAGACGATATGCATAATTACACTGTGTATAAGACGATATACATATTTACACTGTGTATAAGACGATATACATATTTACACTGTGTATAAGACGATATGCATAATTACACTGTGTATAAGACGATACGCATATTTACACTGTGTATAAGACGATACACATATTTACACTGTGTATAACACGATATACATATTTACACTGTCTATAAGACGATACGCATATTTACACTGTGTATAAGACGATACGCATATTTACACTGTGTATAAGACGATATACATATTTACAGTGTATAAGACGATATACATATTTACACTATATATAAGACGATATACATATTTACACTATGTATATGACGATTTGCATATTTACACTGTGTATAAGACGATACGCATATTTACACTGTGTATAAGACGATATACATATTTACACTGTGTATAAGACGATATACATATTTACACTGTGTATAAGACGATATGCATAATTACACTGTGCATCAGACGATATGCATATTTACACTGTGTATAAGACGATATGCATATTTGCACTGTGTATAAGACGATATACATATTTACAATGTGTATAACACGATATACATATTTACACTGTGTATAAGACGATATACATATTTACACTGTGTATAAGACGATATGCATAATTACACTGTGCATAAGACGATATACATATTTACACTGTGTATAAGACGATATAGATATTTACACTGTGTATAACACGATATACATATTTGCACTGTGTATAAGATGATATGCATAATTACACTGTGCATAAGACGATATACATATTTACACTGTCAAAGACGATACGCATATTTACACTGTGTACAAGACGATATACATATTTACACTGTGTATAAGACGAAATACATATTTACACTGTGTATAAGACGATATGCATAATTACACTGTGTATAACACGATATACATATTTACACTGTGTATAACACGATATACATATCTGCACTGTGTATAAGATGATTTGCATAATTACACTGTGCATAAGACGATATACATATTTACACTGTCTAAGACGATACGCATATTTACACTGTGTATAAGACGATATACATATTAACACTGTCTAAGACCATACGCATATTTACACTGTGTATAAGACGATATACATATTTACACTGTGTATAAGACGATATGCATAATTACACTGTGCATAAGACGACACGCATATTTACACTGTGTATAAGACGATATAAATATTTACACTGTGTATAACACGATATACATATTTACACTGTGTATAACACGATATACATATTTACACTGTGTATAAGACGATTTGCATATTTACACTGTCTATAAGACGATATACATATTCGCACTGTGTATAAGATGATATGCATATTTACACTGTCTATAAGACGATATACATATTTACACTGTGTATAACACGATATACATATTTACACTGTGTATAAGACGATATGAATATTTACACTGTGTATAACACGATATACATATTTACACTGTGCATAAGACGATATACATATTTACACTGTGTATAAGACGATATACATATTTACACTGTGAATAAGACGATTTGCATATTTACACTGTCTATAAGACGATATACATATTTACACTGTGTATAACACGATATACATATTTACACTGTGTATAAGACGATTTGCATATTTACACTGTGTATAAGACGATATACATATTTACACTGTGTATAACACGATATACATATTTACACTGTGTGTAACACGATATACATATTTACACTGTGTATAAGACGATATACATATTTACACTGTGTATAAGACGATATGCATATTTACACTGTGCATAAGACGATTTGCATGTTTACACTGTGTATAAGACGATATGTATATTTACACTGTGTATAACACGATATACATATTTACACTGTCTATAAGACGATATACATATTTACACTGTGTATAAGACGATATGCATATTTACACTGTCTATAAGACGATTTGCATATTTACACTGTCTATAAGACGATATACATATTTGCACTGTGTATAAGACGATTTACATATTTACACTGTCTATAAGACGATATACATATCTGCACTGTGTATAAGACGATTTGCATATATACACTGTCTATAAGACGATATACATATTTACACTGTGTATAAGACGATATGCATATTTACACTGTGTATAAGACGATATACATATTTACACTGTCTATAAGACGATTTGCATATTTACACTGTCTATAAGACGATTTGCATATTTACACTGTCTATATGACGATATACATATTTACACTGTGTATAAGGCGATATACATATTTACACTGTGCATAAGACGATTTGCATATTTACACTGTCTATAAGACGATATACATATTTACACTGTGTATAACACGATATACATATTTACACTGTGTATAAGACGATACGCATATTTACACTGTCTATAAGACGATATACATATTTACACTGTGTATAAAACGATATACATATTTACACTGTGTATAAGACGATATACATATTTACACTGTGTATAAGACGATATGCATATTTACACTGTGTATAAGACGATATACATATTTACACTGTGTATAAGACGATTAGCATATTTACACTGTGTATAAGACGATTTGCATATTTACACTATGTATAAGACGATATACATATTTACACTGTGTATAAGACGATATACATATTTGCACTGTGTATAAGACGATTAGCATATTTACACTGTGTATAAGACGATATGCATATTTACACTGTGTATAAGACGATATACATATTTGCACTGTGTATAAGACGATTTGCATATTTACACTGTGTATAAGACGATTTGCATATTTACACTGTGTATAAGACGATTTGCATATTTACACTGTGTATAAGACGATATACATATTTGCACCGTGTATAAGACGATTAGCATATTTACACTGTGTATAAGACGATATACATATTTACACTGTGTATAAGACGATTTCCATATTTACACTGTGTATAAGACGATTTGCATATTTACACTGTGTATAAGACGATATGCATAATTACACTGTGTATAAGACGATTTGCATATTTACACTGTGTATAAGACGATTTGCATATTTACACTGTGTATAAGACGATATACATATTTACACTGTGTATAAGACGATTTGCATATTTACACTGTCTATAAGACGATTTGCATAATTACACTGTGTATCAGACGATTTGCATATTTACACTGTGTATAAGACGATATACATATTTACACTGTCTATAAGACGATTTGCATATTTACACTGTGTATAAGACGATATGCATATTTACACTGTGTATAAGACGATTTGCATATTTACCCTGTGTATAACACGATATACATATTTGCACTGTGTATAAGACGATTTGCATATTTACACTGTGTATAAGACGATTTGCATATTTACACTGTGTATAAGACGATATGCATAATTACACTGTGTATAAGAAGATATGCATATTTACACTGTGTATAAGACGATTTGCATATTTACACTGTGTATAAGACGATTTGCATATTTACACTGTGTATAAGACGATTTGCATATTTACACTGTGTATAAGACGATATACATATTTACACTGTGTATAAGACGATTTGCACATTTACACAGTCTATAAGACGATATACATAATTACACTGTGTATAAGACGAGATACATATTTGCACTGTGTATAAGACGATATACATATTTGCACTTTGCATAAGACGATTTGCATATTTACACTGTCTATAAGACGATATACATATTTACACTGTGTATAAGACGATATACATATTTACACTGTGTATAAGACGATTTGCATATTTACTCTGTCTATAAGACGATATACATATTTACACTGTGTATAACACGATATACATATTTACACTGTGTATAAGACGATTTGCATATTTACACTGTGTATAAGACGATATACATATTTACACTGTGTATAACACGATATACATATTTACACTGTGTATAAGACGATTTGCATATTTACACTGTGTATAAGACGATATACATATTTACACTGTGTATAACACGATATACATATTTACACTGTGTATAAGACGATATACATATTTACACTGTGTATAAGACGATATGCATATTTACACTGTGTATAAGACGATATACATATTTACACTGTGTATAACACGATATGCATATTTACACTGTCTATAAGACGATATACATATTTACACTGTGTATAAGACGATATACATATTTACACTGTGTATAAGACGATACACATATTTACACTATATATAAGACGATTTGCATATTTACACTGTCTATAAGACGATTTACATATTTACACTGTGTATAACACGATATACATATTTACACTGTGTATAAGACGATATACATATTTACACTGTGTATAAGACGATATCCATATTTACACTGTGTATAAGACGATATACATATTTACACTGTGTATAAGACGATATGCATATTTACACTGTGTATAAGACGATTTGCATATTTACACTGTGTTTAAGACGATATGCATATTTACACTGTGTATAAGACGATATACATATTTACACTGTGTATAACACGATATACATATATACACTGTGTATAAGACGATTTGCATATTTACACTGTGTATAAGACGATATACATATTTACACTGTGTATAACACGATATACATATTTACACTGTGTATAAGACGATATACATATTTACACTGTGTATAAGACGATATGCATATTTACACTGTGTATAAGACGATATACATATTTACACTGTGTATAAGACGATATGCATATTTACACTGTCTATAAGAAGATATATATATTTACACTGTGTATAAGACGATATACATATTTACACTGTGTATAAGACGATACACATATTTACACTATATATAAGACGATTTGCATATTTACACTGTCTATAAGACGATATAAATATTTACACTGTGTATAACACGATATACATATTTACACTGTGTATAAGACGATATACATATTTACACTGTGTATAAGACGATATGCATATTTACACTGTGTATAAGACGATATGCATATTTACACTGTCTATAAGACGATATACATATTTACACTGTGTATAAGACGATATGCATATTTACACTGTGTATAAGACGATATACATATTTACACTGTGTATAAGATGATATGCATATTTACACTGTCTATAAGACGATATACATATTTACACTGTGTATAAGACGATATGCATATTTACACTGTGTATAAGACGATATACATATTTACACTGTGTATAAAACGATAAGCATATTTACACTGTCTATAAGACGATATACATATTTACACTGTGTATAAGACGATATACATATTTACACTGTGTATAACACGATATACATATTTACACTGTGTATAAGACGATATACATATTTACACTGTGTATAAGACGATTTGCATATTTACACTGTGTATAAGACGATATGCATATTTACACTGTCTATAAGACGATATACATATTTACACTGTGTATAAGACGATATACATATTTACACTGTGTATAAGACGATATACATATTTACACTGTGTATAAGACGATATACATATTCGCACTGTGTATAAGATGATATGCATATTTACACTGTCTATAAGACGATATACATATTTACACTGTGTATAACACGATATACATATTTACACTGTGTATAAGACGATATGAATATTTACACTGTGTATAACACGATATACATATTTACACTGTGTATAAGACGATATACATATTTACACTGTGTATAAGACGATATACATATTTACACTGTGTATAAGACGATTTGCATATTTACACTGTCTATTAGACGATATACATATTTACACTGTGTATAACACGATATACATATTTACACTGTGTATAAGACGATTTGCATATTTACACTGTGTATAAGACAACATACATATTTACACTGTGTATAACACGATATACATATTTACACTGTGTATAACACGATATACATATTTACACTGTGTATAAGACGATATACATATTTACACTGTGTATAAGACGATATGCATATTTACACTGTGCATAAGACGATATGCATGTTTACACTGTGTATAAGACGATATGTATATTTACACTGTGTATAAAACGATATACATATTTACACTGTCTATAAGACGATATACATATTTACAATGTGTATAAGACGATTTGCATATTTACACTGTCTATCAGACGATTTGCATATTTACACTGTCTATAAGACGATATACATATTTGCACTGTGTATCAGACGATTTACATATTTACACTGTCTATAAGACGATATACATATTTACACTGTGTAAAAGACGATTTGCATATGTACACTGTCTATAAGACGATATACATATTTACACTGTGTATAAGACGATATGCATACTTACACTGTGTATAAGACGATATACATATTTACACTGTCTATAAGACGATTTGCATATTTACACTGTCTATAAGACGATTTGCATATTTACACTGTCTATAAGACGATATACATATTTACACTGTGTATAAGACGATATACATATTTACACTGTGCATAAGACGATTTGCATATTTACACTGTCTATAAGACGATATACATATTTACACTGTGTATAACACGATATACATATTTACACTGTGTATAAGACGATACGCATATTTACACTGTCTATAAGACGATATACATATTTACACTGTGTATAACACGATATACATATTAACACTGTGTATAAGACGATATGCATATTTACACTGTGTATAAGACGATATACATATTTACACTGTGTATAAGACGATTAGCATATTTACACTGTGTATAAGACGATTTGCATATTTACACTGTGTATAAGACGATATACATATTTACACTGTGTATAAGACGATATACATATTTGCACTGTGTGTAAGACGATTAGCATATTTACACTGTGTATAAGACGATATGCATATTTACACTGTGTATAAGACGATATACATATTTGCACTGTGTATAAGACGATTTGCATATTTACACTGTGTATAAGACGATTTGCATATTTACACTGTGTATAAGACGATTTGCATATTTACACTGTGTATAAGACGATATACATATTTGCACTGTGTATAAGACGATTAGCATATTTACACTGTGTATAAGACGATATACATATTTACACTGTGTATAAGACGATTTGCATATTTACACTGTGTATAAGACGATTTGCATATTTACACTGTGTATAAGACGATATGCATAATTACACTGTGTATAAGACGATTTGCATATTTACACTGTGTATAAGACGATTTGCATATTTACACTGTGTATAAGACGATATACATATTTACACTGTGTATAAGACGATTTGCATATTTACACTGTCGATAAGACGATTTGCATAATTACACTGTGTATAAGACGATTTGCATATTTACACTTTGTATAAGACGATATACATATTTACACTGTCTATAAGACGATTTGCATATTTACACTGTGTATAAGACGATATGCATATTTACACTGTGTATAAGACGATTTGCATATTTACACTGTGTATAACACGATATACATATTTGCACTGTGTATAAGACGATTTGCATATATACACTGCGTATAAGACGATTTGCATATTTACACTGTGTATAAGACGATATGCATAATTACACTGTGTATAAGACGATATGCATATTTACACTGTGTATAAGACGATTTGCATATTTACACTGTGTATAAGACGATTTGCATATTTACACTGTGTATAAGACGACTTGCATATTTACACTGTGTATAAGACGATATACATATTTACACTGTGTATAAGACGATTTGCACATTTACACAGTCTATAAGACGATATACATAATTACACTGTGTATAAGACGATATACATATTTGCACTGTGTATAAGACGATTAGCATATTTACACTGTGTATAAGACGATATACATATTTACACTGTGTATAAGACGATTTGCATATTTACACTGTGTATAAGACGATTTGCATATTTACACTGTGTATAAGACGATATGCATAATTACACTGTGTATAAGACGATTTGCATATTTACACTGTGTATAAGACGATTTGCATATTTACACTGTGTATAACACGATATACATATTTGCACTGTGTATAAGACGATTTGCATATATACACTGTGTATAAGACGATTTGCATATTTACACTGTGTATAAGACGATATGCATAATTACACTGTGTATAAGACGATATGCATATTTACACTGTGTATAAGACGATTTGCATATTTACACTGTCTATAAGACGATTTGCATATTTACACTGTCTATAAGACGATTTGCATATTTACACTGTCTATAAGACGATATACATATTTACACTGTGTATAAGACGATATACATATTTACACTGTGCATAAGACGATTTGCATATTTACACTATCTATAAGACGATATACATATTTACACTGTGTATAAGACGATTAGCATATTTACACTGTGTATAAGACGATTTGCATATTTACACTGTGTATAAGACGATATACATATTTACACTGTGTATAAGACGATATACATATTTGCACTGTGTGTAAGACGATTAGCATATTTACACTGTGTATAAGACGATATGCATATTTACACTGTGTATAAGACGATATACATATTTGCACTGTGTATAAGACGATTTGCATATTTACACTGTGTATAAGACGATTTGCATATTTACACTGTGTATGGACGATTTGCATATTTACACTGTGTATAAGACGATATACATATTTGCACTGTGTATAAGACGATTAGCATATTTACACTGTGTATAAGACGATATACATATTTACACTGTGTATAAGACGATTTGCATATTTACACTGTGTATAAGACGATTTGCATATTTACACTGTGTATAAGACGATATGCATAATTACACTGTGTATAAGACGATTTGCATATTTACACTGTGTATAAGACGATTTGCATATTTACACTGTGTATAAGACGATATACATATTTACACTGTGTATAAGACGATTTGCATATTTACACTGTCGATAAGACGATTTGCATAATTACACTGTGTATAAGACGATTTGCATATTTACACTTTGTATAAGACGATATACATATTTACACTGTCTATAAGACGATTTGCATATTTACACTGTGTATAAGACGATATGCATATTTTCACTGTGTATAAGACGATTTGCATATTTACACTGTGTATAACACGATATACATATTTGCACTGTGTATAAGACGATTTGCATATATACAAAGTGTATAAGACGATTTGCATATTTACACTGTGTATAAGACGATATGCATAATTACACTGTGTATAAGACGATATGCATATTTACACTGTGTATAAGACGATTTGCATTTTTACACTGTGTATAAGACGATTTGCATATTTACACTGTGTATAAGACGACTTGCATATTTACACTGTGTATAAGACGATATACATATTTACACTGTGTATAAGACGATTTGCAAATTTACACAGTCTATAAGACGATATACATAATTACACTGTGTATAAGACGATATACATATTTGCACTGTGTATAAGACGATTAGCATATTTACACTGTGTATAAGACGATATACATATTTACACTGTGTATAAGACGATTTGCATATTTACACTGTGTATAAGACGATTTGCATATTTACACTGTGTATAAGACGATATGCATAATTACACTGTGTATAAGACGATTTGCATATTTACACTGTGTATAAGACGATTTGCATATTTACACTGTGTATAAGACGATATACATATTTACACTGTGTATAAGACGATTTGCATATTTACACTGTCTATAAGACGATTTGCATAATTACACTGTGTATAAGACGATTTAAATATATTTACACTGTGTATAAGACGATTTGCATATTTACACTGTCTATAAGACGATTTGCATAATTACACTGTGTATAAGACGATTTGCATATTTACACTGTGTATAAGACGATATACATAATTACACTGTCTATAAGACGATTTGCATATTTACACTGTGTATAAGACGATATGCATATTTACACTGTGTATAAGACGATTTGCATATTTACACTGTGTATAACACGATATACATATTTGCACTGTGTATAAGACGATTTGCATATTTACACTGTGTATAAGACGATTTGCATATTTACACTGTGTATAAGACGATATGCATAATTACACTGTGTATAAGACGATATGCATATTTACACTGTGTATAAGACGATTTGCATACTTACACTGTGTATAAGACGATTTGCATATTTACACTGTGTATAAGACGATTTGCATATTTACTCTGTGTATAAGACGATATACATATTTACACTGTGTATAAGACGATTTGCACATTTACACAGTCTATAAGACGATATACATAATTACACTGTGTATAAGACGAGATACATATTTGCACTGTGTATAAGACGATATACATATTTGCACTTTGCATAAGACGATTTGTATATTTACACTGTCTATAAGACGATATACATATTTACACTGTGTATAAGACGATATACATATTTACACTGTGTATCAGACGATTTGCATATTTACTCTGTCTATAAGACGATATACATATTTACACTGTGTATAACACGATATACATATTTACACTGTGTATAAGACGATTTGCATATTTACACTGTGTATAAGACGATATACATATTTACACTGTGTATAACACGATATACATATTTACACTGTGTATAAGACGATTTGCATATTTACACTGTGTATAAGACGATATACATATTTACACTGTGTATAACACGATATACATATTTACACTGTGTATAAGACGATATACATATTTACACTGTGTATAAGACGATATGCATATTTACACTGTGTATAAGACGATATACATATTTACACTGTGTATAAGACGATATGCATATTTACACTGTCTATAAGACGATATACATATTTACACTGTGTATAAGACGATATACATATTTACACTGTGTATAAGACGATACACATATTTACACTATATATAAGACGATTTGCATATTTACACTGTCTATAAGACGATATACATATTTACACTGTGTATAACACGATATACATATTTACACTGTGTATAAGACGATATACATATTTACACTGTGTATAAGACGATATGCATATTTACACTGTGTATAAGACGATATACATATTTACACTGTGTATAAGACGATATGCATATTTACACTGTGTATAAGACGATTTGCATATTTTCACTGTGTATAAGACGATATGCATATTTACACTGTGTATAAGACGATATACATATTTACACTGTGTATAACACGATATACATATATACACTGTGTATAAGACGATTTGCATATTTACACTGTGTATAAGACGATATGCATTTTTACACTGTGTATAAGACGATATACATATTTACACTGTGTATAAGACGATATGCATATTTACACTGTCTATAAGACGATATATATATTTACACTGTGTATAAGACGATATACATATTTACACTGTGTATAAGACGATACACATATTTACACTATATATAAGACGATTTGCATATTTACTCTGTCTATAAGACGATATACATATTTACACTGTGTATAACACGATATACATATTTACACTGTGTATAAGACGATATACATATTTACACTGTGTATAAGACGATATGCATATTTACACTGTGTATAAGACGATATGCATATTTACACTGTCTATAAGACGATACACATATTTACACTGTGTATAAGACGATATACATATTTACACTGTGTATAAGACGATATACATATTTACACTGTGTATAAGATGATATGCATATTTACACTGTCTATAAGACGATATACATATTTACACTGTGTATAACACGATATACATATTTACACTGTGTATAACACGATATACATATTTACACTGTGTATAAGACGATATACATATTTACACTGTGTATAAGACGATATGCATATTTACACTGTGCATAAGACGATTTGCATGTTTACACTGTGTATAAGACGATATGTATATTTACACTGTGTATAACACGATATACATATTTACACTGTCTATAAGACGATATACATATTTACACTGTCTATAAGACGATTTGCATATTTACACTGTCTATAAGACGATTTGCATATTTACACTGTCTAGAAGACGATATACATATTTGCACTGTGTATAAGACGATTTACATATTTACACTGTCTATAAGACGATATACATATTTACACTGTGTATAAGACGATTTGCATATATACACTGTCTATAAGACGATATACATATTTACACTGTGTATAAGACGATATGCATATTTACACTGTGTATAAGACGATATACATATTTACACTGTCTATAAGACGATTTGCATATTTACACTGTCTATAAGACGATTTGCATATTTACACTGTCTATAAGACGATATACATATTTACACTGTGTATAAGACGATATACATATTTACACTGTGCATAAGACGATTTGCATATTTACACTGTCTATAAGACGATATACATATTTACACTGTGTATAACACGATATACATATTTACACTGTGTATAAGACGATACGCATATTTATACTGTCTATAAGACGATATACATATTTACACTGTGTATAACACGATATACATATTTACACTGTGTATAAGACGATATACATATTTACACTGTGTATAAGACGATATGCATATTTACACTGTGTATAAGACGATATACATATTTACACTGTGTATAAGACGATTAGCATATTTACACTGTGTATAAGACGATTTGCATCTTTACACTGTGTATAAGACGATATACATATTTACACTGTGTATAAGACGATATACATATTTGCACTGTGTATAAGACGATTAGCATATTTACACTGTGTATAAGACGATATGCATATTTACACTGTGTATAAGACGATATACATATTTGCACTGTGTATAAGACGATTTGCATATTTACACTGTGTATAAGACGATTTGCATATTTACACTGTGTATAAGACGATTTGCATATTTACACTGTGTATAAGACGATATACATATTTGCACTGTGTATAAGACGATTAGCATATTTACACTGTGTATAAGACGATATACATATTTACACTGTGTATAAGACGATTTGCATATTTACACTGTGTATAAGACGATTTGCATATTTGCACTGTGTATAAGACGATATGCATAATTACACTGTGTATAAGACGATTTGCATATTTACACTGTGTATAAGACGATTTGCATATTTACACTGTGTATAAGACGATATACATATTTACACTGTGTATAAGACGATTTGCATATTTACACTGTCTATAAGACGATTTGCATAATTACACTGTGTATAAGACGATTTGCATATTTACACTGTGTATAAGACGATATACATATTTACACTGTCTATAAGACGATTTGCATATTTACACTGTGTATAAGACGATATGCATATTTACACTGTGTATAAGACGATTTGCATATTTACACTGTGTATAACACGATATACATATTTGCACTGTGTATAAGACGATTTGCATATTTACACTGTGTATAAGACGATTTGCATATTTACACTGTGTATAAGACGATATGCATAATTACACTGTGTATAAGACGATATGCATATTTACACTGTGTATAAGACGATTTGCATATTTACACTGTGTATAAGACGATTTGCATATTTACACTGTGTATAAGACGATTTGCATATTTACACTGTGTATAAGACGATATACATATTTACACTGTGCATAAGACGATTTGCACATTTACACAGTCTATAAGACGATATACATAATTACACTGTGTATAAGACGATATACATATTTGCACTGTGTATAAGACGATATACATATTTGCACTGTGCATAAGACGATTTGCATATTTACACTGTCTATAAGACGATATACATATTTACACTGTGTATAAGACGATATACATATTTACACTGTGTATAAGACGATTTGCATATTTACTCTGTCTATAAGACGATATACATATTTACACTGTGTATAACACGATATACATATTTACACTGTGTATAAGACGATTTGCATATTTACACTCTGTATAAGACGATATACATATTTACACTGTGTATAACACGATATACATATTTACACTGTGTATAAGACGATTTGCATATTTACACTGTGCAGAAGACGATATACATATTTACACTGTGTATAACACGATATACATATTTACACTGTGTATAAGACGATATACATATTTACACTGTGTATAAGACGATAAGCATATTTACACTGTGTATAAGACGATATACATATTTACACTGTGTATAAGACGATATGCATATTTACACTGTCTATAAGACGATATACATATTTACACTGTGTATAAGACGATATACATATTTACACTGTGTATAAGACGATACACATATTTACACTATATATAAGACGATTTGCATATTTACACTGTCTATAAGACCATATACATATTTACACTGTGTATAACACGATATACATATTTACACTGTGTATAAGACGATATACATATTTACACTGTGTATAAGACGATATGAATATTTACACTGTGTATAAGACGATATACATATTTACACTGTGTATAAGACGATATGCATATTTACACTGTGTATAAGACGATTTGCATATTTACACTGTGTATAAGACGATATGCATATTTACACTGTGTATAAGACGATATACATATTTACACTGTGTATAACACGATATACATATATACACTGTGTATAAGAAGATTTGCATATTTACACTGTGTATAAGACGATATACATATTTACACTGTGTATAACACGATATACATATTTACACTGTGTATAAGATGATATACATATTTACACTGTGTATAAGACGATATGCATATTTACACTGTGTATAAGACGATATACATATTTACACTGTGTATAAGACGATATGCATATTTACACTGTCTATAAGACGATATACATATTTACACTGTGTATAAGACGATATACATATTTACACTGTGTATAAGACGATACACATATTTACACTATATATAAGACGATTCGCATATTTACACTGTCTATAAGACGATATACATATTTACACTGTGTATAACACGATATACATATTTACACTGTGTATAAGACGATATACATATTTACACTGTGTATAAGACGATATGCATATTTACACTGTGTATAAGACGATATGCATATTTACACTGTCGATAAGACGATATACATATTTACACTGTGTATAAGACGATATACATATTTACACTGTGTATAAGACGATATACATATTTACACTGTGTATAAGTCGATATGCATAATTACACTGTGCATAAGATGATATAAATATTTGCACTGTGTATAAGACGATATGCATATTTACACTGTGTATAAGACGATATACATATTTGCACTGTGTATTAGACGATATACAAATTTGCACTGTGTATAAGAAAATACACATATTTACACTATATATAAGACGATTTGCATATTTACACTATGTATAAGACGATATACATATTTACACTGTGTATAACACGATATACATATTTACACTGTGTATAAGACGATATGCATAATTACACTGTGCATAAGACGATATACATATTCGCACTGTGTATAACACGATATGCATATTTACACTGTGTATAAGACGATATAAATATTTGCACTGTGTATAAGACGATATACATATTTGCACTGTGTATAAGACGATACGCATATTTGCACTGTGCATGAGACCATATGCATATTTACACTGTGTATAACACGATATGCATATTTACACTGTATATAACACGATATGCATATTTGCACTGTGTATAAGACGATATGCATATTTGCACTGTGTATAAGACGATATACATATTTACACTGTGTATAAGACGATATGCATATTTACACTATGTATCAGACGATATGCATATTTACACTGTGCATAAGACGATATGCATATTTACACTGTGTATAGCACGATATGCATATTTACACTGTGTATAAGACGATATGCAAAACTACACTGTGCATAAGACGATATACATATTTGCACTGTGTATAAGACGATATGCATATTTACACTGTGTATAAGACGATATACATATTTGCACTGTGTATAAGACGATATGCATAATTACACTGTGCATAAGACGATATACATATTCGCACTGTGTATAAGACGATATGCATATTTAAACGATGTATAAGACGATATACATATTTGCACTGTGTATAAGACGATATACATATTTACACAGTGTATAAGACGATACACATATTTGCACTGTGGATAAGACGATATGCATATTTACACTGTGTATAAGACGATATGCATATTTACACTTTGTATAAGATGATATGCATATTTACACTTTGTATAAGACGATATACATATTTACACTATATATAAGACGATATGCATATTTACACTGTGTATAAGACGATATGCATATTTACACTGTGTATAAGACGATATGCATATTTACACTATATATAAGACGATATGCATATTTACACTGTGTAAGACGATATGCATATTTACACTATATATAAGACGATATGCATATTTACACTAAATATAAGACGATATGCATATTTACACTATATATAAGACGATATGCATATTTACACTGTGTAAGACGATATGCATATTTACACTGTGTATAAGACGATATACATATTTACACTATATATAAGACGATATACATATTTACAATATGTCTTAGACGATACGCATATTCACACTGTATAAGACGATATGCATATTTACACTGTATAAGACGATATACATATTTGCAGTGTGTATAAGACGATATGCATATATACACTATATATAAGACGACATGCATATTTACAATATGTCTAGGACAATACGCATATTTACAATATGTCTAGGACAATACGCATATTTACAATATGTCTAGGACGATACACATATTTTCAATATGTCTAAGACGAAACGCATATTTGCACTATGTATAAGATGATACGCATATTTACACTGTGTATAAGACGATATACATATTTGCACTGTGTATAAGACGATATACATATTTACACTGTGTATAACACGATATGCATATTTGCACTGTGTATAAGGCGATACGCATATTTGCACTGTGCATAAGACGATATGCATATTTACACTGTGTATAACACGATATGCATATTTCCACTGTGTATAAGACGATATGCATATTTGCACTGTGTATAAGACGATATACAAATTCGCACTGTGTATAAGACGATATACATATTTGCACTGTGTATAAAACGATATACATATTTACACTGTGTATAACACCATATGCATATTTGCACTGTATATAAGACGATACGCATATTTGCACTGTGGATAAGACGATATGCATATTTACACTGTGTATAACACGATATGCATATTTACACTGTGTATAAGACGATATGCATATTTACACTGTGTATAAGACGATATGCATATTTACACTGTGTATAAGACGATGTACATATTTACACTGTGTATAACACGATATGCATATTTACACTGTGTATAAGACGATATGCATATTTACACTGTGTATAAGACGATATGCATATTTTCACTGTGTATAACACGATATGCATATTTACACTGTGTATAAGACGATATAAATATTTACACTGTGTATAAGACGATATGCATATTTACACTGTGTATAACACGATATGCATATTTACACTGTGTATAAGACGATATGCATATTTACACTGTGTCTAACACGATATGCATATTTAAACTGTGTATAAGACGATATGCATATTTACACTGTGTATAACACGATATGCATATTTTCACTGTGTATAAGACGATATGCATATTTACACTGTGTATAAGACGATATGCATATTTACACTGTGTATAACACGATATGCATATTTACACTGTGTATAAGACGATATGCATATTCACACTGTGTATAAAACGATATGCATATTTACACTGTGTATAACACGATATGCATATTTACACTGTGTATAAGACGATATGCATAATTGCACTGTGTATAACACGATATGCATATTTGCACTGTGCATAAGACGATATGCATATTTACACTGTGTATAACACGATATGCATATTTACACTGTGTATAAGACGATATGCATATTTACACTGTGTATAACACGATATGCATATTTACACTGTGTATAAGACGATATGCATATTTACACTGTGTATAAGACGATGTACATATTTACACTGTGTATAACACGATATGCATATTTGCACTGTGTATAAGACGATATACATATTTGCACTGTGTATAAGACGATATGCATATTTACACTGTGTATAAGATGATACGCACATTTACACTGTGTATAACACGATATGCATATTTGCACTGTGTATAAGACGATATACATATTTACACTGTGTATAACACGATATGCATATTTGCACTGTGTATAAGACGATATACATATTTGCACTGTGTATAACACGATATGCATATTTATACTATGTATAAGACGATATACATATTTGCACTGTGTATAGCACGATATGCGTATTTGCACTGTGTATAAGACGATATACTTATTTACACTGTGTATAGCACGATATGCATATTTGCACTGTGTATAAGACGATATACATATTTACACTGTGTATAAGAGGATATACATATTTACACTGTGTATAACACGATATACATATTTACACTGTGTATAACACGATATACATATTTGCACTGTGTATAACACGATATACATATTTACACTGTGTATAAGACGATATACATATCTGCACTGTGTATAACACGATATACTTATTTACACTGTGTATAACACGATATACATATTTACACTGTGTATAAGACGATATACATATTTACACTGTGTATAACACGATATACATATTTACACTGTGTATAAGACGATATACATATTTACACTGTGTATTAGACGATATACATCTTTACACTGTGTATAACACGATATACATTTTTACACTGTGTATAACACGATATACATATTTACACTGTGTATAACAAGATATACATATTTACACTGTGTATAACACGATATACATATTTACACTGTGTATAACACGATATACATATTTACTCTGTGTATAACACGATATACATATTTGCACTGTGTATAAGACGATATACATATTTGCACTGTGTATAAGACGATTTACATATTTACACTGTCTATAAGACGATATACATATTTACACTGTGTAAAAGACGATTTGCATATGTACACTGTCTATAAGACGATATACATATTTACACTGTGTATAAGACGATATGCATACTTACACTGTGTATAAGACGATATACATATTTACACTGTCTATAAGACGATTTGCATATTTACACTGTCTATAAGACGATTTGCATATTTACACTGTCTATAAGACGATATACATATTTACACTGTGTATAAGACGATATACATATTTACACTGTGCATAAGACGATTTGCATATTTACACTGTCTATAAGACGATATACATATTTACACTGTGTATAACACGATATACATATTTACACTGTGTATAAGACGATATGCATATTTACACTGTGTATAAGACGATATACATATTTACACTGTGTATAAGACGATTAGCATATTTACACTGTGTATAAGACGATTTGCATATTTACACTGTGTATAAGACGATATACATATTTACACTGTGTATAAGACGATATACATATTTGCACTGTGTGTAAGACGATTAGCATATTTACACTGTGTATAAGACGATATGCATATTTACACTGTGTATAAGACGATATACATATTTGCACTGTGTATAAGACGATTTGCATATTTACACTGTGTATAAGACGATTTGCATATTTACACTGTGTATAAGACGATTTGCATATTTACACTGTGTATAAGACGATATACATATTTGCACTGTGTATAGGACGATTAGCATATTTACACTGTGTATAAGACGATATACATATTTACACTGTGTATAAGACGATTTGCATATTTACACTGTGTATAAGACGATTTGCATATTTACACTGTGTATAAGACGATATGCATAATTACACTGTGTATAAGACGATTTGCATATTTACACTGTGTATAAGACGATTTGCATATTTACACTGTGTATAAGACGATATACATATTTACACTGTGTATAAGACGATTTGCATATTTACACTGTCGATAAGACGATTTGCATAATTACACTGTGTATAAGACGATTTGCATATTTACACTTTGTATAAGACGATATACATATTTACACTGTCTATAAGACGATTTGCATATTTACACTGTGTATAAGACGATATGCATATTTACACTGTGTATAAGACGATTTGCATATTTACACTGTGTATAACACGATATACATATTTGCACTGTGTATAAGACGATTTGCATATATACACTGTGTATAAGACGATTTGCATATTTACACTGTGTATAAGACGATATGCATAATTACACTGTGTATAAGACGATATGCATATTTACACTGTGTATAAGACGATTTGCATATTTACACTGTGTATAAGACGATTTGCATATTTACACTGTGTATAAGACGACTTGCATATTTACACTGTGTATAAGACGATATACATATTTACACTGTGTATAAGACGATTTGCACATTTACACAGTCTATAAGACGATATACATAATTACACTGTGTATAAGACGATATACATATTTGCACTGTGTATAAGACGATTAGCATATTTACACTGTGTATAAGACGATATACATATTTACACTGTGTATAAGACGATTTGCATATTTATACTGTGTATAAGACGATTTGCATATTTACACTGTGTATAAGACGATATGCATAATTACACTGTGTATTAGACGATTTGCATATTTACACTGTGTATAAGACGATTTGCATATTTACACTGTGTATAAGACGATATACATATTTACACTGTGTATAAGACGATTTGCATATTTACACTGTCTATAAGACGATTTGCATAATTACACTGTGTATAAGACGATTTGCATATTTACACTGTGTATAAGACGATATACATATTTACACTGTCTATAAGACGATTTGCATATTTACACTGTGTATAAGACGATATGCATATTTACACTGTGTATAAGACGATTTGCATATTTACACTGTGTATAACACGATATACATATTTGCACTGTGTATAAGACGATTTGCATATTTACACTGTGTATAAGACGATTTGCATATTTACACTGTGTATAAGACGATATGCATAATTACACTGTGTATAAGACGATATGCATATTTACACTGTGTATAAGACGATTTGCATACTTACACTGTGTATAAGACGATTTGCATATTTACACTGTGTATAAGACGATTTGCATATTTACACTGTGTATAAGACGATATACATATTTACACTGTGTATAAGACGATGTGCACATTTACACAGTCTATAAGACGATATACATAATTACACTGTGTATAAGACGAGATACATATTTGCACTGTGTATAAGACGATATACATATTTGCACTTTGCATAAGACGATTTGTATATTTACACTGTCTATAAGACGATATACATATTTACACTGTGTATAAGACGATATACATATTTACACTGTGTATAAGACGATTTGCATATTTACTCTGTCTATAAGACGATATACATATTTACACTGTGTATAACACGATATACATATTTACACTGTGTATAAGACGATTTGCATATTTACACTGTGTATAAGACGATATACATATTTACACTGTGTATAACACGATATACATATTTACACTGTGTATAAGACGATTTGTATATTTACACTGTGTATAAGACGATATACATATTTACACTGTGTATAACACGATATACATATTTACACTGTGTATAAGACGATATACATATTTACACTGTGTATAAGACGATATGCATATTTACACTGTGTATAAGACGATATACATATTTACACTGTGTATAAGACGATATGCATATTTACACTGTCTATAAGACGATATACATATTTACACTGTGTATAAGACGATATACATATTTACACTGTGTATAAGACGATACACATATTTACACTATATATAAGACGATTTGCATATTTACACTGTCTATAAGACGATATACATATTTACACTGTGTATAACACGATATACATATTTACACTGTGTATAAGACGATATACATATTTACACTGTGTATAAGACGATATGCATATTTACACTGTGTATAAGACGATATACATATTTACACTGTGTATAAGACGATATGCATATTTACACTGTGTATAAGACGATTTGCATATTTTCACTGTGTATAAGACGATATGCATATTTACACTGTGTATAAGACGATATACATATTTACACTGTGTATAACACGATATACATATATACACTGTGTATAAGACGATATACATATTTACACTGTGTATAAGACGATATGCATATTTACACTGTGTATAAGACGATATGCATATTTACACTGTCTATAAGACGATACACATATTTACACTGTGTATAAGACGATATACATATTTACACTGTGTATAAGACGATATACATATTTACACTGTGTATAAGATGATATGCATATTTACACTGTCTATAAGACGATATACATATTTACACTGTGTATAAGACGATATGCATATTTACACTGTGTATAAGACGATATACATATTTACACTGTGTATAAGACGATAAGCATATTTACACTGTGTATAAGACGATATACATATTTACACTGTGTATAAGACGATATACATATTTACACTGTGTATAAGACGATACACATATTTACACTATATATAAGACGATTTGCATATTTACACTGTCTATAAGACGATATACATATTTACACTGTGTATAACACGATATACATATTTACACTGTGTATAAGACGATATACATATTTACAATGTGTATAAGACGATTTGCATATTTACACTGTGTATAAGACGATATGCATATTTACACTGTCTATAAGACGATAAACATATTTACACTGTGTATAAGACGATATACATATTTACACTGTGTATAAGACGATATACATATTTACACTGTGTATAAGACGATATACATATTCGCACTGTGTATAAGATGATATGCATATTTACACTGTCTATAAGACGATATACATATTTACACTGTGTATAACACGATATACATATTTACACTGTGTATAAGACGATATGAATATTTACACTGTGTATAACACGATATACATATTTACACTGTGTATAAGACGATATACATATTTACACTGTGTATAAGACGATATACATATTTACACTGTGTATAAGACGATTTGCATATTTACACTGTCTATTAGACGATATACATATTTACACTGTGTATAACACGATATACATATTTACACTGTGTATAAGACGATTTGCATATTTACACTGTGTATAAGACGATATACATATTTACACTGTGTATAACACGATATACATATTTACACTGTGTATAACACGATATACATATTTACACTGTGTATAAGACGATATACATATTTACACTGTGTATAAGACGATATGCATATTTACACTGTGCATAAGACGATTTGCATGTTTACACTGTGTATAAGACGATATGTATATTTACACTGTGTATAACACGATATACATATTTACACTGTCTATAAGACGATATACATATTTACACTGTGTATAAGACGATTTGCATATTTACACTGTCTATAAGACGATTTGCATATTTACACTGTCTAGAAGACGATATACATATTTGCACTGTGTATAAGACGATTTACATATTTACACTGTCTATAAGACGATATACATATTTACACTGTGTATAAGACGATTTGCATATATAAACTGTCTATAAGACGATATACATATTTACACTGTGTATAAGACGATATGCATATTTACACTGTGTATAAGACGATATACATATTTACACTGTCTATAAGACGATTTGCATATTTACACTGTCTATAAGACGATTTGCATATTTACACTGTCTATAAGACGATATACATATTTACACTGTGTATAAGACGATATACATATTTACACTGTGCATAAGACGATTTGCATATTTACACTGTCTATAAGACGATATACATATTTACACTGTGTATAACACGATATACATATTTACACTGTGTATAAGACGATACGCATATTTATACTGTCTATAAGACGATATACATATTTACACTGTGTATAACACGATATACATATTTACACTGTGTATAAGACGATATACATATTTACACTGTGTATAAGACGATATGCATATTTACACTGTGTATAAGACGATATACATATTTACACTGTGTATAAGACGATTAGCATATTTACACTGTGTGTAAGACGATTTGCATATTTACACTGTGTATAAGACGATATACATATTTACACTGTGTATAAGACGATATACATATTTGCACTGTGTATAAGACGATTAGCATATTTACAATGTGTATAAGACGATATGCATATTTACACTGTGTATAAGACGATATACATATTTGCACTGTGTATAAGACGATTTGCATATTTACACTGTGTATAAGACGATTTGCATATTTACACTGTGTATAAGACGATTTGCATATTTACACTGTGTATAAGACGATATACATATTTGCACTGTGTATAAGACGATTAGCATATTTACACTGTGTATAAGACGATATACATATTTACACTGTGTATAAGACGATTTGCATATTTACACTGTGTATAAGACGATTTGCATATTTACACTGTGTATAAGACGATATGCATAATTACACTGTGTATAAGACGATTTGCATATTTACACTGTGTATAAGACGATTTGCATATTTACACTGTGTATAAGACGTTATACATATTTACACTGTGTATAAGACGATTTGCATATTTACACTGTCTATAAGACGATTTGCATAATTACACTGTGTATAAGACGATTTGCATATTTACACTGTGTATAAGACGATATACATATTTACACTGTCTATAAGACGATTTGCATATTTACACTGTGTATAAGACGATATGCATATTTACACTGTGTATAAGACGATTTGCATATTTACACTGTGTATAACACGATATACATATTTGCACTGTGTATAAGACGATTTGCATATTTACACTGTGTATAAGACGATTTGCATATTTACACTGTGTATAAGACGATATGCATAATTACACTGTGTATAAGACGATATGCATATTTACACTGTGTATAAGACGATTTGCATATTTACACTGTGTATAAGACGATTTGCATATTTACACTGTGTATAAGACGATATACATATTTACACTGTGTATAAGACGATTTGCACATTTACACAGTCTATAAGACGATATACATAATTACACTGTGTATAAGACGATATACATATTTGCACTGTGTATAAGACGATATACATATTTGCACTTTGCATAAGACGATTTGCATATTTACACTGTCTATAAGACGATATACATATTTACACTGTGTATAAGACGATATACATATTTACACTGTGTATAAGACGATTTGCATATTTACTCTGTCTATAAGACGATATACATATTTACACTGTGTATAACACGATATACATATTTACACTGTGTATAAGACGATTTGCATATTTACACTGTGTATAAGACGATATACATATTTACACTGTGTATAACACGATATACATATTTACACTGTGTATAAGACGATTTGCATATTTACACTGTGTAGAAGACGATATACATATTTACACTGTGTATAACACGATATACATATTTACACTGTGTATAAGACGATATACATATTTACACTGTGCATAAGACGATAAGCATATTTACACTGTGTATAAGACGATATACATATTTACACTGTGTATAAGACGATATGCATATTTACACTGTCTATAAGACGATATACATATTTACACTGTGTATAAGACGATATACATATTTACACTGTGTATAAGACGATACACATATTTACACTATATATAAGACGATTTGCATATTTACACTGTCTATAAGACGATATACATATTTACACTGTGTATAACACGATATACATATTTACACTGTGTATAAGACGATATACATATTTACACTGTGTATAAGACGATATGAATATTTACACTGTGTATAAGACGATATACATATTTACACTGTGTATAAGACGATATGCATATTTACACTGTGTATAAGACGATTTGCATATTTACACTGTGTATAAGACGATATGCATATTTACACTGTGTATAAGACGATATACATATTTACACTGTGTATAACACGATATACATATATACACTGTGTATAAGACGATTTGCATATTTACACTGTGTATAAGACGATATACATATTTACACTGTGTATAACACGATATACATATTTACACTGTGTATAAGACGATATACATATTTACACTGTGTATAAGACGATATGCATATTTACACTGTGTATAAGACGATATACATATTTACACTGTGTATAAGACGATATGCATATTTACACTGTCTATAAGACGATATACATATTTACACTGTGTATAAGACGATATACATATTTACACTGTGTATAAGACGATACACATATTTACACTATATATAAGACGATTTGCATATTTACACTGTCTATAAGACGATATACATATTTACACTGTGTATAACACGATATACATATTTACACTGTGTATAAGACGATATACATATTTACACTGTGTATAAGACGATATGCATATTTACACTGTGTATAAGACGATATGCATATTTACACTGTCGATAAGACGATATACATATTTACACTGTGTATAAGACGATATACATATTTACACTGTGTATAAGACGATATACATATTTACACTGTGTATAAGTCGATATGCATAATTACACTGTGCATAAGATGATATACACATTTGCACTGTGTATAAGACGATATGCATATTTACACTGTGTATAAGACGATATACATATTTGCACTGTGTATTAGACGATATACAAATTTGTACTGTGTATAAGACAATACACATATTTACACTATATATAAGACGATTTGCATATTTACACTATGTATAAGACGATATACATATTTACACTGTGTATAACACGATATACATATTAACACTGTGTATAAGACGATATGCATAATTACACTGTGCATAAGACGATATACATATTCGCACTGTGTATAACACGATATGCATATTTACACTGTGTATAAGACGATATAAATATTTGCACTGTGTATAAGACGATATACATATTTGCACTGTGTATAACACGATACGCATATTTGCACTGTGCATGAGACGATATGCATATTTACACTGTGTAGAACACGATATGCATATTTACACTGTGTATAACACGATATGCATATTTGCACTGTGTATAAGACGATATGCATATTTGCACTGTGTATAAGACGATATACATATTTACACTGTGTATAAGACGATATGCATATTTACACTATGTATCAGACGATATGCATATTTACACTGTGCATAAGACGATATGCATATTTACACTGTGTATAGCACGATATGCATATTTACACTGTGTATAAGACGATATGCAAAATTACACTGTGCATAAGACGATATACATATTTGCACTGTGTATAAGACGATATGCATATTTACACTGTGTATAAGACGATATACATATTTGCACTGTGTATAAGACGATATGCATAATTACACTGTGCATAAGACGATATACATATTCGCACTGTGTATAAGACGATATGCATATTTAAACGATGTATAAGACGATATACATATTTGCACTGTGTATAAGACGATATACATATTTACACAGTGTATAAGACGATACACATATTTGCACTGTGGATAAGACGATATGCATATTTACACTGTGTATAAGACGATATGCATATTTACACTTTGTATAAGATGATATGCATATTTACACTTTGTATAAGACGATATACATATTTACACTATATTTAAGACGATATGCATATTTACACTATATAAAAGACGATATGCATATTTACACTGTGTATAAGACGATATGCATATTTACACTATATATAAGACGATATGCATATTTACACTGTGTAAGACGATATGCATATTTACACTATATATAAGACGATATGCATATTTACACTAAATATAAGACGATATGCATATTTACACTATATATAAGACGATATGCATATTTACACTGTGTAAGACGATATGCATATTTACACTGTGTATAAGACGATATACATATTTACACAATATATAAGACGATATACATATTTACAATATGTCTTAGACGATACGCATATTTACACTGTATAAGACGATATGCATATTTACACTGTATAAGACGATATACATATTTGCAGTGTGTATAAGACGATATGCATATATACACTATATATAAGACGACATGCATATTTACAATATGTCTAGGACAATACGCATATTTACAATATGTCTAGGACAATACGCATATTTACAATATGTCTAGGACGATACACATATTTTCAATATGTCTAAGACGATACGCATATTTGCACTATGTATAAGATGATACGCATATTTACACTGTGTATAAGACGATATACATATTTGCACTGTGTATAAGACGATATACATATTTACACTGTGTATAACACGATATGCATATTTGCACTGTGTATAAGGCGATACGCATATTTGCACTGTGCATAAGACGATATGCATATTTACACTGTGTATAACACGATATGCATATTTCCACTGTGTATAAGACGATATGCATATTTGCACTGTGTATAAGACGATATACATATTCGCACTGTGTATAAGACGATATACATATTTGCACTGTGTATAAGACGATATACATATTTGCACTGTGTATAAGACGATATGTATATTTACACTGTGTATAAAACGATATACATATTTGCACTGTGTATAAAACGATATACATATTTACACTGTGTATAACACCATATGCATATTTGCACTGTATATAAGACGATACGCATATTTGCACTGTGCATAAGACGATATGCATATTTACACTGTGTATAACACGATATGCATATTTACACTGTGTATAAGACGATATGCATATTTACACTGTGTATAAGACTATATGCATATTTACACTGTGTATAAGACGATGTACATATTTACACTGTGTATAACACGATATGCATATTTACACTGTGTATAAGACGATATGCATATTTACACTGTGTATAAGACGATATGCATATTTTCACTGTGTATAACACGATATGCATATTTACACTGTGTATAAGACGATATAAATATTTACACTGTGTATTAGACGATATGCATATTTACACTGTGTATAACACGATATGCATATTTAAACTGTGTATAAGACGATATGCATATTAAGACTGTGTATAACACGATATGCATATTTTCACTGTGTATAAGACGATATGCATATTTACACTGTGTATAAGACGATATGCATATTTACACTGTGTATAACACGATATGCATATTTACACTGTGTATAAGACGATATGCATATTTACACTGTGTATAACACGATATGCATATTTACACTGTGTATAACACGATATGCATATTTACACTGTGTATAAGACGATATGCATATTTACACTGTGTATAACACGATATGCATATTTGCACTGTGCATAAGACGATATGCATATTTACACTGTGTATAACACGATATGCATATTTACACTGTGTATAAGACGATATGCATATTTACACTGTGTATAACACGATATGCATATTTACACTGTGTATAAGACGATATACATATTTGCCCTGTGTATAAGACGATATGCATATTTACACTGTGTATAAGACGATTTGCATACTTACACTGTGTATAAGACGATTTGCATATTTACACTGTGTATAAGACGATTTGCATATTTACACTGTGTATAAGACGATATACATATTTACACTGTGTATAAGACGATTTGCACATTTACACAGTCTTTAAGACGATATACATAATTACACTGTGTATAAGACGAGATACATATTTGCACTGTGTATAAGACGATATACATATTTGCACTTTGCATAAGACGATTTGTATATTTACACTGTCTATAAGACGATATACATATTTACACTGTGTATAAGACGATATACATATTTACACTGTGTATAAGACGATTTGCATATTTACTCTGTCTATAAGACGATATACATATTTACACTGTGTATAACACGATATACATATTTACACTGTGTATAAGACGATTTGCATATTTACACTGTGTATAAGACGATATACATATTTACACTGTGTATAACACGATATACATATTTACACTGTGTATAAGACGATTTGCATATTTACACTGTGTATAAGACGATATACATATTTACACTGTGTATAACACGATATACATATTTACACTGTGTATAAGACGATATACATATTTACACTGTGTATAAGACGATATGCATATTTACACTGTGTATAAGACGATATACATATTTACACTGTGTATAAGACGATATGCATGTTTACACTGTCTATAAGACGATATACATATTTACACTGTGTATAAGACGATATACATATTTACACTGTGTATAAGACGATACACATATTTACACTATATATAAGACGATTTGCATATTTACACTGTCTATAAGACGATATACATATTTACACTGTGTATAACACGATATACATATTTACACTGTGTATAAGACGATATACATATTTACACTGTGTATAAGACGATATGCATATTTACACTGTGTATAAGACGATATACATATTTACACTGTGTATAAGACGATATGCATATTTACACTGTGTATAAGACGATTTGCATATTTTCACTGTGTATAAGACGATATGCATATTTACACTGTGTATAAGACGATATACATATTTACACTGTGTATAACACGATATACATATATACACTGTGTATAAGACGATTTGCATATTTACACTGTGTATAAGACGATATGCATTTTTACACTGTGTATAAGACGATATACATATTTACACTGTGTATAAGACGATATGCATATTTACATTGTCTATAAGACGATATATATATTTACACTGTGTATAAGACGATATACATATTTACACTGTGTATAAGACGATACACATATTTACACTATATATAAGACGATTTGCATATTTACTCTGTCTATAAGACGATATACATATTTACACTGTGTATAACACGATATACATATTTACACTGTGCATAAGACGATATACATATTTACACTGTGTATAAGACGATATGCATATTTACACTGTGTATAAGACGATATGCATATTTACACTGTCTATAAGACGATACACATATTTACACTGTGTATAAGACGATATACATATTTACACTGTGTATAAGACGATATACATATTTACACTGTGTATAAGATGATATGCATATTTACACTGTCTATAAGACGATATACATATTTACACTGTGTATAAGACGATATGCATATTTACACTGTGTATAAGACGATATACATATTTACACTGTGTATAAGACGATAAGCATATTTACACTGTGTATAAGACGATATACATATTTACACTGTGTATAAGACGATATACATATTTACACTGTGTATAAGACGATACACATATTTACACTATATATAAGACGATTTGCATATTTACACTGTCTATAAGACGATATACATATTTACACTGTGTATAACACGATATACATATTTACACTGTGTATAAGACGATATACATATTTACAATGTGTATAAGACGATTTGCATATTTACACTGTGTATAAGACGATATGCATATTTACACTGTCTATAAGACGATAAACATATTTACACTGTGTATAAGACGATATACATATTTACACTGTGTATAAGACGATATACATATTTACACTGTGTATAAGACGATATACATATTCGCACTGTGTATAAGATGATATGCATATTTACACTGTCTATAAGACGATATACATATTTACACTGTGTATAACACGATATACATATTTACACTGTGTATAAGACGATATGAATATTTACACTGTGTATAACACGATATACATATTTACACTGTGTATAAGACGATATACATATTTACACTGTGTATAAGACGATATACATATTTACACTGTGTATAAGACGATTTGCATATTTACACTGTCTATTAGACGATATACATATTTACACTGTGTATAACACGATATACATATTTACACTGTGTATAAGACGATTTGCATATTTACACTGTGTATAAGACGATATACATATTTACACTGTGTATAACACGATATACATATTTACACTGTGTATAACACGATATACATATTTACACTGTGTATAAGACGATATACATATTTACACTGTGTATAAGACGATATGCATATTTACACTGTGCATAAGACGATTTGCATGTTTACACTGTGTATAAGACGATATGTACATTTACACTGTGTATAACACGATATACATATTTACACTGTCTATAAGACGATATACATATTTACACTGTGTATAAGACGATTTGCATATTTACACTGTCTATAAGACGATTTGCATATTTACACTGTCTAGAAGACGATATACATATTTGCACTGTGTATAAGACGATTTACATATTTACACTGTCTATAAGACGATATACATATTTACACTGTGTATAAGACGATTTGCATATATAAACTGTCTATAAGACGATATACATATTTACACTGTGTATAAGACGATATGCATATTTACACTGTGTATAAGACGATATACATATTTACACTGTCTATAAGACGATTTGCATATTTACACTGTCTATAAGACGATTTGCATATTTACACTGTCTATAAGACGATATACATATTTACACTGTGTATAAGACGATATACATATTTACACTGTGCATAAGACGATTTGCATATTTACACTGTCTATAAGACGATATACATATTTACACTGTGTATAACACGATATACATATTTACACTGTGTATAAGACGATACGCATATTTATACTGTCTATAAGACGATATACATATTTACACTGTGTATAACACGATATACATATTTACACTGTGTATAAGACGATATACATATTTACACTGTGTATAAGACGATATGCATATTTACACTGTGTATAAGACGATATACATATTTACACTGTGTATAAGACGATTAGCATATTTACACTGTGTGTAAGACGATTTGCATATTTACACTGTGTATAAGACGATATACATATTTACACTGTGTATAAGACGATATACATATTTGCACTGTGTATAAGACGATTAGCATATTTACAATGTGTATAAGACGATATGCATATTTACACTGTGTATAAGACGATATACATATTTGCACTGTGTATAAGACGATTTGCATATTTACACTGTGTATAAGACGATTTGCATATTTACACTGTGTATAAGACGATTTGCATATTTACACTGTGTATAAGACGATATACATATTTGCACTGTGTATAAGACGATTAGCATATTTACACTGTGTATAAGACGATATACATATTTACACTGTGTATAAGACGATTTGCATATTTACACTGTGTATAAGACGATTTGCATATTTACACTGTGTATAAGACGATATGCATAATTACACTGTGTATAAGACGATTTGCATATTTACACTGTGTATAAGACGATTTGCATATTTACACTGTGTATAAGACGTTATACATATTTACACTGTGTATAAGACGATTTGCATATTTACACTGTCTATAAGACGATTTGCATAATTACACTGTGTATAAGACGATTTGCATATTTACACTGTGTATAAGACGATATACATATTTACACTGTCTATAAGACGATTTGCATATTTACACTGTGTATAAGACGATATGCATATTTACACTGTGTATAAGACGATTTGCATATTTACACTGTGTATAACACGATATACATATTTGCACTGTGTATAAGACGATTTGCATATTTACACTGTGTATAAGACGATTTGCATATTTACACTGTGTATAAGACGATATGCATAATTACACTGTGTATAAGACGATATGCATATTTACACTGTGTATAAGACGATTTGCATATTTACACTGTGTATAAGACGATTTGCATATTTACACTGTGTATAAGACGATATACATATTTACACTGTGTATAAGACGATTTGCACATTTACACAGTCTATAAGACGATATACATATTTACACTGTGTATAAGACGATATGCATATTTACACTGTCTATAAGACGATATACATATTTACACTGTGTATAAGACGATATACATATTTACACTGTGTATAAGACGATACACATATTTACACTATATATAAGACGATTTGCATATTTACACTGTCTATAAGACGATATACATATTTACACTGTGTATAACACGATATACATATTTACACTGTGTATAAGACGATATACATATTTACACTGTGTATAAGACGATATGAATATTTACACTGTGTATAAGACGATATACATATTTACACTGTGTATAAGACGATATGCATATTTACACTGTGTATAAGACGATTTGCATATTTACACTGTGTATAAGACGATATGCATATTTACACTGTGTATAAGACGATATACATATTTACACTGTGTATAACACGATATACATATATACACTGTGTATAAGACGATTTGCATATTTACACTGTGTATAAGACGATATACATATTTACACTGTGTATAACACGATATACATATTTACACTGTGTATAAGACGATATACATATTTACACTGTGTATAAGACGATATGCATATTTACACTGTGTATAAGACGATATACATATTTACACTGTGTATAAGACGATATGCATATTTACACTGTCTATAAGACGATATACATATTTACACTGTGTATAAGACGATATACATATTTACACTGTGTATAAGACGATACACATATTTACACTATATATAAGACGATTTGCATATTTACACTGTCTATAAGACGATATACATATTTACACTGTGTATAACACGATATACATATTTACACTGTGTATAAGACGATATACATATTTACACTGTGTATAAGACGATATGCATATTTACACTGTGTATAAGACGATATGCATATTTACACTGTCGATAAGACGATATACATATTTACACTGTGTATAAGACGATATACATATTTACACTGTGTATAAGACGATATACATATTTACACTGTGTATAAGTCGATATGCATAATTACACTGTGCATAAGATGATATACACATTTGCACTGTGTATAAGACGATATGCATATTTACACTGTGTATAAGACGATATACATATTTGCACTGTGTATTAGACGATATACAAATTTGTACTGTGTATAAGACAATACACATATTTACACTATATATAAGACGATTTGCATATTTACACTATGTATAAGACGATATACATATTTACACTGTGTATAACACGATATACATATTTACACTGTGTATAAGACGATATGCATAATTACACTGTGCATAAGACGATATACATATTCGCACTGTGTATAACACGATATGCATATTTACACTGTGTATAAGACGATATAAATATTTGCACTGTGTATAAGACGATATACATATTTGCACTGTGTATAACACGATACGCATATTTGCACTGTGCATGAGACGATATGCATATTTACACTGTGTAGAACACGATATGCATATTTACACTGTGTATAACACGATATGCATATTTGCACTGTGTATAAGACGATATGCATATTTGCACTGTGTATAAGACGATATACATATTTACACTGTGTATAAGACGATATGCATATTTACACTATGTATCAGACGATATGCATATTTACACTGTGCATAAGACGATATGCATATTTACACTGTGTATAGCACGATATGCATATTTACACTGTGTATAAGACGATATGCAAAATTACACTGTGCATAAGACGATATACATATTTGCACTGTGTATAAGACGATATGCATATTTACACTGTGTATAAGACGATATACATATTTGCACTGTGTATAAGACGATATGCATAATTACACTGTGCATAAGACGATATACATATTCGCACTGTGTATAAGACGATATGCATATTTAAACGATGTATAAGACGATATACATATTTGCACTGTGTATAAGACGATATACATATTTACACAGTGTATAAGACGATACACATATTTGCACTGTGGATAAGACGATATGCATATTTACACTGTGTATAAGACGATATGCATATTTACACTTTGTATAAGATGATATGCATATTTACACTTTGTATAAGACGATATACATATTTACACTATATATAAGACGATATGCATATTTACACTATATAAAAGACGATAGGCATATTTACACTGTGTATAAGACGATATGCATATTTACACTATATATAAGACGATATGCATATTTACACTGTGTAAGACGATATGCATATTTACACTATATATAAGACGATATGCATATTTACACTAAATATAAGACGATATGCATATTTACACTATATATAAGACGATATGCATATTTACACTGTGTAAGACGATATTCATATTTACACTGTGTATAAGACGATATACATATTTACACTATATATAAGACGATATACATATTTACAATATGTCTTAGACGATACGCATATTTACACTGTATAAGACGATATGCATATTTACACTGTATAAGACGATATACATATTTGCAGTGTGTATAAGACGATATGCATATATACACTATATATAAGACGACATGCATATTTACAATATGTCTAGGACAATACGCATATTTACAATATGTCTAGGACAATACGCATATTTACAATATGTCTAGGACGATACACATATTTTCAATATGTCTAAGACGATACGCATATTTGCACTATGTATAAGATGATACGCATATTTACACTGTGTATAAGACGATATACATATTTGCACTGTGTATAAGACGATATACATATTTACACTGTGTATAACACGATATGCATATTTGCACTGTGTATAAGGCGATACGCATATTTGCACTGTGCATAAGACGATATGCATATTTACACTGTGTATAACACGATATGCATATTTCCACTGTGTATAAGACGATATGCATATTTGCACTGTGTATAAGACGATATACATATTCGCACTGTGTATAAGACGATATACATATTTGCACTGTGTATAAGACGATATACATATTTGCACTGTGTATAAGACGATATGTATATTTACACTGTGTATAAAACGATATACATATTTGCACTGTGTATAAAACGATATACATATTTACACTGTGTATAACACCATATGCATATTTGCACTGTATATAAGACGATACGCATATTTGCACTGTGCATAAGACGATATGCATATTTACACTGTGTATAACACGATATGCATATTTACACTGTGTATAAGACGATATGCATATTTACACTGTGTATAAGACTATATGCATATTTACACTGTGTATAAGACGATGTACATATTTACACTGTGTATAACACGATATGCATATTTACACTGTGTATAAGACGATATGCATATTTACACTGTGTATAAGACGATATGCATATTTTCACTGTGTATAACACGATATGCATATTTACACTGTGTATAAGACGATATAAATATTTACACTGTGTATTAGACGATATGCATATTTACACTGTGTATAACACGATATGCATATTTAAACTGTGTATAAGACGATATGCATATTTAGACTGTGTATAACACGATATGCATATTTTCACTGTGTATAAGACGATATGCATATTTACACTGTGTATAAGACGATATGCATATTTACACTGTGTATAACACGATATGCATATTTACACTGTGTATAAGACGATATGCATATTTACACTGTGTATAACACGATATGCATATTTACACTGTGTATAACACGATATGCATATTTACACTGTGTATAAGACGATATGCATATTTACACTGTGTATAACACGATATGCATATTTGCACTGTGCATAAGACGATATGCATATTTACACTGTGTATAACACGATATGCATATTTACACTGTGTATAAGACGATATGCATATTTACACTGTGTATAACACGATATGCATATTTACACTGTGTATAAGACGATATACATATTTGCCCTGTGTATAAGACGATATGCATATTTACACTGTGTATAAGACGATGTACATATTTACACTGTGTATAACACGATATGCATATTTGCACTGTGTATAAGACGATATACATATTTGCACTGTGTATAAGACGATATGCATATTTACACTGTGTATAAGACGATATACATATTTACACTGTGTATAACACGATATGCATATTTACACTGTGTATAAGACGATAGACATATTTGCACTGTGTATAACACGATATTCATATTTACACTGTGTGTATAAGACGATATACATATTTACACTGTTTATAAGACGATATTCATATTTACACTGTGTATAAGACGATATGCATATTTGCACTGTGTATAAGACGATATACATATTTACACTGTGTATAACACGATATGCATATTTGCACTGTGTATAAGACGATATACATATTTACACTGTGTATAACACGATATACATATTTACACTGTGTATAAGACGATATACATATTTACACTGTGTATAACACGATATACATATTTACACTGTGTATAACGCGATATACATATTTACACTGTGTATAAGACGATATACATATTTACACTGTGTATAACGCGATATACATATTTACACTGTGTATAAGACGATATACATATTTACACTGTGTATAACACGATATACATATTTACACTGTGTATAAGACGATAGACATATTTACACTGTGTATAACACGATATACATATTTACACTGTGTATAAGACGATATACATATTTACACTGTGTATAACACGATATACATATTTACACTGTGTATAAGATGATACGCACATTTACACTGTGTATAACACAATATGCATATTTGCACTGTGTATAAGACGATATACATATTTACACTGTGTATAACACGATATGCATATTTGCACTGTGTATAAGACGATATACATATTTGCACTGTGTATAACACGATATGCATATTTATACTGTGTATAAGACGATATACATATTTGCACTGTGTATAGCACGATATGCATATTTGCACTGTGTATAAGACGATATACTTATTTACACTGTGTATAGCACGATATGCATATTTGCACTGTGTATAAGACGATATACATATTTACACTGTGTATAAGAGGATATACATATTTACACTGTGTATAACACGATATACATATTTACACTGTGTATAACACGATATACATATTTGCACTGTGTATAACACGATATACATATTTACACTGTGTATAAGACGATACACATATTTGCACTGTGTATAACACGATATACATATTTACACTGTGTATAACACGATATACATATTTACACTGTGTATAAGACGATATACATATTTACACTGTGTATAACACGATATACATATTTACACTGTGTATAAGACGATATACATATTTACACTGTGTATAACACGATATACATATTTACACTGTGTATAAGACGATATACATATTTACACTGTGTATTAGACGATATACATATTTACACTGTGTATAACACGATATACATATTTACACTGTGTATAACACGATATACATATTTACACTGTGTATAACACGATATACATATTTACACTGTGTATAACACGATATACATATTTGCACTGTGTATAAGACGATATACATATTTGCACTGTGTATAAGACGATATACATATTTACACTGTGTATAACACGATATACATATTTACACTGTGTATAAGACGATATACATATTTACACTGTGTATAAGACGATATACATATTTACACTGTGTATAAGACGATATACATATTTACACTGTGTATAAGACGATATACATATTTACACTGTGTATAAGACGATATACATATTTACACTGTGTATAAGACGATATACATATTTACACTGTGTATAAGACGATATACATATTTACACTGTGTATAAGACGATATACATATTTACACTGTGTATAAGACGATATACATATTTACACTGTGTATAAGACGATATACATATTTACACTGTGTATAAGACGATATACATATTTACACTGTGTATAAGACGATATACATATTTACACTGTGTATAAGACGATATACATATTTACACTGTGTATAAGACGATGTACATATTTACACTGTGTATAAGACGAGATGCATATTTACACTGTGTATAAGACGATACACATATTTACACTGTGTATAAGACGATATACATATTTACACTGTGTATAAGACGATATGCATAATTACACTGTGTATAACACGATACGCATGTTTACACTGTGTATAACACGATATACATATTTACACTGTCTAAGACAATGCGCATATTTACAGTGTCTAAGACGATACATATATTTACACTATATCTAAGACAATAAACATATTTGCGCTGTGTATAAGATGATAGGGTTTAACGCCATTTTTCAGCACACGATAGGCTCTACATGGCAGCCAGTATTAATGGTGGATGAAGAACCTGGGACCCCTCCCCCCCCCCCCCCGAAAGGACCACTGACCGACGATAAGCTACCGGCAAGTTTTCTCACATTCCCACATTGGCCGAATCTGAGACTCGAACCCACGCAGACAATGGTGAGATGTCAGTAATCCGTAACGGAGAGCGCTTTAGACCACTCGGCAACTAGGGACCCCTACACTATGTGTAAGATGAAAGCATAATTACAATATGTGTAAGATTATACTCTTTATTAGATTATGTGTACGGGGCTCTGAATCGCCGAGTGGTATAAAGCGCTTACCATTATAGATCATTGCTATCTCAGCTCTATTGGCATTGATTTGAGTCTCGGGCTCGGCAAATGTAGGTACGTGAAAAAGCTGCCAGTAGTTTCCTGTTGTTCGTAGGGTTTAATCGGTTCTTCCTCCACCTGTTATACTGGCCGCATTGTATAGCCTATCTTGTGCTGAAAAATAGCGTCAAAACCTGTAACAATAACATGATTTCTGCACCATGATGCGCATAATTAAACTATGTAGAAGATGGTACGCATCATTAGACTATATGTAGTGTGATAGTAGAACATTGTATCAAATATTAAAAATTTCCAAGAAGGTCGCATATCACAAGCCAAGTTGGTAAAAAAAAGAAATAATGGCTTATCACTTTTAACGTGGGAAGCAGAAAAAGCATTAGAAAAAAGTATTTTGCCAACAGGTTTCTTCAGTTTTGCCTCGTACTAGACTGCATGGAGGCAAAACGTTTAGTTTTCAGTAAGTGAAAGTGTGATTTCACCTTGAATTGCATTTATTTTTTCAGTAAGTGATAATGAAGAGTGAATTCTATCCTGAATGTCATTTATTTAGTAGGCAGTAATGGAGTGTGGTATTACTATCAAATGTCATTTTATTCATGGTGCTTCATTTGAAGATCATAGTAATAACGATTTTAAGCAATGTTGTCTTCTGATGCGTACCATTTTATCGAGCATTTGGTTCATGGTCAGCTAACATGTGGTGCATGGTCACCTAGCATGTGGTTCATGGTCAGCTAGCATTTGGTTCATGGTCAACTAGCATGTGGTTCATGGTCAGCTAGCAGATGGTTCATGGTCAGATATCATATAATCTGTATTTCACACAGTGGGTCTTGCACACTAAGTTAGACTTGCACTGCATAACCCCAGATGAAACTAGAAGAACTTGTCGTGGAAGTGTAAGCATTGAGACACGTGGATTCAATCAAATATTAACGGTTGGCAGTTGACTGTATGAGAACCACTCCGTCTTGTACACATTTCATTGACATTGTGCTAGCTACGCCTGCTTAAATAAATGAATAAATGTATATGTGATCAAGACCGGTGTCTTCTGTACATTACTAATAAGACTGGTCTAATTCAGTATATACTACTGTACATTACTAATAAGACTGGTATAATTCAGTATATACTACTGTACATTACTAATAAGACTGGTATAATTCAGTATATACTACTGTATATTACTAATAAGACTGGTATAATTCAGTATATACTACTGTACATTACTAATAAGACTGGTATAATTCAGTATATACTACTGTACATTACTAATAAGACTGGTATGATTCAGTATATACTACTGTACATTACTAATAAGACTGGTATAATTCAGTATATACTACTGTATATTACTAATAAGACTGGTATAATTCAGTATATACTACTGTATATTACTAATAAGACTGGTATAATTCAGTATATACTACTGTATATTACTAATAAGACTGGTATAATTCAGTATATACTACTGTACATTACTAATAAGACTGGTATAATTCAGTATATACTACTGTACATTACTAATAAGACTGGTATAATTCAGTATATACTACTGTACATTACTAATAAGACTGGTATAATTCAGTATATACTACTGTACATTACTAATAAGACGCATATCATTCTCTACATACCTTATATTACTAATAAGACGTATATCGTTCTGTACTTACGGTACATTACAAATAAGACGTATGCAAGTATATATTTACTACTGTAAATTACTAATAAGACGAAAATCTTTATGTATCTACTACTGTACAAATACTAATAAGACGTATATAATTCTGTATATACTGCACATTGCTAATAAGACATATATCATTCTGTATCTACTGTACATTACTAATAAGACGTATATTCTGTATCTACTACTGTACATTACTAATAAAACGTATATCATTATGTATCTACTACTGTACAATTACTAATAAGACGTATATCATTCTGTATCTACTGTACATTAATAATAAGGGGTGCATCATTCTGTATCTACTGTACATTACTAAAAAGACGTTAATCCAGAGGCGTGGGGGGGGGGGGCAGGGGGTACATATGTCCCCGGGCGCCAAGGTACAGGGGCGCCAAAATGAGGCTTACAACGTTACATTATAATAAGTAAACAAGGGTAATAAATCGGTCACAAGATCGCTGGGGCGCCTATTTTATAGTTCGTCCCCGGGCGGAAAATATCATCGCTACGCCTCTGCGTTAATCTGTGTCTACTGTACATTGCTAAAAAGACGTATATCATTCTGTATCTATTACTGTACATTACTTATAAGAAGTATATCATTCTGTATCTACTTTTCATTTTGTATATACTGTACATTACTAATAAAATGTGTATCACTCTTTGTCTACTGTACATTACGAATAAGACGCATATCATTATGTATATACTACTGTACAATTGCTAATAAGGCGTATATCATTCTGTATCTACTTTTCATTCTGAACCTACTGTACAGTACTAATAAAACATATATCATTCTTTATCTACCTTACATTACTAATAATACGCGTATCATTCTGTATATACTGTACATTACTAATAAGACGTACATCATTCTTTATTTACTATACATTACTAATAAGGCGTACATCATTCTTTATTTACTATACATTACTAATAAGGCGTGTATCATACCGTGTCTACTATAGTACATTACTAATAAGGCGTATACCATTCTGTATATACCGTACATTACTAATATGACGTATATAATTATGTATCCACTGTACATTACTAATAAAACTGGTATCATTTTGTATTTACTACTATACATTACTAATAAGGCGTATTATATCATTCGGTATCTACTGTACCCTGCTAGTGTAAGACGTCTATCATTAAATCTGTGTTGTATGTTTGACACTACAGTGATTAATATATCTGTGTTGCATGTTTGGCACTACATTGATTAATAGATCTGTGTTGTATGTTTGGCCCTACAGTGATTAATAGATCTGTGTTGCATGTTTGACACTACAGTGATTAATAGATCTGTGTTGTATGTTTGGCACTACAGTGGTTAATAGATCTGTGTTGTATGTTTGGCACTACAGTGATTAATAGATCTGTGTTGCATGTTTGGCACTATATTGATTAATAGATCTGTGTTGTATGTTTGGCACTACAGTGATTAATAGATCTGTTGTATGTTTGGCACTACAGTGATTAATAGATCTGTGTTGCATGTTTGGCACTACAGTGATTAATAGAATATGTGTTGTATGTTTGACAAAACAGTGATTTAAAGTTATGTGTTCCATGTTTGGCAATACATTGATTAATAGAAGATGTGTTGTATATTTGACACTGTATATTGTGATTCATAGATATGTGTTGTATGTTTGGCTCTACAGTGATTAATAGATATGTGTTGCATTCTTGGCACTAGAGTGACTAATAGATCCGTGTTGCATGTTTGGCACTACAGTGATTAATAGATCCGTGTTGCATGTTTGGCTCTAGAGGGATTCATAGATATGGTTAAGTAAAGTGTCTGCAAAACAAGCTGACTTTCCATCAATTTAAGATGCATTGAATGCACACACTGATTAAAAAGAGATTACCTGAATGCAAATCAAAGCGTATCACAGCATTTGTTTGCTAAAAGTACACAGAATCATGATATGTCTATTGCAGTTCTTTACCATTTTTGATTTTGTTTGAATTTCTAATTGTAGATAATTAAATTTATGGGTAAAGTCTCCTGAGTGTCCAGTCCATCGATTGATCAACAGAAACAATTTAACTCATTACATTCTCATTAACCTACGGCTATTCAAGTCTGTTTATAGCCTAATAAGGACTGCAGCTCGTGAATTATTTAGACAATGCACATGAAGAACATTATTTAACATGTTCTGATGTTAAGATTAACTATATTTATAATTGTCAGGTGCCAAATTTTTCGTCAGTGACATCCAGTAATTAATTCGTAGGTTAGCCGACAATTAACTGTCTTGAACTAGAGTTGAACGGAAAGAATGTTTACTTAACATGGTCAGGCTTGGTACAATAATTAAAGTGAAAACGGACTGAGTGGTTGACACGTAAAATTATGGGATTACTCACGTAGAACTTTCAAAAATGATTAAGATAAACGATAATGTGACATCTCGATCCTAAGTGGCATTTTTGACATCGTGAGAGACGGTTTCCATAAGGTCAGTAAGAATAGCGTTTATGCCGATTGGTCAAATGTACAGGACAGAGGGTTGGGCCGAAACCCAGAATCGGGAAATATATAGTTCGTATCAAACGATGTTAGTCAGTCTAGGAAGGCCTATGCGAGGGACGGTCAGAATAATTGATTCCAACACAGGAGAAGACTCCGTACGTCTTTGAAAGAAAGACGTTCGTAAATTAATTGTGGTTCCAGGGAACTGAATGTGGAACGTTTGTAAGACGCCAGAAACACAAAGGTATCTAACTCAAATTCACCTTTATTATGATGTAATGTATATGCTGTTTATCTTTGTCTTAGATGCATAATGTATCGATACTACGATATAACTAGTTCAGTATTACATTGATTTAATAACGTACTTTGAGATGTTTCTTTGTTACAGATGCATGATATGTTCATATTTTGTATGGATAGTCGGTTTTACAGTGATTTAATAATGTATTTTGAATTCTGAATTAGCATTTTACCTTATATACTTACGTAGGTAAATATGGAGTGTAGAAAACCCGCCGTGCATATTTATGATTGGAAAGTGTTACATTAATTTGAATTTATCATATTAGTAAATATGGATTGTATGTTAGGTTATATTGCCTCACTTTACGTAATGATTTACGGGAAAATGACTTTCCCGAATTCTGATGTTGATAATTAGCAGTATAGCTTTATTAATCTGAAAACATGTATAGAATTTGTTAGCCATATGAATGATAACACTGATAGTAAGATCTGATTGTTCGAACATGAAGACGGACGAACAATCGCAACTCTGAAAGTAGCGAGATACTTAGGGCGTTTTACCCTTTTCTTTTGCAAGGAAAAATAGTTTACTTTGGCAAGAGTGAGAATCAGCGAGAAGTCAAAGGCAAGAGTTTATTTTGGGCAAGAGTGAGAATCAGCGAAAAGTCAAAGGGAAGAAGTCAGTGTGGAATTCCCGTTCAATAAAAGGGCAAGCTGGAGACGGACGCACGCAGGGAAAAGAAAGAAAACCAGTCGACGGAAAAGGTCATGTTGAATCACTCAACAGTCCAATGTTAAATGAACATTCGATTCCTTGATGAAATTTACTCTCAGTATTAATGGCTAACTTCATTTATTTTCATTAATGTTTGAATTCCTATGAATGTAACCAGTATTTTAAAGCTTCGGTATTTGTATTTTTTTCTGAACTAAGTGTATTCAGAAAGAGAGAAAGTGTAATTCACAGTGTCATTCTTTTCTTAATTGTATTTTTAATTAAATTCATATTTTATCTTTACGGGGGCTCGTGTGTTGTCTTGTTCAAAGTACCATCTCAGATTACTATATTCACTGACCGGGCAGATTACACCGTAGCGATCATCTTCTAGATAACGCCAATTAGTGGGAGGCGGTCTTCAAGTGTTGTTTCCAAGTTGCGCAATACCTCTGACCAGGCCTTGTGCAATATTGTACTAATAACACTTTGATCACCCGCAGCAGCCACGTTACAATAATCTATAGGTGAAACTATTGTGTTGGTATTATGCACGTGCTAATATAGGAACCTTCACTGGACCAAAATAGAATTATTTATTGTCTTCGATGTACTATTAAAACTCACCCGGCAATTAGCTATCTTAACATCAATTAATTAAAACAATGTCATGGATTGGCTTCAGCTTGACATGGATCTGCATGGAATTTCCAAGATTTTGAAAATCCATAAGAACAAAATCAATTCCCATCTTATTTCCGTATTACATTTATTTCTACGAAACATACTGTGTGGGCGTGACCATTGCTTGCATGTTGCTAAGTTGTACAAGCTTAGAACTAAGCAGAAGAATGCTGGTTCTAAATCTTGTGTAGTCTTCAGTCAATCGTGATTCGTTTTGAGATTTTAAAAATGAATTTATAATTTGGGAGTAAAGTCGATGCTCGTTTTAAATACATATTGATGCAATATAATTAACGTTATTATTATTATTATTATTATTATTAGTAGTAGTAGTAGTAGTAGTAGTAGTAGTAGTAGTAGTAGTAGTAGTAGTAGTAGTATTCAAATCTACAGTTCTTAGTATGATACTGCCAAACAAACAAGGTAACGAACTAGTACGAACTATTTATATATTGTTATGTATATTTAATTTAACTGTATGTTTGTTTATTTTTAAAACCAAAAAAATTATCCATTTACATGTATATGCTTTTGTAATGTAACGCTGTTTACTGGATTTGACATTGTCCAGAATTACCTTTTTTTTAAGTACATTATTGTGTGTGATGTAAAAAATTAAAATTAGGATCATTGCGTCTAGTTTCTAACCTTGTTCTAAAATCAGTGACAGTTTTGGTAAACAATTTTATTAAATTTTTTAAATCTGTCTCAGAGTAAGAAGCATTGAGTCAAGGTTATACCTGGACTGCATGATAATTATCATGTAACAAAACTTCTATTTTTACCCCAGAAGAATGAACTCCTGACACCCATCCGGGAATGTGTTTTGCGTTTAAGCTACTCTTATAACTGATGTTAATGTAATGTATCTGGAGTATGCGCACTTGGTTATAGCGCCCCGTTTTGAGGAATTCTTAGATTTTTATGATTAATTGTCTGATTATTGGAATTCGGTACGATGGAAATATTCCTTAGCCCAAAATAATTAGCCAATACTAGGAGCAAACGTCACGGAGTGAAGTTTTATTGAGTTTCCATGATGCCATGGTTTACTAGTATTGAATTTAATTCAAAACCTAATGAGTGGCCCTGTAATAACATATTCCATATTAAAATATAATGGTGTACATATTTTGGTGTGACTGTAGTGGCGGTATTTACGGTGGGAAACCGGTAAATCACACAAAGGAATAATTAAGAAGGCACTCGGCAGATACCGTTTGTGTCGCCATGGTGGAATATGTAAAACAGTTGTACTGGTGAAATGTGCCTGGAAACCACGGATTGACTGGCCAAAGGTAGCTTAGTACAAATAGTTTCCTGTGTCAGGTGATAGTTAAATAGTTTCTAGGCCCTGAACTGCTGGTGGTACAGAAACCAGACAAAGAGAATCCTTGCAGAGGTTCGATTTATGCATATTTGGCAAGCTGTGAGATTTGTGGCCTTGCATTGATTAGAGTAAACTTTATGTATAGAATGGACACGTCGGGCTTTCTAATTAACAACTGAAGTTGTATGGAAGTCTTTGGAAATCTGGGGTGAACTTGCAACTTCTAGCGGAAATCAAAGCCAGAGTTTTACACCGCTCGGTCAAGTAAATACTCCTGGCTTGTAGCATTATGATAAATGATTGCCAGTTGGGCTTCAAACATTTGACACGTTAATTTGGATTATGTTGTGACCAGTTTGGGTTGAATTTTATTTTCTTCAAATTATTGAGGTCAAGTGATCATTTTCTCTGGAAAAACAAAAGTGCTTTGTTATAATTCTTGGATAAAGACATTAACTGGAGTTTATACAGAACTGGAATAATATTTTCTGTGATTCAACAAAAGATTGCTGACACACCAGTACGATGCTGACTATTACTGACGTCATTGCCTTCCATCTTGAATTTTCATTGGGATCTGAACTGAGATTCACTTAGAACTTTTCATCGATAGGACTTGTGCTTTTTAATTCTTGGATCTTTCTTGGATTTAATTCGTAAAACACTAAGGTTTGTTTTTTCTTCTTCTTCTCATTGTTCATTTTATTTTCTAGTGAAATAAATGTTTTGTTAAATTTTACAAAGCTTGTAGTTTTCATTCCTTTCTGTTACTTATTTTAAAAGCATAGCCACGTAACAATAGAAATTGATCAAATTAAATGTTGGGATTGCTGCCACATCTGCAGAAACAAGCTAATATTATCAAATTATCAGATGGAGTTGCTTCCACATTTCCTAAAACAATGCAGCATTATCAAATTAGCGGGCAGGATTCGCTCATCGTTTCCTAAACTTGTATTATACATACGTAACTTAATCGCAAAAGTTGGACCTTTTTCCTTTATTTCTAAATGTTTTACTGGTATTAAAAGTCGTTTATTCTTCGTTTGATTAGGATTTTTAACGTAACTTTAGCAATTTGTCAGTCATATCGCTACGATGTATGCAATGATGCAGTTTATAGCGATGTCTAGCACTGGGACATCATGCCGCAGACATGTAGCATGATGTCCCACACATCACATTATCCCGACACCAGGCCGACCCGTTTTAACACTAACCTCTTAATACTGAGCGCAAAGCGAGGCAGCTGTTAGTACCATTTTTGTTAAGTGTTTGGTATGACTCGGCCGGGGATCGGACCCACGACCTCCCGCTTCCGCGGCGGACGCTCTAACCACTAGGCCACCGGTGCGGTTAGTATTAATAGTATGTCATTTTAGAAAACAAAACTCGTTAAATATACACGAATATTTTTTTCCGATTTGTTTATTTACGGAGAAGAAACGTTAATGGTGAATAAAATTTGGTTTCTCTGCGGTATGTTAGTCATATTTGCTTTAAAAGCAGACAGCTATATCATCAAATTCATCAGGTAAGAGACTTATTCATCTAAACTTCAGCAATTCCATTGCATAATCAAATCGCGCTTATTTATGGAAATAGTGGAAACACGGAACTTTTGTATGGTTTCCATTGAGGAGAATCAGACGGCTCTCCAGTCTCCATACTTTCTATACTTCGGAAAGTAACTAAGAGTTTAGCAGGGTCTTTATATTCTTTCGTAAAGCAAGTATATTCTTAAAATTGCTCTTTATTTGGTTGAAACACTTTTTTTTCTGGCGCCAGTGATCTTTAATGGTGGGCCTTATCTACCTGGTTTCTCGCTTACATAGGTGGGGTGTCAAACGGTTGCTATGACCACTGTTGTCAGTAGAATGCTGCTCTTATTGTAGTTTGGACCTAACCGGGTCTACACTTGTAGTTCTGGATTTCTTTTGCGTCAAACTGTTTGATGAATCGATTGTACTTTTCTCTTCGGTTTGGATAATAGGTTGTAATGAGTATCGAAATAAATCGATTAGAGTTGAAATACCTTGATGAGTATAGAAATAAATCGATTAGAGTTGAAATACCCTAGTGGGTATCGAAATAAATCGAATTGAGTTTAAATACCCTAATCGGTATCGAAATAAATCGATTTGTGCCAAGCGGATCATCATAGAAAGTTTTGCAACTGGCATGACATAATTTTATTGTACACTCTTGGAATTTTCAGATATGTCCAGAAGTACTTTTTGCCATCGATATTGGCGATAGCTTTGCTAGCGTTTGATTCTACTTGGAGAGTTTGCACATCCTTTTTGCCAATTTCTTTGAAGAAAACAACAGATTTCCACTTCAGAGTCACTGATTAATATGTTCATCACCCTTTCTAGGCCAGGCCTCGCCATATTCATTGCTGATTTTGTGTATTTCCCCATGCTGAAAGACTATTGCTTTGAAATCACGGCTTCCATCCTGCCTGGGAGTCCGACAAAGGAGGCGGAGATTTTCGCTGATTGGTTTCGTCAGGACTATATTTGTTTTTTTTTTTACTTGGGCAGGCAAATTCCTACTCAACTGACATTTTCTACCGTCCCCAGAGATACCTCGATAGCATGATCACAGGAGTAAGAGTTTTTTGTGTTGTGATGAGAATGGTGACCTTCCGAAGTATGAAAAAAAAATTAAACTGAATTTGTTTAACATAAATACCAAAGCCTGCCGATCGTACTCAACTGACCACCAGTCTAAATGAAGTTGAGGCTAATGTAGTGTTACACAGGAGTGGTAATAATCGACTTCTCCAGTACATTTTAAAATAATTGTCATCTCCAATGACATGTGACACAAACCACGGCAAACAGGTTGCATAGTTATAGTCGCCTCGAACGTCATGCATCCACGTTAAATAAATAAACCTATGCTAGATAACGAACGCCATGCATCCACGTTAAATAAACCTATGTTAGATAACGAACGTCATGCATCCACGTTAAATAAATAAACCTGTGTTAGATAACGAACGTCATGCATCCACGTTAAATAAATAAACCTGTTAGATAACAAACGCCATGCATCCACGTTAAATAAATAAACCTGCGTTAGATAACGAACGTCATGCATCCACGTTAAATAAACCTATGTTAGATAACGAACGTCATGCATCCACGTTAAATAAACCTATTTTAGATAACGAACGTCATGCATTCACGTTAAATAAATAAACCTGTGTTAGATAACGAACGTCAGGCATCCCCGTTAAATAAACCTTTGTTAGATAACGAACGCCATGCATCCACGTTAAATAAATAAACCAGCATTGGATAACTAACGTCATGCATCCACGTTAAAAAATAAACCTGTTAGATAACGAACGTCATGCATCCACGTTAAATAAAAAACCGGCATTAAATAACTAACGTCATGCATCCACGTTAAATAAATAAACCTGTGTTAGATAACAAACGTCATGCATTCACGTTAAATAAACCTGTGTTAGATAACGAACGCCATGCATGCACGTTAAATAAACCTGCGTTAGATAACAAACGTCATGCATCCACGATAAATAAAAAACCGGCATTAGATAACTAACGTCATGCATCCACGTTAAATAAATAAATCTGCGTTAGATAATCGACCTTTATTGTAAATTATTTAGGAAGGTGACGATGATGAATATTGTCGCATGAACCCCATGTAACATGTGCAAAAAGCAATTTATTTTTTCTTTATGTTTGAATTTGCTGCGATCTAGTGGATGATTGGTATTCCTTAAAATATCTACTAGCATCCAGTAGATGCTTATTATAGATGACCAATGAGCACCTACGTTTTCTTCTATTATTTATTTCCATGAGCGGTATTGTACACTGTTATTTTCTTCCACATTCAAAGAAAGAGAAGAAAGAAAAAACAGGTTACTAGGATTTAGAAGATATATTTGCTATATATTAGTGACTTTGGGGTACTAACATCGTTGAGTTTCAGTTTCGGTTTGAAGCCATTTTTAAACAACCTAAGACTGTAATAAGTCTGATCATTTGCACGTAAATATATTCACGTCTAAAGAAGCATTCATTAAAATTGCTAATCAAAGGCATAGATTTGTGTCATCGATGTCGCATTCTTAATTTCCTCGTTTCATGAATAACGTTTCTTTGAAACTCAAATAGATAATTTAGAAAAGTCAATGTTGTTTATGTGTGTGTACAGTCCAGTCTATTCTTCAAGGAAGTGATTTGCATGACAAGGTACGATTAAACAATAGTTTTCTTCTGAATATCTCACAGATCTTACTGACACTTGTATTGTGGACTGGCCTAGCTTTCTGGAAATGTTATAGACGAGTTTGAAGACTGATAAAACAGTAGACTGGTATGTATCTCTTCCGATATTACAGGCATATATGAAAATGGGTTATGGGTTTACATGGATTTCTTATTGATGTTACATACATGCTTGAAACATTTGTTATATAGTTGGTTGCCATAATTGTGTACAGATGTTGCACGCTTGTTACAAAACCGGGTTATATAATGGATTGGTGTAATTTCGTACAGATGTTACAGGCGTGTTTGGAAATGTGCTCATTTTGTGGCTTGACATAGATTTCTTAAAGATGTTACATACGTGTTTGGAAATATGTTCATTTTGTGGCTTGGCATATATTTCTTAAAAACGTTACAGGTGTGTTTGGAAATGTTTTCATTTTTTAGCTTGGCATAGATTTATTAATGACGTTTTATTCTTTTTTTGTGGAATATTTTTATATTGTTTAGGAGACAACATTGGCGTTTTCTGCGTATCAGTCATGAAGTTCAAGGTCGTACTCAGAGCTATGCATTTCGCGTGAGGATCTAACAAAAACATCTGTAAATAATCACATATTAATGACTTCAGCAGTGGTCTATTTTAATAGCTTTTTCTCCTGGACCCCTATCCCCAACCTCCCCGGTCGTGAAACGCTCCATTGACTTCGAGACAATAAATATTCCTGTTCATCTCGAAATTTGGCTATTTGCAAGTTATTTGTGGTGTTTTGCATCACACAGCACTACAACAAATTAAATACTGTAATCAACGAGTAATATTTCTAAAGCTATAAGTTAAACAACCAGAGCCAGATTCTGGAGAAATTTAGGTAAAACATAAATTAACAGGCGTGGGGTATGCTAAAAAGATGATAAAGTTAAGTAATATATGTTCATTCTTCATTTTAAAGTCAAGCTCTGACAGGTTAGAAAATTAACTTTTATGTACATATTTATTCATTAATTAATCATTTCTTGTTGAAAATACAATTGTAATCTTCATATGTTTAATGAGATACAAATCAATTGTTGTGATCATTATATAATTTATCATGAATAGTCATTTGCCGTTGTTTCTGTTGTTTTCGTTATCTCATTATTGTAATGTTTAACAATTTCGCGTGTTCATCATCTAATCCAAAACTATATGCTAACATAGAGAGACACAAAGATAATACAAAATCTGGCTAACTTAGTCAACCTGAAAATGAAATAAAACTGTAAAATTTAGCTCAAAGTTACATGAAAGAATCGGAATTGACCGCGAAATGAAAGTTATAGCACTGCGTCAAAATTACAAATAAATATTCTTAAATATTTTGTTGCGTGCCACATCAACGTTAAATACTATATTATTTTTTTTCTTAATATCAGGTAATCATAACGAGTATCCCTAAAGGATTGGAGAGCATCCTGCCTTCAACGACATACTGATTCAAGCCTCAATTGCCACAAATTTAATACAAGTGCGCGCGTCCGATTGTTGGCTCGTGGGGAATAGATATTTGCCAGACATTCATAAGCGAAACTTCCAAACAATTTTAAATGTACACCGATACAGACAAGAAGAATGTCATATATAGTATAACGATATGCGAAGTTCAATGTGCAGAAATGCAGGTATTCATGCTTGTTTTTTTTTTTGTTTGTTTTTGTTTTAAACAAAAACAACATCTTATTGTTATAAATTTGACTAGTAGGGTTGGGTAAAAAGTTTATATGCTGTTATAAGTCCTTCTATAATGGCTTAAACATATACACACACAGACACACATACATACACACACATACGCACTCAATATATATCTGTCTCTGTATGTCTGTCTGTCCTTTTCTCTGTCTGTCTGTCCTTTCCTCTCTCTCTCTCTCTCTCTCTCTCTCTCTCTCTCTCTCTCTCTCTCTCTCTCTCTCTCTCTCTCTCTTAGTATGAGTGTACAAATGTCGTTAGCTAAACTAAACGTATAAGCAAAATATAGGGGGAATGTAAAGTGCACCAAAACTAAAACTTTCAAAACTTTCAAAATGATCCATATTCTATCATGCTTTAACATAAATTATAATACGTGCAAAACATATAAAACACAATATTCCCTAAATACTAAACGTAGCCACACGTCCTATGTATGTATGTATGTATGTATGTATGTATGTATGTATGTATGTATGTATGTATGTATGTATGTATGTATGTATGTATGTATGTATGTATGTATGTATGTATGTATTATGTATATGTCGACATCTCCGGTGGCCAAAGTGGTTAGAGCCTCCACATCGGTATTGGAAGATCTCGGGTTCGAACCCGACTTTGTGTTCAGCATTGTGATTTTACTTTTTCAGGATTGGTCGGCAGGTGGTACATGATGCTACGTGTCTGGGAAATGATGTCCAAGTGCTGGACGTCAATATGAACTGCCACAATACAGACATTGTCACAAACAGAAACACACACACATACACACGTATGTGTCCCAAGTCATTGACTTTAAAGTGGTTTTTACAATACAAACACATACATGCCCAGGCTTCTTTGAGGTCACACTTTTGGATTTCAAGTGCAGCACATTCGCTACCGAGTCACCATGACTTTTGACTCTGTTTTTCACCTATCATGCCATGATGGTGAGCTAATTGGAAAATTTGTCAACCAAAAGTTTGTTAGAACGTGGGGTGGGGGTGGGGTGGGGTGTTTAAAACGTTAAATGTTTAATTTCACAAGATATGTAGATTAATATATCTCCACGTAGATGGATATATGTAGATATATACGTTTCCATGTAGATGAATATATGTAGATAGATATATCTATCTTTGCCACTTATATAACATGACATTTGAAAGTGTTGGTATAAAGCAATTTGAGAGAGAGAGAGAGAGAGAGAGAGAGAGAGAGAGAGAGAGAGAGAGAGAGAGAGAGAGAGACAGACAGACAGACAGACAGAGACAGACAGACAGACAGACAGTTTTAAAGTCAAACCGTCCAGAGAGAAACATAAAGAGTTTATGGTCAGTAATACTGTTACTAATCTAGATTAATGACTTATATCAACTGTAAATATATTAAAATATCGTAATTACCTCCTTTGATTCGTTATGTCGCTTAGTGTATTTTCCACATTAATTTCCATGTGCCAATACGTTAACGGCTTAGCGTCCATGTGTTCAGTGTCCGCAACAAGTTGAAATAAACTAATTCAAATATAACAAGTTTAAATGTTTCGTTCCTGTAGAAATTGTCATGTAAAGTTTTGCAAACAAAACGATCTTTCTGTTTTAATTTGTTTATCTTGTTTGTTTTTAGTATTTGCCTTTGAAGAAAAAACTCCTTAAGAGTCGAAAGCGCTCATGCATGTTAGATACTAGTTTTGCACTGTTCGTTTTAAGTTTATTAGATAGATAGACAGACAGATAGATAGATTTTGAGACTCGGAATAATATTGTGCGACCAAAGGGGAAATATGTTTTAAAGTTTCAGTCTGTTTCCCACTGGAGGGTTTACGTCGGGTTGGTTCTCAGAAGAAATATTTCCAGGATTTAATCTATCACGTAGGGTATATTGCGAAGTATGGTCGTATAAAATGGAGACAAGTGAGCAATTCGATTCTTTACGATATTGGATTTACTCACATTTCTGATTATTATTTGTTATGTTAACATAAAGTCTGCAATCTTGTATTTACATGTTATTTGAGAGGAGACATTTGTTTAGACTGCCCAGTGGAAAAGAAAAGTGCTCATTGGACATTAACATAATTTTGGAACTACTGTAAAATTATTCAAAGGAGTTCTGAACATCGCCATTTTGACTCGCCAGGACTGTTGGCAGACCAGTATATTTTGGATATAAAACTTATACGGAACTTTTCATTGGGGGGGGGGGAGGGCTCAAATATAACTTTTTTTAGGATTATGTTGGATTCAGTTCATAAGACAGTAATTTTCTCCTACATTTTCGTTTTTTCAACTTTGATAGTTAATTTGTTTCAATTAACAAAACTTGTTTGTTTCTCTTCTTTTCGTTACTTAGGTGTTACCATTCTATGGTCGTACACTAACAATGATTTACGAAAACAGAGATTAGCATATATTCTTTTCCCTCGGGCATGAACCATTTCCTCTTCAACTGACCATACTTTGGATTCCTATTTACACATCCGTAATCAATTCCTTCATGAGAAACCTTTGCAATTTACCTCATTTTCTTCCATAGTTCATAGCGCTACACCAAGAGACGCCATATCGATCATGTATGTAATGTTCAGCTACATCGTAAGCGTTGCTTTTATGTGGATATCCAAAAATGAAAACACAGTTTTGATGACGTTAACGTTCTTTTTGAAAAGCAAATAACAGAGTCATTTAAGAAAAAGAAAAACAATCCCAAATGCTAAGATTGACTGTGATTAAGTCGTCTCCTCACTTGGACAGTAACACAATTTTAAGGACCGCTATTAACAAAATGAAGTTTCCTTTTGTTCTGTGGTGGGGCTGGTGGCCGAGTGGTCTAAGGCTCTCGCCTTTATTGTTCACTGCCATCTCACCTCTGTCCGCGTGGGTTCGAGTGTCTGTCTCAGCCAATGTGGGTATGTTTAGAAAGCTTGGAAGTAACTTAACGTGGGTCGTTTGTTCTTATCGGGTTATTCCTCCACCAGATATACTGGCCACCCTGAATCATATTTCTTTAGTGCTTGCGCTGTCAGGAAATTGTTGGATCACATTATATTTTAGTCTATGACATAAACCTTTTTATAAATTAATGAAAGCTAACGATTCTTAATTAAGAATATGCTGTGTATGAAAAAAATCAAATTAATAGATGACACAAATGCATAATACATACATTAACATTCGGGTTATCTGATCAGCGCAATCTTATTTGCTGCAGTAAACACACGAGGTATAATTGCTGTTTTTTGTTGCTGTTTTTAATTTTAAATTATTATCATTAATGTGGCAATACATGCAAATGTAGAGTGGACAACGGTCGATGGATGAGATGAAAGGTAAATCTTTCCTCCGTCATTTAATTTACGTTTGCAACCTAATTCACATAACGCACTCAACACCTTTCTATATTTCAGACACGTTTATCCTTCCTCGTCTTCATTTGTGATATTATTATCATTATCGATTTTCTTGATGTTATTGTTGTTGTTGTTAACATAATAATATGATAAATGCAATCTGCTTTCATAGAGGGAAAAGGTGTGTCTGCATTACATATTTTCCGCAGTGTAAAGTAGGTTTCGGCCAAAAATATGTCATCAAGCTGCCACTGATAACGATTGGAATGAAACATGACCACGCTATCATACAACAATCACGTTTTTTCAAAGCAAAAACTTAAGTATTGCAGATGCTTGTGTCAAGTAAGAAATTAGTTGTATTTGCCATTCACGTCTTCCCATCACACCCACTTATACTGCATAATTGTTAACGGTGTCCTCTAGTGTGAATTGCACCGAGTTTAGACATTGTTGTGTAGATCATTATATGCATAGATCAGACATTTTTTTAGTTTTGACTATCTGATTCGTGAATATGTTGTTTACCGTAAAAAAAAATATGCCCTGTTTCAGGAGTGATCAGAACATTCTCGAAGTTTTCCGGCAAGTCGCGAAAGAAACCTCGAATGTAATTAACCGCTCCTGAGATCTATATTTGGAACTATATATTTATTTGGTCACATGACTTGGCGGCGTAAGAAGACTAAATAACAATCAAAACACTCAGATTTAAACTTCTGATGGGACCACAACCCAATTTTTTATAGCAAAATTGCATTACATTTCAATGTCGTTAACTTCAAAAGACGATAATGGAATGGGAAAATACAGTTTCTAGGCAGGCTTTACCTGAAACTGAAACAATGAAGTAAAGGGAATCATACGGAATAAATATAAACGTAAAGAAAGAAATTGAACTAAGAGTGAACAAATTATACGTGAAGAAAGAAGAAAAAATGACAGCGTGTAGAAAACCAAGCATGAAAGAATTGAAGATTCTGGGAAAAACATTTTTGGTCAAACGTATCGAGAAGGAAGAAGGGAGTTTCTTGGACTGTGAATCTAGAGATGGCGCCCAAGAACTTGACATGTCACGAATAGTTAGAGACGATTTCTCAGGAACAGCAGAGGTTCTGGTGGCACGGAAAATATTGAATCCAGAATACATCAAGAAGCTATATTTAATCAATCAAGTAGGGTATACATGATATATGATACAAGTAGTAAGGTGGGATAAAGTTTCGTCAAGGGAAAATCCAGTCAAAAAGGGCTTGGGACACTATGGCGTCAGCCAGGTGGGACTGTATAGCGTCAAAGGAAATTGAATATGGTGGGACTGTATAGCGCCAAGGGGAATTTAACATGCGAACTATTTGGGACTATTTAGCGACAAGGGAAATTTAACATAGTGGGACTATATAGAGTCAAGGGAAATTTAACATGGGGAATATTATTTTTATTTGGACCTGTCTAGCGACAAGGGAAATGGTGGCAAAGAAAGCAAATATCTTTTCGAGGTATACGAGTGTCCCTGAAAAGGGCCTTTGGGTACTTCTTCTTCTTCTTTTATTTTCTACCGTTGTTCCACCACCTTTTGATTTTATTAATGATTCCCTTTTTCTTCTTCTTTTCGTCCTCGGGAATCCAGTCAGGATGTCCCATAGCTCTAAACTTCTCTTGTACTTTATCCAATTGTTATTTAATCTTTCAAATTCCTCTTTCTTTTTTTTTTTGTTTGTTTTCATTATCCTTTCTCTCCTTACTCCAGTTATCTTTTATCTTCTTCACTTCTTCTAATAGCTCCTTTCTCATCAGTTCTTCTGCTTTCTTGAGCTGGTCCAAACCAATTTGGACATGGGGCCACTCTGTCAAGATATTATCAAAAAAAAAAACACTTTACGTTTTCGACAATATCTATCACTTCCTTTAATGTTCCCACTCTGACATAGGGTGGGTTAATGCAGCCTCGTAACGTTTCGGCTTCTTCTTCTAGCATTCCTTTCTAGAGCTCCCTGGCTATTTTCAGTCTGTTTGCAAAGTCCAGGCTGTTCGTAAACTTCCATTCATTATGTAGTTTTTCCACTACATATTCCCCGTCTAATATCCAGAAATAGCTGTGTCTTAAATTGTTTAATAAAGTTGATGTTGTCACCATTTTCTATGGTTAATCCGTGGAATGGTTCTAATGGGGGAGGGGGAGTGATTAATTTAAGTGCTTTGGCCACGAGGGGTCTTTTAGCACTATTTTATCCAGCATTCCTGAGGGTGGGAATGGTGCCGCCTCCTTCAGGCGTCTATTTGTTCAGAGAACACCATTTGATTTGGCCGTTATATCGGAGTCGCTATTTAGCAACTATCAATATGAATGGTAGGCCTAGGTGAGTGGGAATGGACCCAGAACACACTCACTCTAATTCATTCGATGCCTGTTGGATAATGGACGTGCCCTGCACGTTGATGATGTCCGGTCGTGGGAAAGGTGGAAAGGTGGCTCGGCAAGGCTGAAGCGTAGGTCGGTCAGTGCTGCGTTCTTTTCCATGGTGTCTTGATCTAAATTTTCCTTATTAATTTTGATAGACTCTGTTCTGTTTTGAATCTATAGAGTATACAGCCCCGTATGAAAGCCTATTTTGTGGTTCTGGATTCCGCTGCATTGATGGTTCATGGTTCGATACCACCTTATATTTCTTAAGTTTACTGGTTAAGGTTTGCCTAATTGTATGGTTTTGGTGCAGCACTGTGCTGCTGTGCCTGATGACCTTGGAGTTTTTGTCACCTTATATTTGCTATTATGGGCCCTAGGTTTTATATCTTGTTGTTAAGTGCAGCCCTGTGCTGCTGGGCCTGATAGTCTTGGGGTTTTTTGACTACCTTATATTTTCTAATTTGGGGATTTGTATTATTTTTATCTAAGATTAGTGTTGCGACCTTGTGTCGCGAGGCCTGATAGTCTATGGGCTTTTAGACTACCTTATATTTTCTATTTGGGGCCTTAACAGGGGTTGTAAAAAAATTGTGTGTACTGGTCTCAGTGCACTTAATAGAATGTTACTTTTAGGGTTCTTATTTACAATTGGTTTAATGTTGGTTTACCTGATATTGCTGTCAGCGAGGCTGTATATAGAAAAAAAGTTATAGATAGTCATAGAGGATGGTGTTAGACTAATTCATTCCCTGTCGTTTACGCCTATGCTGATGGGACCTATTTCCATATGTATTATTCAATATTTATGACGATACTGGTGTTATTTTCCCTAAGGTGTTTCGGTTAAGGTTGATGTAATTTCATAATATAATTTCTTAATGATGGTATAAATATATTCTCAAGCAGCACATTACTCAGGGTGAGTAAGTTGTTATTTTTCCCGATTATAGCTAAATGGGTTGTTCGCCCCTTAATTTTTGGTTTGGTTGCACAGGTCACGAACTTGTGGTGCTGCTTGCCCAGTGTAGTGTAGGTGGGTCCGTAACAGGCGCGGCATCACTGTCCGTTGCTGATGCTTCCTTTCCTTTAAGTGGCTATCAATTTTTGCGCATTTGAGGATATATTTGTTTGGCTTTTTGATAACAACTTGCCCAGCGTAGTGTAGGTGGGTCCGTAAAGTATCTGTGTAATTAGTGAATTGCCAAATAGTTTAGTTGTACTTTACATCAGTGTGAGAATAGGCCGAGCATGAAATCAAGATTTCCAACATCTAATCAGAACCCGTGTTACGTAAAAGTAGATAAAGTCCAATGGATCAGCCATGTTTTCGTCGGCAATCAGGTTAGCCTATTTCTGTTTCTCCACAGTCCTGGATGTTGCCATTGTTTACGCTTGAAACGTCCGGGTCGCACTTATTTCTAATCTAGTCCAGTTTTACTATGGACAGAAAAAATACCAATAATGTGTAAGCCACCTATGCAATTATATCAAATCCATATAGTCATAGAATTTTTCATCTTTCCTATCAATAAATATTTTTAGTACATAGTGTACATGTTGTAGGTCCTTAACAAATTTAATTGCTAAAATGTCTTAGCGACATAAATGAGTGTAGTCACTGTTAGGTATTTTAGCTTGTTAATTTTGAGCGGTGGTCAAAATTGATCAAGTTAGATTTCGAGAAAGAGATTGTTCGAAAAGGGTTCTCGTACCAAATGAGAATCCTGGGGAAAAAAATTAGAGTTGGAGTGGTTTGTGTTTGGTGTTATTTCATTTCTTCCTTCTTCTTTTTCTCATCTTTTCCCTTTTCTCTTTCCCACTTTCTTCCTACTCCCTTCTTCCCTCTTTCTTTCTTTTTCCTTCTTCCCTCCTTCTTTTCCCTTTCTTTTTACTTTTTCTTGTCGGTTGGTTGGTGTTATGTTTCCTTGAGCTATCACTATTTGATCCCTGTGTTCTCATCACACTTGTATTTATCTTGCCACTTGTCGGTTGACTGGTTTTACTGTACCTACATTGTGCCACTACTTAGTGTAATGTTCTCTTCTCTCCCCCCCCCCTTCTCCTTCTTCTCTTTCTCTCATTTCTTCCTTTTTTCCTCGCATTACAATGTTTATATTATCCCCCCTTCTTTCACTTCCTTTCCCCTTTTCTCTTTTATTTTATATATTTATTTTAGGGTAATGTTAAGTGGTTCTGCTTTTTTAAGCTAGCGGTATTACTATCTGCTCTGGCCCCTTTAATCGATATGGCCTCGTTAATTATTTATTTATTTGGTAGTTATAAGCAGCAGAGAGGGTGAACAGACCACGTTTTCAAGCAAAAATAAGGCTTACAGATCATGTTTTCGAGCAAAATATGGCCTATAGACCACGTTTTCAAGCAAAATATAAGGCTTCCAACAAAATCTCATTTAACCAAAAAAAAAGTCTCTATTTTTGCAAAAACGGAGATTTTACGATTTTTTTAATCAATTTTGTTCGCAACGATGTGGTCATTCACCCTCTCTGCTGCTAAAGTTTTCAGTTCTGGGTTAATAATTCTTTTACGATTTCAACCGAATATTTGATCCAGTCCGATACGATATCGTGTCCGAGGATCATGTAGATTTATTGTTGCGAATCCGTGCGGAGTCGACTGAGCATGACTAAAGAAATCTCGAAATTGATTGAAGTCCATATCAGAGCACCATGTCTGCCATATATTTCTAAGAGTATGAGTATCAACTCCGTTGAATACAGCAAGAATATTGCAGTTATCTCTGATGACTTTTGGAACCTGAGTGTAGCGTTGAGTGACATATATCACGTCAGTGTTTTTATGCCTGCCTCTGGAAAAGATCCTAGCAGGATTTTTTTGTTTATCTAACATTATATCGTCGTATACGACTAAATTGTTAATATCTCCATCAATATCATCAATACTCGGTGCTTCATCGATATCGCTTATAAATTCAATGGCGTTCTCACCCTTAATTTCTGATGCATTCTCGTTAAAATCCTTTAACACTTCATAACATCGTTGATCATCTACGCTAGGGGCAACTAAATACAACTTATCCCACGTCATCCATCTCATTATTAAATTGAGCAACAATTGCGTTTTACCGGATCCAGATGGCCCGATTATAATCATCCGGATAGAGTTTGGTAGCGCTGCATGATGCTTAACTGGTTCTCTTGTTTTAGTCGCTGAAAAATCAATTATATCCATATCTCTATACATAAATTATGGATCTATATTGTATGAAGTGTAAAACGCGTACTAGCACAAATGATGTGACGACGGTTACAACTAAAAATAACAGATCAGCACTTACTGGTAGATGTGCAACATGTGGTATTAAAAAGTTCAGATTTGTTTCTACAAAATCAAAGATTTTACAATTCGGAGATGTTTTAAAAAAAAACGAGGAGGTGATATCGCAGCCAAATTGGCAAAGCTCCCTGGAACCCCATGGGCAAAGTACCCCGGAGAAAAGCACCTTCCAGGATATAGCTACTGTGGACCGGGAACCAGACTTGATATCAGACTCAATAATCAAAATCAACCCAACCCCGGTGAAGAACCAATAAACGCCATTGATAAGGCCTGTCACCTTCATGATGTTGCTTATAAAAGCAGCAATTTGCAACACAGGCATCTAGCAGATGTAAAATTAATTCATGCGTTAAATGCTATTCCTGATAAATCCTTCAAAGAAAAATTGGCTTCCTTTTTAATAAAATCGGCTATGAAAAGTAAATTGATGTTAGGTGCCGGTAATTAATAATATGGAATCAATTTATTATTCCCCAAGAGGATACTGGAGGGGTAAATCAGCAGTCCATAAACTCGCTAGCGCTGCAAAAGTGAAAAAAACCACTGCGGCTAATTGGTTATCCAAACAGGCACTATGGCAAATTTATCTACCACCGCCTAAACAGATTAATTTCTCGCATTTTGATGTGACCGCTCCTAATGAAGTTCATCAGGTTGATATATTATTTCTGCCACATGATCGTGGTTACAAATACGCTTTAACCGTAGTTGATATTGCAAGTCGATACAAAGAAGCAGAACCGTTAAAAACAAAATCAGCCACTGAAGTCGCTTCTGCATTTGAAAGGATTTATCGACGAGGTCCTCTGCACTGGCCAAATCTATTGCAGGTTGATCCTGGCAAGGAATTTCAGGGTGCAGTGTTATCTACAATGAAACATCATAATGTCACCATACGACGAGAGCATACTGCGCTACATCGCGATCAGGCAATTGTTGAACGATTTAATCGGACGATTGCTGAGCGGTTATTTGGATATCAATACGCAAAAGAATTCATTCAAGAAAAGCGATCCCGTGAATGGGTCAAAAGGTTACCAGCTGTGATTACCGCGCTCAATAACGAGATTACTAGAACAATCAACATGAAACCTATCAACGCGATTAAAAAGAAGTCTATACCTAAAATGGAAATTCAAAAAATTTCACAAAAAGATTTCAAAGAACCAATTCTTGGTAGTAATGTCACTGTTAGGTATTTATACGAACCAGGAGAGCTTGAAGGTGGCAGAAAAAGGGCTACTGATCCTATTTGGAGTGTCACTGCACACAAGATATCTAGTATAACACGATCTACGGGTAGACCTCCAGTCTATAAACTGGATTCAACTGCCCCTCAACGAAGATTTACTCGACAACAACTACAGGTAATTCCCGAGGATACTCAATTGCCACCGCATGGTCTTAACTAGCACCGTTGCGTCTATTGCACTCAAGACAAGTCAACATCACATTGTTTCTGACATGACCGAGACTGTTATTTTTTCTGTCTACGGTAAATTGGCGAGGATCTTTATCCGAATACTGCCAACGCATTATACAATTGCAACTCGCGCAGTGATTATTCTGTTGTTTCTTCAAAGTGATTATTAATTCAGCATCAATATCAAATTCTCGTTGTTTTTTTTTGTCCTGTTGTTTGTAACCGGAGAGTTTTTTATCAATAATTTTAACATCAATATCATCCATTGTTGTGTCATTATCATCGAAAACAACTCTTCGAAGTTGATTTATTTTTCGTACTCTGGATACTGCGAGATAGACTAAATTCGACCATTCGATGCGATTATCTACGATCCAAACAATTGTATCCGATATAGTCAATCCCTGTGAAGAGTGTATTGTTGCTGCGTATCCTAGCGTCCACGGGGATTTATTAGCACGCAATGCATCTTCAACGACATTGATATCAACCAGCACAATATCATTTAATACGAGAATTTGTTTTTCATTCTGTCCTGGAATATCAACTTCAATGTTCTGTTTTCGTGTATCCGATGGCCTATAACAAAGGGGTACTGGAAGTGTTGCAAATTTTTCTTTATGCAATTCAAATAACTTCATCTGAAGTGTGTCCCTGACTATTTTTCTACTTGCAATTATCAAATCATTTGGTCTCCATGTTTCCCAGAAATCATTCATTGGAGTTTCTGAAATCACTTCACGCGCTATTTCGCATTGGATTCTATCCGGTTGTAATCTAATTAGCGCTTTGAATTCTCGTAATCGTTCATCAATTGATCTATAATCAGTGGTAATTTCTTCATAATAGTCTACAAAACCCCTTAGCCATTCATGTGGAGATGCACCGACAAATGGTGGTGGTTGGCCGTGATCACCGCACATGACGACTTTTGTGTTTTTGTTTAACAACCACTCGAGAAATGTTTGTAATACATCTAATGACACTGTGCATATTTCATCCCAAATTATGATTTCAGGAATGAATTTATCACCCATACGCTCAGGAGTTCATTTGTCACCCTTCCATCGAAAGAAACTATGGTAAGTACAGGCATTTACCCCTCGCTGTATCATCTCTCTGGCGAGTCTGTGAGTCGGTGTTAACACAATCATGGTTGACCGACGAAATAATTCAATTGCACGAGTTGTCTTTCCTGACCCACCACAACCGTTTAAATAAACTGTCTTGTATCTACATACCGGATCAGATACCGGTGGTGCATTAGAAAATTCTGATTGAATTTCAATACGGTTACAACAAAGATATTTATCATCCATGGCAACGTCTGCGGATTCACAATACTCATGTAGCATCTCCTTTTTAAATCGCCAACGCCCCCAATTTTCTTCGGGATCTGTGAATTTAGCTACAGCTGATTTGTACTTATTGTGTATATACATCGAATCAGTGGCCACTCTAACCGCTGTATTAGGAAATCTATTTATCATCGAAAATAGATTAATAGAAGCATAGGCTAGCATAGATGATCTTAAATGTGTATACTGGGAATTATATCCATCACAGTAGGTAACAACCGTACCCATTTTCTCACCATTGGATAGAAAAGCATCCTTACGGGATACAAGTTTTCCCTGTTTCATTAAATCCGTTACAATAAAATCGTATTCAGCGATATCTATGATCAACCGCGAAGAATATTTTGCATTGTCGTATCGTCCACCCTGGGTAAATTTACCGATTATTCTTCGTCCAAAATCTTTTGCTTGTTCTTTTTTAATTTCAAATAACTTCTTAGACCGATTCATGATTTGTTCTTCATTGAAATCAGGGAATTGTTTTCGCTGTTCGCTGATTATCCTATCTAGATCGGGTTGTGGTAGCCAAACTTCTTTCTGAGCTCGATAGCATATAATAGCCTCGGAAACAATCAACGATATTAGCATACCACAATCAATCATATATCTCAATAGCACTATTGGCATCCAGGCCTTTTCAGATAGGTGTCTACCGAGCCAAACATAACTACACGGATGTAATCCTGACGCTAATTCAAATGATATCACACGAGCGAATCCGGTTAAATCAAAATCAGGCAATGGTCCATTAATCGCAACACGAGTCATTTCATGCGTGGGGTGTCCAAATCGTTTGAAGTACTCAGCACATTCCCCATACCCGAGAAAACTTCCGGGATAACACGCGGATATATCAATTGAAATCATACCATCACGTGAGTATTTCGTATTCCACAGTCCTCCATGACCAAATTCGACGCAACTCAATTTAACATCCTCGAGAAAATCACTTCGTGTTGGACGCCATGAGTTTTTTTCTCTTGCGAAGTGAGCTACCACTGATGGAATAGTAAAACTATCCGTGAGTAGTTGTCACGGAATTGTATACGACTATGTTCAATATGTATATGTGGTCAAAAATCTAGTCTCATTTCGTTACTGCGTACAGCCTTACCGAGGGTAGTTTATTATTTTTTTGGGCTTTTTAGTTATTTCGACATAATGAGCGAACACTCAGCTCATGCTGCACGTGCGAAATTGCCTGCAGTTTAAAGTACCTAGCTGCGCATATTTGTCACAGCTAGGGGTATATAAGGACGAAATTATAAGACAGAAATCACATCACGATCCAGTCTTGTCGGAAAAAGCTTCCATCCTTAAAGGAGCAATCTATCAGCTAAAAGAGGTAATAATAGATTTAACTTTGTTCTCATTGCTATTTGTATTATGATATAATTCATTGTTTTACATATTAGATGTTTAGTATTTATTATAAAATCTATAGAATAAATACATAGGTTAGGCAGCGCCATTTTATCAGAAGTACTATATTTTGTTTCATTAGTTCTTTTGTATCTGAACATTATTGAGTTCAATTATACGCTGCATGCTTAACGTTAAATGTACATGGATAATTATTTCATGTGCGTGCATGCTCTTCATATGTGAGAATACTTGACTGTGTCTTATGTATTACACGGTTCGGTTGTTTTAATTTTAGCTGAGTGGGGCCTGTTGGTGCCCGGGTGCGGTGCCATGTTGTGGTGTCCGTGGGGTGACCGTAGGTGACTGTGGTCCGGAGCTGAGTGGGGGCCGTTGGTGCCCGGGTGCGGTGCCATGTTGTGGTGTCCGTGGGTGACTGTGGTCCGGAGCTGAGTGGGGGCCGTTGGTGCCCGGGTGCGGTGCCATGTTGTGGTGTCCGTGGGGTGACCGTGGGTGACTGTGGTCCGGAGCTGAGTGGGGGCCGTTGGTGCCCGGGTGCGGTGCCATGTTGTGGTGTCCGTGGGCTGACCGTGGGGGCCAGTGGTGCCAGTGTGTGGTGCATGTTGGGGTGACCATGGACGACCATGGGGGCTTGTCTATGCTGCCCGTGGTGTGCTGAAGTGTTGCGCTGTGTTTTGGTGACGATGTTTCGGAAGAGTGTACTGGTGTCCTCAAATCGAGGGACCAAGGCTTCGCGACCATCGTCTCTGTATTGAATGTAAAGGGCTCCCGAGGGATCTTTCAAACAGACGTGGGAGTGGACCATGCGTGGCGACTCCACCACCATTGACTAGAGCGGTATACATCTTCGACGTCAAAAGGACGCCATGATAGTTGTAGTATACGTGTTCCATATTTTTTTTTATTACCATCTAAGCAAGTAATTCACATCCATGTATCAGTTTCGTTATCTAAACGACTCATAATTTCCCTTTTCTTTGCAGCCTCGTTATATGAACGACACCTGCATAATTTTATTATTTATTTAATATCTTCTTTGCAGTCTCGTTATATGAACGACACCTGCATTATTTTATTATTTATTTAATATCTTCTTTGCAGTCTCGTTATATGAACGACACCTGCATAATTTCATTCTACACAAATCTCGTTCCATGAACGAGAGCTTCAGAATTTAGGTTTCACCATTGCATATATCTCGTCATATGGACGACGTAATATTTAAACACTTCTTTGCAGTCTCGTTAAATGAACGACACCTGCATAATTGTATTATTTATTTAATAACTTCTTTGCAGTCTCGTTATATGAACGACACCTGCATAATTTTATTATTTATTTAATATCTTCTTTGCAGTCTCGTTATATGAATGACACCTGCATAATTTCATTCTACACAAATCTCGTTCCATGAACGAGAGCTTCAGAATTTAGGTTTCACCATTGCATATCTCGTCATATGGACGACATATTATTTAAACACTTCTTTGCAGTCTCGTTATATGAACGACACCTGCATAATTTTATTATTTATTTAGTAACTTTTTTGCAGTCTCGTTATATGAACGACACCTGCATAATTTTATTATTTATTTAATGTCTTCTTTGCAGTCTCGTTATATGAACGACACCTGCATAATTTCATTCTACACAAATCTCGTTCCATGAACGAGAGCTTCAGAATTTAGGTTTCACCATTGCATATATCTCGTCATATGGACGACGTAATATTATTTAAACACTTCTTTGCAGTCTCGTTATATGAACGACACCTGCATAATTGTATTATTTATTTAATAACTTCTTTGCAGTCTCGTTATATGAACGACACCTGCATAATTTTATTATTTATTTAATATCTTCTTTGCAGTCTCGTTATATGAATGACACCTGCATAATTTCATTCTACACAAATCTCGTTCCATGAACGAGAGCTTCAGAATTTAGGTTTCACCATTGCATATCTCGTCATATGGACGACATATTATTTAAACACTTCTTTGCAGTCTCGTTATATGAACGACACCTGCATAATTGTATTATTTATTTAATAACTTCTTTGCAGTCTCGTTATATGAACGACACCTGCATAATTTTATTATTTATTTAATATCTTCTTTGCGGTCTCGTTATATGAACGACACCTGCATAATTTCATTCTACACAAAATCTCGTTCCATGAACGAGAGCTTCAGAATTTAGGTTTCACCATTGCATATATCTCGTCATATGGACGACATATTATTTAAACACTTCTTTGCAGTCTCGTTATATGAACGACACCTGCATAATTTTATTATGTATTTAATAACTTCTTTGCAGTCTCGTTATATGAACGACACCTGCATAATTTCATTCTACACAAATCTCGTTCCATGAACGAGAACTTCAGAATTTAGGGTTCACCATTGCATATATCTCGTCATATGGACGACATATTATTTAAACACTTCTTTGCAGTCTCGTTATATGAACGACACCTGCATAATTGTATTATTTATTTAATAACTTCTTTGCAGTCTCGTTATATGAACGACACCTGCATAATTTTGTTGGATATTTAATATCTTCTTTGCAGTCTCGTTATATGTACGACACCTGCATAATTTCATTCTACACAAATCTCGTTCCATGAACGAGAGCTTCAGAATTTAGGGTTCACAACTGCATATGTCTCGTCATATGGACGACGTATTAATTATTTAATATCTCCATTCTAGTCTCGTCATATTGACGACGCATTCTTTTCATATTTGCATCTATCTCGTTATACGAGCCTTTTATATATATTCATATTTGTAAATTCATTCACATACTTCTTTTTTGTCATTACGTTACTGAAATTCAGAGTTCCATGTTAGGAACATTTATTTAAATAGATTTTTCTTATATTTTGTAAAATATTGGTGTCAGAGTTGATTTTTAAAATTGCGTTTATAAAATAAACATCTTATTAACGCAGTTGTGTTCCGTGTCTTCACTAGTCCAGTCCCGACTCGGTCTATCTTGTGACAGTAGTTTTCATGGAAACTCTCCGGTGAAAAATCACTAGCGATTTTTCTCATTCTGTTATCTAATTCTTCAACGCGATATAATTCACCATTTGGTCTTACAAATTGATCGAATCCTATTTCGGGATCTTCATCACTTCTAAGTAACCACACTGACACAGGATCATCTTTACACAACGCATGAATAGCATCGAATAATTTCTCTTCATAGAAAACATCCCCGAAAATTCCGGGGGGATATATTTCACGGTTCGTTCTCGTGGAAATACTGTTACCGCAGGTGTCCACGCGTGTTTGTTATGATCAATAATCTGTATTGGAGCTCCTCGCGATTGATATTTCGGTTCGTATAAAACCTCTCCGGTTATTGTTGTTACTGATATTGGGAATTTTAATGATGCTTCTAATTTAGATATATCAGAAATCTTTGCACCATGCTGTTTCTGTCAGTTCCCATTCGGTTATTTTCCTACGTCGCATATCAGTTAGTTTATTTCCTCGGGATGCATTTGTGAAGTGTTCCATTACCCGTGTTGCCACGCAATTCAGTGAACTAGAATATTTCATAGGAGCTAGTTTTGCGATATCGGGTTTATCATTTAACGGATATATCCCATAAACCATTGCTGTTACGGGATAAGATCTTTCGTAGTATGGTTTGTCAATGCCGGTTAGAATTCCTGGTTTGGATATCTCTACTCACAATGACAGCTCTTTTATTCTTGAGAATTGGTTCAAATTTATCCCTAATAATCCATTTGCCATCGACTTCAATAATGAATTTTATTCGGAAGAAATACCTTTTTTCCCCAACACGTGAAATTATCACTGCTGCTTTTTCATCAGTCATGGTAGCATCAACAACACCATCAATTCGAAATGTTGACCAACAATAAGATGCTCCATCACGCTTGAATTCATTAAAACAGTCTCTGATTTTACTAATCATGGCTTTATCAAGAATTGTATTCTTTGGTGTATTAGAAACTATATCGAGATTGAATTGAGCATCTTTCCAGGGTAATCTCTTGGACGTTTTTTTTTGGTTTATCGAGATTAAATTTAGGACTAATTTTTAATAATCTCTTAAACTCTTTCATGTTTCCGTCTCTTGGACGTTTGAGATTAATTTTAGGATTAATTTTGTTACGTTTTTTGGGTTTATCGAGATTAAATTTAGGATTAATCTTCAATAATCTCTTAAACTCTTTCATGTTTCCGTCTATTGGACGTTTTTTTGGTTTATCGAGATTAAATTTAGGATTAATTTTCAATAATCTTTTAAACTCCTTATCAGCATTGAATTCAGCATTTTTCGAAGGCGTTCTCCTTAATTCCCTCATGCTATAATTAAAACAAGCATTTAAATGAAGAATTTATATATAATGAATCACTGCAAGTGGCTTATGATTGGATCAGTAACCCCGTGTAACAAATCATGCAGAAATGAGTTTTGTGGGTATCATATGCAAAGCTTTCGTCGTGGAAGCCTTGGCCCGTTACCCTGCATACGATGTGGGGTTGGGGTTAGGGGAAAATCTCAGTTGTGTTTGAATTGCGGTGGAAAGCGATACAGGGAGTTGAAGCGTTATTATGATAAAAGAATAAAAAATGGACAATCAATCAGAAATTATGACCCTGATAAAGTCTCTGACCCTGACACTGTCAGCGACAACGTCCCTGACAAAATCATAAGAACTCCTCAAGACTACATCGAAAGATTTATCATTAAACCAAACAATGAATTAGACAAACAATAGTATTATGTATACGAATGAACCAAGAATTCAGACACCATCCCTTGATTACAAATTATGAAGCATCCAGTGATGGTGTTGTAAGACACTGTAGACTGAAGAAATCAGTTGGTGCTGTGAATAATCAAGGGTACTTGATGTTTACTGTTGGGAAGAAAACTTATCTCAATCATCGTTTCGCATTTGAATGTTTTTATGGATTGATCGAGGATGATTCTGTCATTGATCACAAGGATTCTAATCCGAAAAACAATTCTTTATCAAATCTGCAGGCTGTTACTCAAAGTGAGAATACCAAACGAGGAAAGACTGGAAAATGCAAAACGGTTGGGAAGAGACCTGTGAAATCTTTGAATACGATAACTAACGAAGAAAAAATATTTCAATCAATAACCAGCGCCGGTAGGCATTTCGATATTTGTTCACCCTCAGTACAATTTGTTGCAGAGGGGATTTATCGATCGGCTATTTCAAAAAGGACGGGACAAAAGGTTCAATTTAGTTATGTCTAATGCGTCATATTTTTCATTTAGAAATATATCATTATTATAGAATAATGAATTCTGAAAACATGAATAGCATTATATCCGAGATTTCAAAATTGAAAAGTTGGGATATTGAACTATCGGATGGGTTAAATCCTGATCAAATCATGTCTGATTTTCAGGATATAGAATACGGAGTTAGCACTAACAAGTATATGCTACCAAAGAAGTATGCGCTCATCAAGAGAATTCAGAATTCTATTCGGGACTCTCTCGCATTTTCCAGTGACGTAAGTGTGTTCGCTCCGTTGTATACCATCGTAGAACGAATACGAAAAGAATTGGGGTACGAATACGAATTGAAAAAGGAGGTTAATTCTAAAATTAGAAACCTACGGGCGTTAATGCAAGAAAATGAACAATTTTGATTGACCATTTATCATTATTTGATTGTGACCGTCCCTCATAGAGATTTTAATTTTTTTAGCATTTTTTGATTGGCAATGTCAAAATCAGTGAATAAAAAATATTTCACACTGAATAAAAATTGTTTTACAATTGAAAAATTGTTTCTGATTTTAAATAATGGTCAATGAAGCATTAACAACCCGATTGGCTCGTGAACGACTGGATGCAATCAGGAGATTTGTACCAATTCGTGACTCTGTACGGAATAAACTGCAACAACGACAACAAGCGCAGACTGACTTTTCTGTGTCAAGTGAACAACTGTTTACTCCGATAACAAGTGCGACCAAAGATGTGAAAAAGTTAACTGAAGCAGCGATATACGGAGATATTCCTGAGCGAGAACGAGTAAAGAAGGCGCCGCTGCTTGATACGCTTGAAAAGATAGCAGAAGAGACCGGACAAACACGCGCAGGGATACAACAGTTATCCAGTGATATAAAAACTCAGCGCGAGTATGAACGATTAGCTGATATTGATGATTCTGCGCCTGAAACTCAAAGAGTTTCCACACCTGAACCACAACCTGTTGATGTCGTCACCCCAAGAGGTATTCCCTTTATAGACAAACTCACCGAAGAAGCTATAACACAAATCAAACGACCTCAATTGGAGAAACACCAGGATTATACGACTTTTGGTGATTTCGCCACCAAAAGCTTTGATTCTAGAAAGGATTTTTCAAAAGACGAGTATAAAAACAGTAAAATAAGCCGAGATGAATGGGTTAATTGGTTGTATAAAACGAATAAGGGGATTACTGGTAATTTGAAAAAGGATACAATTGAGTATAGATCTTTTAAAGTAGGAGTTGATAGTTATGGTATACAAAAACAAGAACGAGAAAAAAAAAGTCGAGGCCGACAAAGGCAATTACTTGATGATAGTGAGGGCGCAACTGGTACAACTGAGGAAACAAGCGGAAAAGGATATTCGATTGGAAATCCAAAGGATTTCAACGCTGGAGTCTTTGACTCTACCATGACATGTCCTGGTAGTGTTCTCAGTGATATATCACGGTTAGAGGTTCTCATGGGAGGGAAACGAGCCGGAAATAACTCACCGGAAATAATTAATGAAGCAGCTGATATCTGTAGACGATTATTTCAGGGTGGTATCATGGATATCAGCACATATCGAGATTTCATTGGCGTGTTAGTGGAAAGTGGGTATCATAGTGACTGAATTGAAAAATCTGATGACGAAGTCATTCGATTAGATAAATAACAATTGGAAAATTGTTTCTGATTTAAAATAATGATCATACACTACAATCATGATAAACCAACCCTCGTCTATGTAGTTAATTCACGGTTTCCAGTTTATAGAGCATACTACGGAGATGGTTTAGGTAATACCATTGCAGGGTTATTTGCGAGAATGGCTCCAAAAGTGATGCCGTTAGCTAAACAATTATCAATGAAAGCCATTTATGTTATTCGTGATAAGGGTATTGGTGCTGTTGGAGATCTTGCTGGAAAAGCGTTTTCAACTGCGAAGAATAAATTAACATCATTAGTGAAATCACGGATGAAATCCAAAGGATTTTCAAAACCGTTACCGTCTACAGCGGAAATGCCTGCAAGTGTTAGTAGAATTATAAATAACGCAGTAGATGAAAAATTAGCATCATTGGTGACTCCCTTGATAAATCAAGGGGACCAAAATAACATGATAGCAAACATGATAGCGGGAAGTGGCTTTAAAAAACCACGACGATGAAATGGAAAATCGCGATTTAGACTCTGATAAATAGAATAAAATGTTCAAAAGGTCACCTGATCCAGCGTTTGATATGGATGCCCCAGTTGGCAAGAATGATTCTGTACGCGATTTTCAATTTTATTCTTATCATGCAATACAACCCGATCTCCGATCGCGAATTGAACTTCAAGTTCATGATACCAGTAAATACTTTTTGCCGTGTGAAGCATTTATTGAAGTAGAAGGAGAACTTGTAACTGCTGCTGATACTCCTGCTGTACCAGCACCATATGACAATAACCCAACTATCCGAGTTGGTTTTGTCAATAACGGGATCATGGCGTTATTTGAAAGCGCTAGATATCTCATTGATGGAAAGGAAATTGAATCCATTGACCGTGAAGTTGATGTGGCCACAACAATCATAGGGTTAGCGAGATATTCTGATGATTATACAAGGTCGGCTGGTCCATCTATGATGTTTGCAAAGGATACCTCTGATAACGCTGATCACCTTCCATACATTAAAGTGTTAACAGCAAGAGATAATGCAGAAGCCGATCAACAGGAAGCAGCTAATCCAGAACGTCGAACTAGACCCGGAGCTGCGTTTGATATTCTCGGAGGCGTTAATGGTAATCTCAATTTAGGATTTGCAGCACGTGAAGCAACGTTGCATGGGCAGCATCGACGATTTTCATGTGCGATTCCACTGCATCATATATTTGGATTCTGTAGAAACGTCCGAAAAGTTATTTATGGAGCGAAGCATACAGTAGCACTTGTACGAAAGGGTACTGATGATGATGCAATCTGGCGTAATGCTAGGGTTGCTGCCGGTAAAGTTATTTTAACAAAACTATCATTATGGATGCCAGTGTTAACTCCATCAATCACAGAAGAACAGCGACTACTATCATTTATGGATCAAGGAGGAAAGTCGTTGTTAAGTTGGTTATCAGTGACTACGGATATTAAACAAGACAGTGTTGATGGTACATTCACATGGCATCTGGCATCAAAACAAGGTGTTTCAGCTCCACGTCATATATTTATTGCGTAACAGAATGCTGCGCGAGTTGGTAATCAAGAACGAAGTCATATGATATTTGATCAGTTAGGTGTTAATGAAGTCTCGCTGAGAATAAACGGACAGCAGGAACCATCCGAGGATATACAACTTGATTACGGTCAAAATCATATTGCACGTGTCTATCATAACCTGTTGTCATTTATGGCACGTGATCTAAATGTGGATACTGGTTTGCAAATATCACAATTGGATTTTAAAAGCCTCTATCCGATTTATTACTTTTCACTGGAACATCTTGATTTAACAAGACAATCTGTCGTTGATATACACTTTAGAGCCCGTGTAGAGCGTCCGAGAGGTCCCCCAGTTGGTGGGATACCTCCTATCCTTATCCCGAATTATAGAGCGGTTGCTGTCATTCTCAGTGATAAATCAATGCTACTTGAAGGTGTTGGAGGAAGAATGAGAATCATTGATGCACCAGTGGAAAACATGTAATTGAAATTGTAAACGATTTAGAATCAATCTATTATCTATAATGTCATATAGTAATATCAATGTGTCTTTGACACCCGGTCAATTAAAAAAATTGCAATCAGAATCGGCTAAAAAATGCGGAACCATAATCACGTTGAAACCCAATCAAATGGCTGGTGGTCAGAATAAGTTGTCGTTGACAACTCGTCAGGTGAAACATTTCAATGATGCACTTGTAGCAAAAAAAATTGGTCAGATTACTCTTTCTGCGGCTGCTATCAAAAATATGATTAAAACAGGCGGTATATTTCCGTTGTTAGCTGCGATACCAGCATTGATTGCGGCAGCAGCCCCAGCGGTGGCTAAAGCGGCAGCGTTAGGAGCCGTTGGTACTGCAGCAGGAATGGCACTAAAGAAGGCAACTGGGAAAGGATATAAAAAAAAGGGAAAGGGTCTAAGACTACCAGGAACCCCGTATTCGTGGTACAGCGGAAAGGGTCTAAGACTAGGACCGGTTTATTAATTGGAGAGTCTATAACTCAGGAACCTATGGTTCCCATGTCCAATTTTGATTTACTCGATGCTGCTAAAAAACTCGCGATTAAAAACTTCAGAGGTGTTTTTATGAAAGATCAATTACCACATCAACCAAACAGCGTTGAAACCGGTATTATTAATTTAGATAACAGCACCGGACCTGGAACTCACTGGGTTGCATACGCTATTGATCCACGTGGGATTGTTTATTTCGATTCATATGGATTAGCCCCACCAAAAGAGTTTATGCGTTATATAAAAACCCTTCCAATGAAGACTTGGTATTCTACGCTACCAACACAACAAATGAATGACCCACCAATATGTGGCAGCGAAGTATTAAATGTCCTTGACGCTATTTCTAACTCCTTGAGTAACCCAAGCGGAAAACCACCACATGTTGTCGTGAATGAATACACTAGTAATCGCTGGAGAAAATCGAAGATTTTTCAACGAAGTCGTCAAAAACGATTTTAGAGAGAGAAAGAGTTTTACAATAACATGATTGATATTTGGGGGAGATCTTTGAAACCCAAACCCGATGACACTGCAACCGGTGATGTAAAAAAACTAATCAAAGATGAAATAGCTGAGACGTTAAATTTAGCAAGTGTTGACCCGAACGAAATAGTTGTATTTCAGGACAAACAGGGTAAATTGAAAAGCAGTGATGTGTCATTGAATGACATTTTGATACGGCAGCGCGACGCCGCTGAAAACTCTATTGCGCTATATTCCAACAGTGGACAACTTAAACCAGGCGCACTTGTGTCTACAATCACCGACGCGATTGACGCCCACAAACATAATCTGGAGGATTATATACGAAATTATAGTACTTTTCGCAAAAATGTCGTACATAAATTCTTTGGAACCCCGCTTGTGGTTGGCATGACTCTCGCTGAAATTAAAAACTATCTATCGCTATTCTTTTTTAACAAGGACGCGGGAAGGATGATGAATGAAAATGAAATCAAGGCAAATTATCTCGATATTTCTAAACTAATAGAAGATCAAAAACCCACTAACGACGTCATTGTTAAGTTTTTTGGAACCCCGCTTGTGGCAGGCATGACTCTCGCTGAAATCAGTGAGTTTATCGGCAAGCACACTCACAATGCCTACATCGCTAATAATTTCTTTGGTATCCCGGCTACATCTACAATAACTCTCAAAGATATTAATATGTTTATGGTGAGACAAACAACACTTAATACCATCGTGGATAGATTTTTGGGGAGAACACCTGGTTCTGAAACCACATCGTTGACAGGTCCAACCCTCGCTGAAGTTAAAAAAGCTATTGACGAACAAAAATCCACCAATGAAAAAGTTAACAATTTCTTTGATGGTCCTGAAGGTCATGATACCACTACGACATATTTTGACCTTGCTAGTGATTATAAACTCCGAGTAGATATGGACTTTAGTTTATTTTTTATTTCATTTTTTAAACGCCGCGATAAAACGTCGATGAAATGTACTGAAATCAATAAAACCTATTCTGACGTCATTGACGATATTTCTAAACTAAAGGGGAATTTTGAGCGGGTACAAAAACCAGTCAATGACATTGTTGATAAGTTCTTTGGAATTCCACACAACGCGGGTATGTCTCTCGTTGAAATTATCGCGGCTATCAATAAGGTAAAAATTCCACATAGTGTAAGCGTCAATAACATCGTGTACACGGTTGATAGTGGGACTTTTGATTGGATCCGAGGAAATGATAATTATCTTCGTGTTGGCAACAGACATACTGGTGCACCAGGTTGCTACCGACTTACAATAATACATCACCGTAAATTTGATTTGGAATTCAGCAACACAAGTATCCGCGGTGTTAACACGCTGACATATATATTAGATAAAGTACCAAAACCTCCACCCTATATACCAATCCCGCTTACGATTGTTATAAGCAGTCCCGACGAATTCGTGATTAGGGAGTCACTACCCTGGATAATAGAATTTGTATCCGGTGTCCCCTCATCCGATCCTAAAACCACTTCGTTGGTGGGATAATTGAAAACACTAGTTGGTTTAAAATAACAATGATTCCATCATCGTCGTAATATCGATTCGACACCGTGAAAAAGTTTTCCGCGAATTTGAAATTACTTTCCGCGAACTTGAAAACACAATTGAAAACACTAGTATTTTTAAAATAAAAATGATTTCATCAACGCAATGTCGCTATGATCAGGTCAGAGAATTTCAGACTAGACTCAAAACCCTCACTGAGGAGTATCAAATAAAAATTAAAAAAATACCGACGAAGAATCACCGCAATTGATATTACTATGTACTCCGTGTCAAGTGTTCTCGCTGGCGCCGGAATAATACTTGCATCGGTTACAATGATTGCCCCGGTCGTAGTTCCAATTTGCATTTCTGCGGTGGCTACAATCGGGGGTATATCAACCGGGATAGCAAAAAAGATATCATCATGCAGCCAGAGTAAACTGCAGAATTACTTAATTCAATTTCATATTGCATCAACCGCATATTCGCAGTTATCCCTGATGATATCGTCGTCACTCGATAATACAATTATATCAGATAGTGAATTCTCAGCGATGGTCAGTATTTTTGATTCCGCGATATCGAAATTAGAGCGACAACATGAATATAATAACAATGACAACACCGATGGAATTGGAAAACACGAACCCAAAAACCAAAATGATCTCAATAATCTCAACCATACCAGATTGTGAGTTCTCAGTGATGGTCAGTATTTATGATTCCGCGGTGTCAAAATTAGAAATACAACATGAGTATAATAACAATGACGACACCGATGGAATTACTTCAACGAATAGTGGAGAACACGAACCCAGTACAAACAAGCATGATATCAATAACATCAACGGAACCCGAGTTTAGTGTGAATTTCCCTAGCCCAGTCCCCGTGAAGGAGATAGCGCTAGCAAAACTACGAGTGTATCACAGTTGGCCTAATATCAGATCAAAATCATTTGGTGGTCAACAACCGAATAATTCACTGGTGTTCTCGTATAAGAATAAAGACGACGGTACCCCAGACTGGAACGTCGTTTCCATACCAACCGGATCATACCAAATCGAACAAATCAATAATGAATTCGCGCGTAGAATAAAATCGATTACTGGAGTAGAGTCAAAAATCGCTATAACAGTTCATGAGCCGACGCTATCATCCGCAATTGAGATAAGCACAGAAGGATACGTCGTAGATATCTATCAGAGTTCTATTAGAACCGTACTAGGATGGCCTGAAAAACCACCGGAAAAATCCACCACCGACTTAACCACGGACGTAGAATCATATCATGAAATCAATCCCAGTTATCGAGATAATTTATCTGATATAAGAAAAGGAAGATTCAGCGATAGATTTATATTTACCAACAAAGACACATTGCAATGGGATTTTATCATTAAAAGAACAGCCGAGTCAACTGTTACTATTTCATTTACGCTAACTGACGTCCGTGGTTATTTTAATGAGATTAAACAATTATATGACACACAACTAGAACAACTACGGAAAACAAGATCGCAAAAACACGTTGAAATAATAAATCAGCTTATATCGGACATGGAATATATCTATGAACTAATTATTCAAACAATAATTAATGACAACAGCGACAATAAACAACGATTCCTAACCGATTACAATATCACAGAAGACAATCTGCGTAATTTCAAGTTTCCGAAATACAACGCTGATGAATTAGCAAGAATTGTTAAAACCGATATCAAAGCGCTACAAAAATCAGATTCAGCTATCCTCCTCAAATATAATAATGATCCAGATGGTGGCGGTAGGCATATCGCTCCGTTCAACGTGAATATTTCATCGGTGATTGCGCTCAATTTAGTATGTGATGTTATCGAAGGAAGCTATTAGATTAATCTAGAGCAATTAAATCAAGCTCAGCAGGGATATATTCTTTATTCGTTTGCACCAACAGCTCCTCCGGGATTCCTAATTATTGAAAACCCAATTAATCCTGTCTACATGCGATGCCATAATAATTCGCTAACGAGAATTAATTTCCGACTTACCGACCAGTCAAATAATCTGATTGATCTACAAAATGAGGTGTTAGCGATTAGTCTATTTGTGAGATCCTAAGGACTGGATCAAATATTCGGTTAAAATCATTTCTTATTTTTTGTTAACTTGTAGCAGCAGAGAGGGTGGATGACCACATCGTTGCGAGCAAAATTGATTAAAAAATCGTAAAATCTCCGTTTTTGCAAAAATGGAGACTTTTTTTTTTGGTTAAATGAGATTTCGTTGGAAGCCTTATATTTTGCTTGAAAACGTAGTCTATAGGCCATATTTTGCTCGAAAACATGATCTGTAAGCCTTATTTTTGCTTGAAAACGTGGTCTGTTCACCCTCTCTGCTGCTTTATAATATTTATTTTGTGTCTGTTTATTTAAGGCATTGTTACGTGGGTCTGCTTTTGAGCTAGCGGTGTTATTATCTGCTCTGACCCCTTGATTGATAAATATTAACTCTATGGCTATGTTTATGTTTATTTATTTATTTGATGGTTTTGATATTTATATTTTGTGTTTTATGTCTATTGATTTTAAGTAATTAAGTATATGTATATAGGTAGCATTTACGTTTTTGTTATACCTTTTATCCAGAATTTGGGGGAATGATGTAACTGAGTCAAGTTTTCTTTGTTGTAGTTGGAAGACGATATGTTTTCGATGGTATTTGTGACATATGTTGATACATGTTGGTCCTGTACTTATATGTTTCATAAAGCAGCCATTTAGTAGTGTTTTACGTGTTCTGATTCTGTTGATTATTTTAATATCAATGGCTGCACGGCTTTTTGGTAAACGTTGGGTTCTAGTGACCTCTTTTTGTAGTTGGTATAGATGTCTACCCTTTGTGGAGTTTTCCCATTGTTGTTGCCATTTATTATTAATTCTGTCCCTGACTTGACTATATAGTTCCTGAGTGTTATACTGTACGGGTTCAATTTGGTCTTTCATCAGACTGCTTTTTGCTGCTTGGTCTGCTTTTTCATTTCCAGGCAAATTGATGTGGTATGGCACCCACAAAAAGTGTATGGTTTGGTGTGATTTATCTGCTTCCCTGATGGTCAGCATAATGTCCTCTAACAGGTTTTGTCTACTTTTGGAATTACCTGTCTCATTACTTTCAAGTACACTAAGTGAGTCTGTTATGATGACGGACTGTTTTTGATTTTGTGCTACTATCCATTTTAGGGCTCGGTTGATGGCCCAGAATTCCGCGGTATATATGGAACAGTCATCCGGTAGTCTTGTCGTAAATGTGGTCTGATGTTCTGGGATCACTACCGCTGCAGCCGTTCTATGTAGTTCTTTAGATTTTGAGCCGTCAGTATAGATTTTACATATCCATCATAGTTGTTGTTGACGAGGCTTTGTACTTGTGTTAATGTGATATTGGGGTTGTCGCGCTTATGTACCAGTTGGAGTGTTGTTAGGTTGATGTTAGGTTGGTTGTTTCTCCAAGGTGTGGGGTCCTTGATAAGTAGTTGTTCTGCTTGGAGTTCTATTTGATTGAGTTCTTTGCAGAGTGTGTGTATTTTGTTAGCTGCTGGAGGATGTGGTACCAGTCTTGAGCTAAAGGTGGTTTGACATTTACTTATTATTTTTCTGGTGGGATTTATCTCCTTATATATTGAGATTCTACAGGCGTATCTAAGTATGTGCTCTTCTCTTAGCTGTATGGTCATTCACATGCGAGGATTTGTAGTTCTTCCAGGGAAGTGTTCGGTAATGCACCGGTGCAGAGTCTAAGTACTCTATATTGGATGCTGTCTAGTTGTCTAAGTGTGTCCTTGTTGGCTGAGGAATAGATATGGCAGCCATAGTCTATCTTAGCTCGGATTAAAGATTTGTAGATCATTAACATAGTTTGCTGATCAGCTCCACGTGTAATACCTTTGATGTTTTAAGTATGTTTAGATCTTTTTGACATTTTTGAATAGTTTGTTGTATGTGTGGTTTCCAGTTGATTGTTTCATTTAGTAAACTGTTGTTGTTGTTGTTAGTTGAATTAAAGTCGTTTTCGCCCGTTCGGGCATGCACGACTGTTTAGTGCACCGTTTTGGTGCTACTTTTTTTTTTCGGGGGAACGGAATGGAGCCACATCCCCCACGCATTTATACACGGTTTCGTGCTGCTTAATTATCAGCTAATGATTGGGAAACTATTTGCGCAATCATTTGGTCCGGAATCCGGACGCGGAGAGGGGGTTTTTTTCATGTGGGAGGATTGAGCTAATCGTAATTAGTCTTTTTGTTCCTTTTGTGTGTTTAAGATTCAGAGTAGGATACAGTGTTAGATGTCAGCAGTCTTGTCAATTTCCCTAAGATAATTGAGGATAATTTCTAGACTGTGTTTAGGATTTGGGTTATTTTGTTGAAGGAATTCTGGGTAGGTTGCTGGGGATTTGATTTGCTTTAGCTCTTGTATAAGTTTTTTTCTTTGTCCTTTGTATTTTGAGCATATGTTGAAGACATGGTTGAGATCTTCCTTCTCCGGGCAGTGTGGGCATGTTGTTTTCCTTGTGTTTTTCTTAGAGTACTGTCCCATACTGCCAATTAGGAGGGTTTTTCCTGTTTTTAATATGTTGACTATACCCTGGTTGTGCTTGTTGTCAATGGGAGGTGCTTTGTTGTTTCGTGAGACTATTGGTTGTATAGAGTATAGGATACGTCCTTTTGTACAGTTATCCCATTCTTTTTGCCATTTGGCTAAGATTTTTCTGTTGATAATACTGTAGAGTTCTGTTATCCCATACTCTATATTGGTGATGTAGTCTTCTTGCAGTTTTTCTTTTGCTGTTATGTCTGCTAGTTCGTTTCCGAGTAATCCTATGTGGGATGGGACCCACATGAACTCGATGTTACAGTTTTGTGAAATGAGATTGTTAATTTCTAGTTTGGCTTTTTTCAGGAAATTTTCCCTCCCCTTTGATTGCCCTGTTTCTAAGGATTTTAATACGCTTAGTGAGTCACTAATTATTATTGCTTTTTGTATCTTATTGTCAGCTATTATTTTAAGCGCTTCTAGAATAGCCCAGAATTCAGTAGTATATACGGAACAGAGGTCTGGGAGCCTACTACCAGTTTTAATTTGTAGGTCTGGTATTACTACTGCTGCTGATGTTTTGTATGGACTGGTGGCTTTTGATCCGTCCGTATATATCTTGGTGTAATCCTTGTAATTTTCCTCCAGATTCTGTAGGATTTTGGATCTTATTTCATGAGGGTTTATTTCTTTGGACCCGAAGTTTAGGGCTGTAGTGTTGATCTTTGCTTTTCTGTTGTTCCATGGAGTATTGTCTGGAAATGTGATAATTTCCGCTTAGAGCTTATCAATTTCCATTTCTTTACATAATATGTGTATGATTTTTCCAGATGGAGGGCGGGGGACTAGTTTTCTGCTGAATGGGATGTTACATTTGTTGATTGTTATTCTAGTTGGATTATTTGCTTGGTGAATAGATAATCGTGCTGCGTATCGTAGGGTTAGTTCTTCTCTCCTAAGCGATAGTGGTGATTCTCCTGTAAGTATTTGCATTTCTTCTATTGATGTATGTTTTCTGCTGTTTGTGCATATTTTAAGGGCTTGTGATTGTATTTTGTCAAGTTTCTTTAGAAGTGTGTTGTTTGCAGTGGCATACAATTGGCACCCGTAATCAAATTTGGATCTAATTAGGGTTCTATATATGATTAGTAGAGTGTCCTGGTCTGCTCCCCATTTTAGTCCCTTAATGTTTTTGAGTAGGGTTATGTCCCTGTTGCATCTAATAATTAGTTCGTTAATATGTTGTTTCCAGATGAGATTCTGATCATAGAGCATTCCCAGGAATTTTACTGTTTTTTCAAATTTTATTGGGTCTCCTTGTATAAAGAGTGTAGGTGGACTAATATTGTATCTGTGTCTTGGAGAGAAGATTACGCCTGTAGTTTTTCCTTTGGAGAGCTTAAATCCCCATTTGTCTGCCCACTTCTCAATGTTGTTAAGGTTAGTTTGTAGTTCAGAGATTATTTTATTGCTATGAGGATTTCCAGCTTTCCATAGACCACTATCATCTGCGAATTGTGATAGGTCTACTTTACTGAGATTGATTGATGTTTCCATGTCGTTTACCATGATGTTAAACAGTGTCGGGCTGAGGACACTCCCTTGTGGTGTACCATTATCTAAAGTGAGCTCGTCGGAATATTGGTCTTTTACTCTTACTCTGATGCGCATGTTTGTTAGAAAGTTTTTTATCCAGGCATGCATGTTGCCATTTATTCCATAATGATTTAGCTTGGCAATTAGTCCGTTTGTCCAGTCCAGGTCAAACGCTTTTTCTAGATCGAGGAAGATTGCTATGAGATGCCTATCACATTTCCTCTTAGCATTGAAGGCAAGTTTGATATTTGACTCCAATCGGACTAATTGGTCAAGAGTAGACCCTTTATTCCGGAACCCACTTTGATTACTTGAGATGAGATTGTTACTCTCAAGATGATGTTTCAGCCTATTATTAATCATGGTTTCCATTAATTTACAAATTGTATTTGTCAGTGAGATTGGTCGATATGATGTAATTTCGGTCGGGTCCCTATTTTTGGAATTGGGACGACTATGGCTTGTTTCCATTTGTTTGGTATGGTTCCTGTTTGCCATGATTGATTGATCAAACTAAGTATTATGGTTTCGACGTTATATGGAACGTTTTTGTATATCTCATAACCTATAGTGTCCTCTCCTGGTGATGTTGATTTTTTGTTTTGGATTGCTGTTCTCCATTCTTCCAGGGTAAAGTTTTCATTTAGATGTGAGATGTTGTTATCTTGGTCTATAAAAAGGTGTTTAAATTTATCTTCTACTTCTGCTCTGTGTTGTTGGAATTTTTGGGTGTGGTTATTGTTTCCACTCATGCCGGCCAAGTGTTTTGCTATGGCGTTGGCTTTATCTATATTTGATGTTATGCTTTTGATGTTGGGTGCACTGTTATTTCCGGTTCCTTTTATGGATTTAATTTTATTCCATATTTGTTTGGCATTGGAATTTTTAATTTCAAGAGTGGAGCAGTAGTTTCTCCATGATGTTAGTTTGGCTTCTTTTATTTATTTTTTTTATTTTTTCCTTGGATTTGTATTCCAAATAGTCAGTGGATCGTCCACTGCGTCTAAATTTATTGAGGGCTTTCTTTTTCTCTTTTAATGCTTCCTTGCAGTTAATATTCCACCACGGGACGTGTTGTTTAGTTTGATCTTTCTTTTCCTTTCCAGTGGTTGGTATGCTTAGATTTGCAGCCTTTTTAATATTGTTCATGATGTTTTCGTTGAAGATGTTGATGTCGTCGTCATGTGTGTTGGCCATATTTACGTCTTTGAGTAGATTACTGAATTTACTCCAGTCTGCTTTATTTAGGATCCATTTGGAGAGTTTGCCATTCATGTCAAGAGGTGATGTTAAGTTGATCGTAATTTGTATAGGGAAGTGGTCACTCCCTAAAGTAGAATCAGTATCCACTTCCCAGGTTGTCCTAGTTGCTAGTTCAGGGGTACATATTGTCAAGTCCAGCGCTGATAAGGCACCATCTTCAGGGGAGATCCTGGTTTTGGAGCCATCGTTGAGCAGTACCAGGTTCTTTTTCCGCATCCATTTTTCTATCAGTGCTCCTCTTTTGTCCCGATGGTTTCCTCCCCACATCTGATTGTGGGCATTAAAATCTCCACAGATGATGAAGTCACCATTACACCCTAAAATTTGGTAGTTTGTTGCTGTTGCTGGATGGTATTTTCCTGGGTCGTATATATTAAATATTGTGAAAGATAATGATCCTGTTGTAATGATGACTGATTGGTGTTCAACTGGATTTTGGCTTGATGGGACTTTTGGGTCTTTTAGGCTGTGTGAGTTTTCTCCGAAAGTTGTGTTTGGTAACAGGTCGTTAACAAAAATTGCTAGTCCCCCTCCTTTTTGCCCATTTTCTCTGTTTATGAATTCACGAATTGAGTAACCTGGGAATTTTGGGATGTATTGGGAATCTGTTTTTAGGAAGGTTTCTTGGATACAAAGGATGTCTGGTTTAATTTTGGAATTTTGAATTTTAATTTGTAATTCGGATTTGTTGGAAAATAAGCCTCTACTATTCCATTGCCAATTTACTAGTTTTGATCTGGTTGATCTACCCATTGCAATAGTTGTCCTTATTTATAATATATATGTATATATATATATATATATATATATATATATATATATATATATATATATATATATATATATTAAATTAGGTTAACTATTTGTTTTTTCAAGGTGTTTTTCTAGTACTTCAGTTAGCAGTTGGAAGTAAGGTATACTGGGGATTACATTATCATGTTAGATTATTAGTATCCCATCAATAAGGTCCCTTATATACTTGAGAATGGTTATGCTAGGAAAATTTTCTATTCCATGTTTCGGAAAGTTACTGAGTCCGTTACTTTCGTTTATTATGGAATTATCTCTATCATCTGTATTGTTTGTATTTTTTGTGTGGATTCCCGTGATACTTGCATTGTTTAGATTGTTGCCCTTGTTGCTTGCAATGCTTGTGTTTATTATCCTGCTATTGGGTTTTCTTTGATTTTCCTTGGAATGGTTTGGATTTCCTGATGCTTGTATTTTAGCTTCTTCTCTAGTCTCTGTTATCATTCTGTATATGTCGGCTTTGTTCTTGGTCTGGTGATTAGGATTTGATTTCCTTCCTGGTGTCTGCCTACTTTCTTCTTGGTTGTGTTGAGTTGATTGTTGAGTTGTTTCATTTTTACTCAAATGCTGTTATTTTTTGATCTATTAGTTCATATTTGCTGTTTTGCCTCATGGTAACTTAGGTGTTTCTCATCCATTAGTTTTATTGTTTCCTTCTCTTTGATGTAGTAGCTACATTCTATGTCTTTTGGGTTGTGGGGTCCTCTACAGTTAGCACATTTGAGTCCAATAAATGTGCAATCATTAGTGTGGCTGCCACCGCATTTTTCACATCTTATTCTGTTTTTGCAGCTCCTTGTGTAATGTCCCCATGCTTTACATTTGCTGCAGAATCTGACTTTGTTTGTGTAATCCATAAGAATTTGGATGTAGCCATCAAATTGGACAAGTAGAGGTGCTTTAGTTTTGAATTCCAGTAGGATTTTATTTGAGGTGTGTTCATTGCTAGATTTCATTCTGTATGCCTTTGAAATCATTGCTCCTTGGTTTTTTAGTTCTTCTGTTATTTCCTTGTTGGTGAGTGAGTTATATTTGGGGTGTAATTGAATGATTTTCCTTATCCCAGTACTGTTATTTGGTGGTTTCTGTTCTTGATTGTCACTGATCCCTTCCTCTCCCTTTTTATTTTGTGTATAGCTTATGGCTTCTGGCTTGTATTCAGGTTCAGTCCTTTTTGGGATGCTTGCTGTTGCTGTGCTCACTTTGTTGGTTTTTTTCCCTAACGATTGGTGTCTAGTCACTTGGTTGTTGACTTCACCAATCTTTTCCAGTTCCATAAATTTGGCTACTTGTGCCAAAGTGCTACATTTGACTATAATGTAGTTTGTCTTTGGTCTTATAATTTGATATTTCCCATTGTGGGTTTTGGAAAGTGTGTTTGCTATGCTTCTACTGCTGATATTAAATAGTTTTGAATTGCCACTGGTGATAAATATTGTGTGGTCTTTGCTGTGGTATTTATTTGTCCTAGGCGTGTTAACTGATTTATTTTCGTTATTATTGTTTGGATGATCTCTTGGTCTGGTATTCACTTTATCTTCTGTTTTTTCCTGTGGGGTTTTTCTTACATGCTGTTGTTGTTGCTGTTGTTGTAGTAGTAGTGTCGGGGTTTCGTCATTGAGGTTAGGTTTTTCCTGTATATTATGTTGATTCTCCGTTGTTTTTGGTGCTTCCACTCTCATTTGTTTGTTTTTCTTTGACTTCGAGGTTCCATTTAGTGGAGTCTTTCCCTTGTTGGTTGTTATGAAGGGGTTTGATGTCTTTTTGTTTTTGGTCTGCTTCTTCCTTCTGGTTTGTTCTAAGATTGGGGTACTTGTGTCACTGTCGCTCTCTGTCCCGCTTTTCTTCGGTGAGTCGTAGATAAGGTCTTCCATGGTGAGGTTCTTCGAGTGGCCGGGTAACTGACTTGAGTGATATGTTGTTGCTTTTGTTGTTTTTGTTGGATTCGAGTTATTAGTTGAATGTTTGTAATTTTCTATGAATGCAGAGGTATTTTCCTGTGGGAGTGTCGTTGTTGGAGATGATAGCGACATTGGAGATATTGGAGATATGCACTTAGGTGGTGTGGTAAAGGAGGAGTTGTTATCCTCATCTGTTTCCTCATTGTCGCTGTTTTTCTTGATGCTGTCGCAACCGTTGCAATCGTTGGTATTGGATGCATTGTCAATGATATCTAGTAGGTCCGTTCCATCCAGATGTTCGTTAATGGCATAATTTGATCCCATTAAGTTCATTAGGTCCTCTATCTCCTGATTGAGAGTGAGTTGGGGTGCTTTTATTTGATTCGTGTTATTAGTTGATTTGTCATTGTCACTCTCTGTCCCGCTTTTCTTCGGTGTGTTGTAGGTAAGGTCTTTCATGGTAGGACTCTTCGCGGGGCCGGTTATCTGACTTGAGAGGTATGCCGTTGCTTCTATTTGGTTCAAGGTATAAGTTGATAGTTTGTGTTTTTCTTTGTGTGTTGTAGTTTTGGCCTGTGATGATGCCGTTGTTGAAGATGATGTTGGTAGTTGTGATAGGCACTTAAATAGTGTGGTAAAGTTAGATTTGTTATCTTCATCTGTTATCACTTCTATGCCTATTGTTGTTGTGGTTGTTGTTGATCCGTTAGAAGTTTTGATCTCTGTCACATCATTGTCGCTTTCTTTCTTGATGTTGTTTCTATCATTGGCATTTGTTGCATTGTTACTGTTATCTAAAAGGTCCGTTCTTTATAGATGTTCATTGCTTGATCCCGTAAATTTCTCTAAATCCTCTATCTCCTGCTTGAGAGTGAGTTGAAGTGGTCTCTTTTGGTCTGGCGATTCGTTAAGAATCTCCAATACGCTTGTGGCATTGTTAAGGGACGTTGTTGTTGTTGTTGAAGTTGTCTTTGTTGTACTTGTTGTACTAGTTGTTGCCGGTGTTAGTATGTTCCTGCTTGGAGTAGTCTCGTTGTTACTGCTATTGGGTGTTATTCCCGGCATGAGAGATATTTCATCCGGGTTGAGAGATATTACATCCAGCTTGCGCTCAATTATGAGCTTTGATGTGGGACTTGGTGTAAGAAATCCCATGACCTTGACGAAGGGCGTTGTAATTTTGTTACTAGGATCCTTCGCACCAGTTGGAGTCAAGCTCTGTGGTTGTAAGGGACTAACTCCTTTGGACATTGAGATAATTTTGTTGGCTTTTCTAATCGCATGGCGATTTGTGGTCATTTTTACCTGCGATCTTGTAACTCTTGAGATGTTACAGTGAGTAGTATTCACAGACATGTATTATCGGTTGCTCGCGCAACACTATACGTCTGAACTTCTGAACGTCTGAGAAGACTGTGCTTGTGATTTAGTAAACTGACGAGTGTTTCTCTATATATGACACAAACACGGACGTTAAGAAATATACCCCTATCATCACCAAAACACGCGGACTTAAAAGAAACACTTGCTTACTTTTTTTACTTTACTCACATGAATTATAAATTTAATAAGTTATTTGAAAAATACGTTGACGCACTTCAAACAAAAGTAAAAAAGACTGTGATTATAGACTCACTTCTATTTTTTTCTAACTTCCTCACATACGATTAGCAAATTGAATTATTAATTCTTTTCGAGAATATTGGGTAACCCTTAAAAGGGCTATTTGGTTTGAGTATTGATGCGAGGATCGGCCAGTTGCGTCAAGGCTACTTTGTTTCTGTCAAAAAAGCGTTTGGTTTGATGTGGAATGTGAATGATACCTTGCAGTATTTGACGTGCTGTCACCGTAAACCATCGTAATACTTCTTTGAGACTGGCTTCTAAGACGTGAGCACGTATTTGTGGATTTTTTTCGCGACTGATACCGTTCAAGGCACGAATCAATTTGATGGGAAGATGAGACTGAAGGAACGTCATGTTGACAATGTATGAGACAAGGACAAAGTGATCGAGGTTTTTATAGATTTTTTAGTGGTTCATATTGTTATGTCGACGAGGACGTGTACACGACAGGTCCTCCGTCTTGACACCAGTCATGAAACAAATCGGTACGAAATCGCAAATAATCGGGAGTGGTGGGTTTTAAATCCACGAGCAAAATAGGCGTGTGGAGTCTGAGTGGCATCATCGTACGCATGAGTCAGCTAAGGTGTTCCTAACTGTTTGGCTAAGACTTGCACTTACGATTTATCTCGAGGACTTTTAAACAAGACCACGTAATGAGCATTGAGACTAATGTTACGATGGGCTTTACATTGTTGAAATAAATTTTGTGTAATGTAAATGACACTGGCATTACGATGATGCCCTTTACGCGTAGACCACAGTTTAATTTATTCTTCGTCTTCTCCTAACATGTCGTCAAAAATGACCAAATGAGTTTGACTAGGGTCAGACACGATTCCATCGTCTTCTCTAGGAATGCCTTCCACAAACAAAATGAAATCACCTTGACTTTCTTGCAAGAGGCTGTTTGCCGATTGTCACTCTGTAACCCCACACGATGCGTTGAGGTGAACGATCGATCAAATGATGTTTATGTTCGATCAAACGTTTGACAAATTCGGTTTTGCCTGAACCGCTCGGTCCAGCAATTAACATGTTAAAAGGATGACGAAGATACAAGGCCTCCCAACTAGCATGATCTAAGTGTTCGTCAATGACTTTGAATGTCGAGGAGGAAGGAGTAGTAATAGTAGAATTAACCATTGTAGAGTAGGGTATGACACTATTGACACAAAAACAGACAAGACAAGAGGTTTTTATACTTTTTTCAAGACACGTTTATTTCAATTCATGTTTAAATTGGAACAACACGAAAGACAAAAATACATAAAAGCCAAATGGATAAGTACAGAAATAAAATACACATGGATACGATCAAAGTGGCATATCTCTGTACAACATCGTTTGGGTAGCCAAGGTGACCTTGGGGTAGTGTGTAATGTTCTTATAGTCTCTACATGGGGTACAGTCACATAGGTGTCCTCTCTATACAGTCCTATCTTGAACAGTGATTGTCCTGGGTGACAGATTCTTTTTCTTCTTCTGGCACTGTCACTAACACAGGTTTAAAAGTGACTTTTTTCACTCGACGATGGATTTTACGAACACAACGCTTGGGCATAATGGGATGCTTCGTTTGTCCAAGCCTCAAAACTCCAACTTTTCCAGTCACGTACATCTGTCCAATGAGGGTGTAAATCACAAGCTACACACACATCCTCGTACACCGCTTCTGTACGTAAAAGTTGACGAATTTTTTTTCCTGTAGAGGTCGAGACGTATCCAGATGAAAGCGTAAGGCTTTTAACAGAATGAGTCTCTCATGGACATTTAAAGGAGTTTCCATACTGCCTTTGTAGGTATTGTTCGTAAAGTGTCCACAAGGAATCGACAGGTAAACGAAATTCCAGAAAGCAAGTCACTAAAACACATACTACACGTCAACTCCAATTAATGGGACACAATTCTTGTAATAAGTGTTCGTAATCCTTCACCGTGTGAATATTCTCATTGATATCCTTCCATAGAATCTGTTTTATCACAAGTGATAAAGGTTGTGGCATGGTAGTTCTATTTTATACTTTTTATGTCGAAGACCATAAGTGTATATTCTGCACGGAATTATTTAAAATCTTCTCCAAAAGCGAAAGTGATTAATATAACTTGTAATTTCGGACTACTGCCATTCAGGGTAACGGTAAGGAAAGAACAAAAAATCTTCAGATGTAAACGAACTAACTTCGAATCTGTGGAAGGTAGACTTGATCCAGAGAAATCTGACACGTTGGTTAATTTTTGTCACTTTCCTGTTGTGAATTTCACGACACAAAAGATCTACAGACACCCATTGAGATTTTACTTTAGCAAGACCCTGCCAAACGTCCTTGTAGATCTTCTCTTGCAATTCGTGTGGTAATCCTTGAATATTATGTTTTAGAGAGGGTTTATATACTGGACTGGGTTTGTCTCCAAGCCAAACTGGTTTGTTAAACGACATGGTACAGTATTGTTACTTTCAATCACTAGGTCCCACTAAAGGTAGGTTCTGACAATTCGGAGACCATCAAGCATGTTCCAGGTAAGCGGAATATTTATGTTCCCACTCGTAAATTGACACATCACAACTGAAACACTTGACTTTATCCCCTTCGCCCAATTAGAAAAATTTGGCCCTGGCTAATTCTTCAGGAGTTGGTCCAGGCAGATATTTTGGCCATTTATCTTTGAAGGTTTGGAATCGACTTTTAAAGTGACAGTATTCAGGCAAACTCGTATGGAACGAATATTCGACTATCCTCACTTCAGTTCGATGCAGCTACGGTGAAATTCCTAGGAGTCCACGATAACGTGTGGCACCGCTTTCGCATCCCTCCCGTTTAACACGCACAGCATCACTTTCCATGGTAGATATAGGGGTAGTAGTCATAGCAAAGTTCTCACGATGTCCTGCTGAATCGCTAAAGTCACAGTCTCAGGCATCACTGCAGTCGCAAGGTTTAACATCTTACTCCACTTGAGAATCCCCAAATTTGAATGATGCCTGTTTAAATGGATTCATCTTGTGTCGCTTTGTCCTTGTAGTTACAAATAAACTTTTGGTCTTGGACAATGTCCCTTTTTATATGCTGCCCAATTTCGACCTGACCGTACGGTAAAGTGAAGTGATCGGGAAGTCGTACTCTCTTCTGGTACACGATTTGATATACTTTTTCCAAAGCTCGGCTGAGGATTTGGTGTGTGGGTAAACGGACAATCTTGTGCGGTTCGTGGGTGGTCACTTTAAAAGTTTCATCTTGTCCCGACTGTAAGGCTTCTTGTAGCACGTTAAAGTTCACCACTCGACTGGTACGATAATTGAGAGTCAATCCTTTCACTTTACATTCGGTGTGCATTTCTCCTTGTGGGTCTCGGTATTCGTAGCCGTAAGTTTTAGGACCGCCACTTGCAAAACATAGAATCTTGTCGTCGGGATATTCATCGGTCCAGGCTCCTAAACGGTCTCCTTCGATGGCAGGGTTACAATGGTTCGGTCGGTGAATGTAGATGCAACTGTCCGTGTCAAAATACAACACACGATCTCCTAACAGTTCTAACACTTTGTACAATTTTAAGCGAGCGTGGGCTGTCACGTAAGCCGCAATGATGACATTTTCAAATTTGTCGGCTTCTACAAAGTCTAGTTCTTCTTCTTACTTGACTAAGATCAAGTCCTCACGAATGACTTCCGCGTGTTTCATGTATTTGGTTTTGTCGTGAATCATCTTGTTTTAGTTTTAAAAAGGCATCCACGTAGTCTGCAAAAATACCTTTCCTTGTCTCGTCGCCCTTGTGGTATTGCTGTGTCTTGGGAAAGTGGTAAATTTCGTACACTTCTAACAGCTGGTATCCCAGGTTCAGAGCTTTAAACAATTCCACGCTAACCCACGTTCCTGTCAAGGCACGTTTTTCCTGGGTGTGCTAACAAGGTTGGTTTTGGTTGCACGTTTCAGCACAAGTACGACACAAAGGAAACATTAGTTTCCCTTGGTAATGGTGAGGTAAAACGGGATGGTACAAGTCTGTGGGAGGTAAGACTTTGCACTTGATCAATCCTTCGTACTGTCGAATGTGGTCCAATTCAATATGTTCCGTCATCAATTCTGGGTGCCCTACGGGAAAGTGACAATATTTACACAAGTAAGGATACAGCGAACACACGTCCAAATATCTGATTTCTTCTCCCTTCTCCTCGTCCGCCTGGTACAGCAAACGGGTGGCATTCATTCGTCCTCCGTACAAACTATTCCGGGAGTTCAGGGGGTCCACTAACTTGTAACGTTCTACTATGTGTTTAAACTCGGGATCGGCTATCAAACGCTGATCGTACTCGTGTTCCCACATTTCCACTACCTGGTATCCTTGCTGTTCTAACTTCAAACGTCGCTGTCAAGTTGTCTGGTACAAGTCTTCCATGGTCCGTTGTAAAAACTGATGTTTGGTGTCACGTTGAGGGTAGCACATGGGACATCCGTGAAATAAGCATCCATTAAACTCGTACACGATTTGAGGATTTTCTAAGTTCCAGCCATCCACCGAATACGTTCCGATGGTCTTTTCGCCTCCTCCATTGCGAGCGTGTTGGATCCATTTGTCTTCCTTGTCGCACAAGTAATGTAGCCAGTGTAGGGCTTTGACTGAGTATTGACGTTTGACAAAGTTCGTCGTTTGAGGACTGATGACTGCTAGAGTATTTTCAGGCATGAATCGTTTTCTGTACACTAAGGAACACGCTTTGGCGATGGTGCAAGCTTCTTTCAATGGATCGATCCCTCCGTACTCCATGAACAATTCTCGAAATTTTCCACAGCAACGTCGTAAAATGTCCACGTCAGATCGACAATAATTTAACATTTCTTCTTGAAAGTCAAAGGGGTCCGAGGCGTGAGTCTGGTACCAAGCGTGGAAAGCTTCTCGCTGCTCGGCGCGCATGTTATCGGGGTCGTAGTCGTCAGCCTCAGGCAAATGGAGTAGAACGACGTGTTGATTGGCATCGGTATTGAGAAAGTGTGGAAAATAACATTTTGCCATTTCTGTCATTCCAAACGTTTTAGGCAAGCGACTCAAAGGCATGGCCAAGTAACTCATTGAATCTTTAAACTGTACTTGTCTTACTTGCATATAAATGATTTTGGCTCCTTTTAAAGCCTCTTTAGGATATTTGGTACTTTGTTCCGTATAGTATCTGAGCAGAAATTGCCCATCGTATCCCGAGAAACTGTGAGCCATTACAGTGGTATGGTGATGACAATCTCTGTAAAGTTTGATGTCTTCTGGACTCCACGTTTCGTCGATGGGTTTTAGGATCCATTGGGCAAAATCGACCAATGTGTTTGGTCCTCGAAATATTTTTTCACGTCCTCCATGAATCTTGCTGCAGTGAGGGCAATGACTAAAGTTAGGCTCTTGGATGCACTTCTCGCACGCTCGGTGAGCTACACAGAAATTAGGAATATAAATGCCGGTCTCTCGCATGCATTCGAAATCAAAAAAGATAAAATTCCCTTTCTTCTGGGTATCTTCTTGTTGAGGTTGGTATTTTTGAATGAAGCATTCGTGCCCCAAGTTCACGATTTGGTGACAAATGTGACATCGTTTCTTCCCTCGACAAATGTGAAACTTGGCATTATTGGTACGTATGCCTTGTCCACAAGTAGGGCACAATCTCAGAAGCTGACAAGTACTTTTCTGTTGTGAACCTTGCATCTTCAAATGTTGTTGGTAACAGGTAGGACTGACAAAAGTGAGCTGACAAACAGGGCAATACACTCGCACTTGTCCTTTGTCCAGACAGGGTTGAGAGGCCAAACATCCCTCACATTTCGTTCCACAATTCTTGTGATGTTCTCGATTGTTATAACCATAGTCACATTTTTCACAGTAGTAACGGTATCCCAGGAATGCAGTGATACTGGTAATGGTATCAAAATGCCCATCATCATGATAGACGTGAATGTATTTTCCGTCTTTGAAATCATTGCCTTGAAACAAAAGAGGACCGCGCACTTCTTGAGGGTGTACTTTCAAGGTGTAACGTGGTGCTAAGACGTCTTGCAATCTTTGCATTTCTGAAATGCCGCAAGGGGTGTCCTTGGATATCCGCGCTTGCTGTAACAGGAGTTCTGCTTCACTTCGTTGTTTGGCTCGATCCGATTGTTGAATAGTTTTCCAAGCTCTTTTCCATTCTGACGTGTCGTTCTTGTTGGCGTACGTTTGTCCCACGACGATGGCACGGGCTAAACATATCTGCTCTTGAGAATTGTTACTTTGGACGAGGCTTCTCTTAATGCTGCGAAAGTTGTATACTAATAACACTTTTTTGCGTCATGTCCCTTAGGGAAGAGAAACGTGGGTCATGAACAGTGTGGCTTTTCCCTCGGTGATGTGAAACATATCGTCGGATTGTTGCACATGTTGAATTTTGTCGATGACATTGGAAGGTGTTAATTGTGATGGGCTACTAAACTCGATCCAAACGGGAGACTTCAAATTATCGTGATGAATAGAAAGTCTCAAGCGATCGTCTTTTTTGGCTTGACATTGCTGTTTCAGTGTAGTTAACACAAAATCCCACACCTCGGTAATGAACCCTTCTGTATTCTCAAAAGGTACATTGGACTTAAAATCTTTAAACTTTACAGTGTACGTGTAAGCCGTAGTTCTAAATTTTCGAGAGGAACGCTTTTCCGTCTCTCGAATGTGATAGTAATTTTCAGGGTTTACTAAGGGTGGTGAACTTTACTTGGACGTCAATTGTTTGGGTCTGGATTCGGGCTCACTCATGTCATCTTTAAAATCACTGGCATGAATTTGAGCCAAGACTTCAGCTACTGTCCTAGGCGACACATTACGTTTCTGTCTCTTACTGTCTTCTCCTTTCTCCACAACATGATGCGGTCTTTTCATCTTGTCTGCTAAAAGTCAAATGACTATATTTTAAAGACCATGATCCCTATATATTCATGTCCGATTCGTGTATATATAAAGGGTCAGTGTCTAACCTTTCAGTATTCGTTTTACTCTCACATTGACCAGAACGATGGAAGAGCCTACACAAGTTGAACTTCTCATCAGAGCTTTGCAAGGTGTCATACGAAAGTTTTCGTCAAACAAACCGACGGACTACTCTCCCTCCTTTACTTGCTATATCTGTAAGAAGAAAGGACATTGGGCTACAGAATGTCCAGATCGTGAAAAAAACAAAAAAGGTACCAATTGAGACAAAAGTCAAGATGCCTGTTATCATTTTAAAGAGAAAGGACATTGGTCTCCAAACTGCCCTAAGAAACAACAGGAGCAGGAGGAGGAGGGGAGAGGAATTCTGAACAAAAGGAGGATGAAGAGGTACCCTCCCCAAGAAAGAACCCCACCACGTTCACAAAGACAAGAAAAGAAGACGAAACGAAAGTGAGGAAGAAGAAAAAAAGAAAAACCTGTGACAGTAAAGAAATTAAAGAAACAGAAACAGTGAACAGAAGAAGCCTATGAACTTTCTAAAGTGGTATTGTATTATGTTATGTTGTGATATTGGATTGTAACATTTGTACCAGAATACACCAGAGAGAAAAAAACGTAAGTGTCTCTTGGTTTTTATTTTATAGAATAAGAACCTACACTCACACACTCCTACACTCACACATACATCATGGGTTAAAAAAATAAAAAAGGACTTTTGAGTTTTTATTGAATTAGGCAATTGAAATAGTATTTCTTTTCGAAATAATTTGAGTGGCCCTGAAAAGGACCTTTGGGATTTTGTTTGTTTAAAACAAAACAAACTCAGAAACGGGACGTAGCCATCTTTAGCTGTTTTAAGCCTTTGCCACGGCCAAGGACTACTTCTGGACTGGTGATTCCTATCAATGATTTGGTAGAAATCACTAACGGTGGAATGGCAGACGTACTCACAGTTAGATTGGGTTGTTTAGCTCGAGAAGGTATTTTTCTCTTCGGTCGTGATAAAGAAGACTGATACATTTGTTTCAGACTCCTTAACTCAGATAAAATATCTAAAAGTACCGTCGTGACCGTTTGATTTTCACTATTCCCTTTCTGTCCTTGGTCTTCTTTCTTCTCTGTTGCTGCTACTGTTTCTTCCTGGTGTTTCCTTCTTGCTTCTTCTTCTTCCCGATGTTGAATAAGAAAAGCTTGTTCTTCTACTTGTTGTTGTAAAAATCGCTCCAATTCTTCTTGTTGTCTTTGCTTAAAATCATCGACGTGTAAATAAGAAGAAGCAGAAGGTAACGAAGGTTCCGGAACAAATTCTTGTGAAGTTAGAAAATCCACAATATCCCAGTTAAAATCAACTTCTTCTGGATGTAGATTTGTCATGACTTTGGTAGTCACTGCTGTACCATTACTTGCTGTCTCCACTACTGGTTCACCCCAATTCATCGTCTTCTTAGTGTCCGACATTATTGACAACTCTGTCGCATTGATTGACTGCGCACAGACGCTAGTACCTATATATAGGGAAGGTGACGTCACAGACTGCTCTCTTTCGATTGGACGACTGTGACTGACTTTTGTAACGCGTGTTTGGATTGGTGAATACACTCAATCCGTTCCGATCCTATCTTCCCCTATAAATAACCGCAGTACGCGGCATTCGCTTCACCTGTTCTCATCACAAGATGTGGACCAACGCAGAATCTTCTACCCTTGTTTCTACCATGCTATTTCGTACTGACTTACCCATGTATGTCAGATCATCGTGGACTATCACTCATATGATTGATACAGCCCTTTGGAAGAGAAGGATATATGTGGAGAGGCAAGGTTGTTTAAAGAGAGTTCTCCTCTATGGTCCAGCAGTGAGAAGTTTAAGGAAGAGAAGAAGATCCATGAGATGCCGTCTGTGTTAACAATATACTGTTAAAATTACACATAACGGCCCTTTTCAGGGCCACTCATATACCTCGAAAAGATATTTGCTTTCTTTGCCTCCATTTCCCTTGTCGCTAGACAGGTCCAAATAAAAATAATATTCCCAATGTTAAATTTCCCTTGACGCTATATAGTCCCACTGTGTTAAATTTTCCTTGTCGCTAAATAGTCCCAAATAGTTCGCATGTTAAATTCCCCTTGACGCTATACAGTCCGACCATATTCAATTTCCCTTGACGCTATACAGTCCCACCTGTAGACGCTATACAGTCCCACCTGGCTAACGCCATAGTGTCCCAAGCCCTTTTTGACTGGATTTTCCCTTGACGCCACGGTATCCCACCTTACTACTGATATGACCAAAAGGAAAGCAACCCATCCTTCCATATGGGGAAATGGTAAAGGGATAATAACTGTGAAACAACCAACTCCCAAGTTAAGGAGAATCAAGAAGAAAACAGGAGAGCTGAGCGTATTGGAGAAATGGTAAAGGGATAATAACTGTGAAACAACCAACTCCCAAGTTAAGGAGAATCAAGAAGAAAACAGGAGAGCTGAGCGTATTGGACATTCCGCTACAAATACCTTTAGAAACAGAGGTAAAACATTTGGAATAAACATTCGCCGTGAAGATCATATCATCCAGAATGGCGACCATCCCTACAACGACAATCTTTGATGGGATAAGAATCCTAGTATTAGAGAAGACAAATCTATATAATAAAATAAACATCAAGAGGTCATACTTTATGCATGGATTCCTGGCTAAAACTTGGTATAAGGGATGCATATATGATAGGAAATGTAATAGAAGAAAAGGGACACACAACCTTCAAATGCCCTTTAAACAACGAGGCGCAAAGAGGAAATAGAGAAGTACAACATCAACAAAACCATGAAAAACTCCGACAACAACAGAAATAACAACAACAACAACAAGCGATTAAACTACCAAAGATGAACAAACCAACCAACCCCAACCCCCCAACCTCCCCCAGAAAAGAACTAACCCAAAACAACAGGATACCTAACAAATCTACCGCAGCAGGTGAAAACAGCGACAATCATACGACAAAGTAAATCCCAACAAAAAGAAACCAGAGAAATTGAAACACCAGATATGAGGGAAAGAGATAGGATTAGAAGGAAGGAAAAAAGACAAATTGAAAGAGAAGGACAAGAAGAAGAATGTTACATCAGGGCACAAGACGTTTTTCTTTGATAAAGACGAATACATATTTAAAAAAATAAGTGAATACAGCCAAATGTGGCCACACAGAATAACTGTGGGTACAACCGCTCCGGTGACCTAGTGGTTAGAGCGTCCGCCGCGGAAGCGGGAGGTCGTGAGTTCAATCCCCGTCTGAGTCATACCAAAGACTTACAAAAATGGTACTAACAGCTACCTCGCTTGGCGCTCAGCATTAAGAGGTTAGTGTTATGACTGGTCGGCCTGGTGTCAGGATAATGTGACTGGGTGGGACATCATGCTACATGTCTGCGACATGATGTCCCAGTGCTAGACATCACTATAAACTGCATCACTGCAGACATCGTAGCAATATGACTGAAAAATTGTTAAAGCTACGTTAAAAATCCTAATCAAACAAACAAACAAAAATAATTATGGATACCATATCATGAACTAACTGTGAAATTCTGATCCCCAAAACTTGTACACAAGAATGGAAATTTTGATCCCCAAAACTTGTACACAAGAATGGAAATTTTGATCCCCAAAACTTGTACACAAGAATGGAAATTCTGATCCCCAAAACATGTACACAAGAATGGAAATTCTGATCCCCAAAACTTGTACACAAGAATGGAAATTCTGATCCCCAAAACTTGTACACAAGAATGGAAATTTGCATGTGTGGGACATATACAATGTACTTGGTAAGATCAAATATGCAAACATAATTCAAATTATCTGTTTGAACATTTATATTGTATTTCAAGGGTGTTTGTTACCAATTATTAAGCTCAATGGTTCAATGGAATCATTTTTTTTTTAGAGGCTGCACTGTAAACAGAGCAGCATGTTAACAGAACACAGATTTAACTTGCTGATTATCACCTAGGCCTTTTAACTCACTGTGCACTGTCGCCGAAATGCACATAGACAAACACTCTCTGAGCTCATATTCTCAAGATAAACAATTACCTTTAAATCCCTACCAAACAATGCATAAATATAACTCTTCTATCACCACCAAAATGAGAGAGGAAAAATTTTTTCTAATAATAGACTAGAACTACATACTGAACTGGAAATATTAATTGTGATGGGGTTCCAGCTGATTTGTATCGCAACGCAACCCGACTGACTTAATCATCCAGTCGTAAATTACCACAAACTTGTCAAAAGGTTCAATATATAAAACACGAAAACAAATATACCGGTAACCTATGTATGGATCGCTGCAATCAACATTTATGGACTCAACTTTAAAAATACAATATAGATGTACATAACAGTTCATGGGAGGTAAATAAAAGAGAACTGTAGAAAAAATACACGAAATGCATGTCAGTTCCGTTACAAATACGTATCAGTTACTATTGATGGATAGGTGGGGCAAATTTTCTTCAGTCATATTATTTCTTCATCTCTTTAAACTTATTTTTAAAAAAGCATGGACTGCTTGTCAATTGCAATGTTAAAAAGATATAGTGAGAAAATTAGAAAGAGTCACTTAGCTGACAGGCATCATTTACTAGTGGAATCACCACCACCACGAAGTAATAATAATAATAATAATAATAATATGATGATGATGATGATGATGATGATGATGATGATGGTGGTGGTGGTGGTGGCGAAAATCTTCGGTGATGTAATGATTACGAAAGTTTATATCATTGTTTCAATATTGATTATGTGTTGAAAAGACCGATCTGTAATAGTGGTTAGAGCGTCCGCCTCGGATGCGGGAGGTCGTGAGTTCGATCTTCGTCAGAGTCATACCAAACACTTACAAAAATGGTACTAGACATCTAACTCGCTTGGCGCTCAGCAATGTAATGTTTGTATTAGGACTGGTAGGCTTGGTGTCAGGATAATGTGTCAGGATAATGTGACTGTATGGGACATCATGCTACATGCATGCGACATGGTGCCCCAGTGCTACGCATTACTCTAAAGTGCCACACTGCAGACATCGTAGCGATATGAAACAAAATTGTTACAGCAAAGTTAAAAATCTAAATCTAACACACACACACACACACACACACATACACACACACACGCGCGCGCGTATTGAAAATTGTTACTCAATCATCTTGGTATATTTTTCCACTAAGAAAGTGGCACAGAGTTCGTACTGTAAAGCGCAGAGAAAACGTGCAGTTCGTGCCTGAAACATTTTATCTCAGTGTGAAATCATTCTGAGCCATGTCGCTTTAATTGAAACCGTTCGTTGAGATGTACAAACAAATTTGCGTATTCAAGGAAGAAAATGTAAGCAATCCAACCAACATAACACCATCACATGGAAATTCGACTTAGAAAGATAAGCATTCGAGCAGCCAAACAGGCAATGCAGGTACTGTCGCGACCTCTCTATTTCCTTCTCTTTCTATCTAAAACAAATTCAAGAATTAACCAACAAATATTCGGGATGCAGAGCGGAGGTTTTCATTGTGTAACATTTTCGTAACTAAATAGTCAAGTTTAGTGGAAGGTTATTTACTTTTGTTCGGATAGAATATGCCATTGCACTGCATAGGATGGGTAAATGTTAAATAATATCTCAAATAGAAAGCAAAACCTTTAAAAAATTGAACATGATTTACTTAAAAGCTGTCAATGGAATGTGGATGTACAATCTGTTTTACGGTAAAGATATAAAAATGAGCTTGAAAAAAGTAACTTGACAGCGCGTGTTACGCGTAATAGATAGTGGCATAGATATAGACTTAAGCGAGTGTACTGTAAATATCAGGTTACATAAAGACTAAGTAAGATGCATTCAAGGGCCGTTAAATTTTGTATACAAGTGGGACCTCGCGTACACCGTGTCTAGCAAACGCACCAACGGAATCAAATGGAGGCTGCCATCTTGGTATTCTGTTGTCAGTGCAGTCCCATAAACGAGTCATATTACATGCATATCTGTAAACCCGATAGCTATAAAAAAAATTCGCAAAGAAAGCAGAGTTGTGGTTGGTACTGATAATAGCAAAGAATATTGGGAGACTCCTTGTGAAATACATAATATCAACTGAATTATTTCTGTGTTTACGCTTCACATGCTTGTCCTCTTTCATTTCACCGATTGTAGTGCAGTAAATATTAATCAGCCAATCTTGATATCCTCTAGATTATCAATGGTTCTTTCTTAATACCCGCCTGAAGATAACGAAAACTATATTCAGTTAACTATATATATCCTGCCTGTGTACAATACGTTAAGACAGAAATGTATTGATTTTACTTCCAACTATGGGAACTATTTTGGTGGTAGGATGCGTTTCCGCTAGCGTGTGAGAAGGCATTTTCTGCAAGACAAGTGTGTGATTCAAACGAAGCAAGTAATTAAATACATACAAATTAAAAACTAGTCGAGAAAGATGTATGAGAAGTTGCACACTTTTGAAGAATGTCGTTCCATCAGATATGATGGATGTTGAGTGGCATTAACCAAGTATTTGAAGTATGTGTATCGTAATATTGTCACTTACGGTATGACATATACATGTAGGCGTCCTCTAGTGATTACATATTGGAATTTACTGCGAGTAGATTATACAATGTGTATGGAAATAATTTAGACTTATTTTGGGACTTAGTAATATACATACTGTGATGTTTGAGTAACAGTTCTTGTATTTGTGTTAAATATGTATTGTCTTTATTATTTTTTTTGGATGTGTGTGTGTGTGTGTGTGTGTGTGTGTGTGTGTGTGTGTGCTTCTCATTTCGATTTAACGTAATAGGAATCAACAAATGTCTCATCGTCATAGTAACAAACCTGTATAATGACTTTGACCTTGAAAATCATCAATGGAAAAAAGCGGGTATATTATGGTGTATTTGCCACGGTTGTGGTCCTTAATTTTAAATTATTGTAATCATTTAGATATATACATACATGTATAGATACACATGTACAACATTTCATAATGATACAGGAACTTATATTATTGAAATATTCCAAACTGTTTCGCTTGGAAATCATCATAATGTTTGTCTCTGGCATTATTGCTGTTGTTATTCTTATCAAAGGACGGACAGCTCCGGAGGTTGAGTGGCTAGAGCGTCCGCCGCGGATGCGGGAGGTCGTGGGTTGAACTCCTATCGAGTCATATCAAAGACGTATAAAAATGGCAATAACAGCTGCCTGGCTTGGCGCTCAGCATTAAGAGGTTTGTATGAGAACTGGTCGGTCTGGTGTTGGGATAATGTGACAGGGTGGGACATCAAACTACATGTCTGCGACATGATGCCCCATTGCTAGACGTCGCTATAAACTGCCACACTGCAGACATCGTAGCGATATGACTGAATTTGTTTTAAAGTTACGTTAAAAATCCAAATCACACACACACACACACACACACACACACACACACACACACAAACAGACGTGTAACGCTTAGTTATTGCATTTCTCATCAAACACTGCATTTTAGTTAAATCTTATTTCAAGGTTTTCAGGAACGACTAAAATGTCTTACAAATAATCAGCGTGTTGAGAAAAACAGCTTTTGTGGAATTTCTAAACGTTTTACATCAAATCCATTTATACCTGCCACTAAACGGATTTTTGGTAATAGTATAAGATGGTTGTTGTGTCGGTACCTAAGAACTCCATATTGATGTTCGCTGCTTCGAATTCTGTCAACAAAGAGGTACTGGCGTATTTTTAGTTAGTCCGTCACATATTCATTGCTTATTACAGGATATTTGTTTCAAGGCAATGGGTCATCCCCGATACCAAAATGTATAGCCATTTCTTCATAATTAGGTGTCGCAATTGGCCGAGTGGTCTCACACCTGTCGGCTTGTGGTCGAGTCTCGCGTTCGGCCAATGTGAGTATGTGAGAGAACTTGCCAGTAGCTTCTCGTGGGTCCAGGCCCGCACCTAGGGGGGGGGGGGGATAACCATGGCACTTGTCAGGGGCCCGAGCTAGATAGGGGCCCGCCCTTAAAATATACGCACATATTTGAAACACGAAAGGGGCCCGAACTCTGTCAGTTGCCTGGGGCCCAGAATTTCCTAGGTGCGGGCCTGGTGGGTCGGTGGTTCTTTTCGTGGTTATCCCAGGTTCTTCTTCATTTTTTACTGGCCACCATGTATAACCTATCTTGTGCTGAAATATGGAGTTAAACCTTACAATAACAACAACAACAACAACAACAGCATAATTAAAGTACCATCCCCCTGCACCTTTACCGAATTGTACATTACTTATAGGCCTTAAAAGCTCTCGCGTGATTTCAAAATAAATTTATGCTGGTGATGTTGAATAAAAAGTAATAATGGATCATCTAATAAATTGTAAAATTTGCTGAAATTAGTCTTTGGAAAACTTCTGATTTTTCAAGCTACCAAAATATGATGTTAAGAAATGGGGATTAAGCAAGGCTGAAGAACCCCAGGTAACCGCGTGATACATGGCTCTCACCTTATAGGTCACCTAAATCTTAACATTTGTCCGTGCGCGTGGATTCGTGTCTCGGCTTGTTTGAACTGAACGATGATTTTTGTAGGGCTCTTTGGGGGTTCTTCTTCAAACAAAATATAATGGACGCCATGTACCTCGTATAATGTGCTGAAACAGCGTTAACACCCCCCCCCCCCTCCCCAAATAAAAACAACAACAACCAAAAAAAAACCACACAAAAACCACCCCAATCAAAACTGAAATGTATCAAAAGAAGAAAATAATTCCGACATTACAATCCTACTTATTACATTGTTCCAATTTTTATTTAAAAAAATCTCCGTCTTATAGTACATGATAGATGCAAGAAGACAAGGGCATGAATATTGTACTAACAATTCATGTTTCATAATCATTGGTAAATATAAGGTCGTAGATAACGATACTCCCTCTCCTGACTGCTACCACAATTTACCAGAGCTGCTTTCTCAATCAGGCGCTACAAAGCTATCTTCTCAATTAAATGCGAAGCAGTCTTGTCTTGGCGGGTTAACCTTTACTGCCTACAATTGTATTAAGCCAATCAAAGCACTGAGGTCCAGTCTATTGATGTATTATCTGTCCATATGAGATTTCCCAGAAATGGTTGCTGTAAATTACAAACTTGTTGCCAGTAATATAGACAGATGGACCGACCATATTTTTTATTAGTTGTCAGTTGGATTTATCAACAGTTTTGGATTCCAAAACGTTTAACAAGTACTGTATTGTGTTTCACCTGCTTCTTCATCATAATTTCAGACCACTCCGATGGCATAGTGGTTAGAGCTTCCGCCTCAAAACCAGGCTGAGTCATATCAAAGGCAAAAATGCTGCATGTCGGTGACAGTACTTTTTTAATGCTAGGATGTTTTGAAGCAGATGTTTTAATACTATTTTGGTTGGCAAATTATCTTTTTTATAACAGCTTAAAATATTATGAAAACTTTACTCAGGCGAAGGTCCAACAATAGCGTTAAAACTGATGAGTTAGTTCATAATCGTCAGGATGTTGAACATCTGGAGAAATTTAGTTTTATTGCCAGTCAATGATAGCAGATGGAAAATACCTATTGAGATTGGAACATTTTCTTTCTACGTCAGCGATGGTCTAAGCCTTTGCTTTCTACATCAATGTCAGTCTAAACATTTGCATTCTACGTCAACGACGTTGCATTCTACGTCGACAACAATGTAAACGTTTGCCTTCTGTTTAAATGGCAATCTAATATTTTGCCTTCTATGTCAACGATAGTGTAAACGTTTGCCTTCTACGTCAACGACAGTCTAATATTTTGACTACTAAGTCAACGATAGTCTAAACGTTTGGTTTCTACTTTAACGATAGTCTGAGTTTTTGCCTTCCAAGTCATCATCTAAACGTTTGACTTCCAAGTCAACTCTAGTTTATCCTTATGCCTTCTACGTCAAGGATAGTTTAAATTTCTGCCTTCTTCGCAAACGTCTGTCTAAACCTTTGCTTTCTACGTCAATGACAGTCAAAACATTTGCCTACTACATCAACGACATCTAAGTCAACGATAGTCTAGTATTAGTGACGATTCTTTATTTCTTTTTAAATTCAGAGACACGCCATTATTAAAACCACATGTTGACTTTCAATGTATTTAGAGCCATCACTGTCAAGTTGATTGACAGGGAATAGAAAGACAAATCTCAAATGTAATCCTACTTCGCATTCAGTTACAATAACTGAATTAAGAAGTGATTCAGGATAATTGAAATACAAAACGGAAATATATCTGGTCAAGCATTGTAAATATAGATTAAGTACAATCTGGTGGGCATTTCTAAATTACTAGCAACATAAGTGGCACGAAGTATAGGACTAAAATGTCAGCTGATATCAGGACGACGGAAAGGCATAATTTGTCTGAATCATAGCAAACTGACTCGTGGACGGTTTGTAATATTCCGTTTAAATTGGCCAAACAGTATTTGAAAAGACACGACTAAATATTTAATATTTTTTTTTATAAAAGAGGACGTCTTGAAAGCAGATCGTCGTATAAATATAGTTGAATAACCTTATGTCATTTCTATCAGAGTGTAATACTGTTGCAAAAACGTTAAAATAAGACACATGAGGAGCGGAGATTCTTTCAAATACTCACTTGACCGAAATTGTAAGCTTTGCAAGCAGTACGTAAAAAGTATTTACCAAACATTAAAAGGCACTATAAAACTTATAGGAAGTTTTGGTCGTCATTGAAAACAGTTTTAGAGTTTTGTGCGTATCAGTCATAAAATCGAAGTGGGTATCTCAGGAAGTGATTAACAAAAATATGAATGCCTTAATAATGTTATCAGCATTACTTTATTCGGACTTTTACGGCAGCACTCCAATCACCACCGCCACGCCAAAATCTCTACCCCATCCCCTCTCTGTTCATGACACTCCTTTTTCGTACGCCCCTCAAACACTCCTTGACAAAAGAGAAATTCCACTTGCCTTTTTATCCTTGATACATTTTATGTATCAAAATGGCGTGACACAATCGTCTCGTGACAAGTTTCTCAAAAATATGTACTGGATCTAAAATGATATAATTATTTGATATCCCTGCAAAGATAGCAAAAACGCCCTTAAAATGTGTCTGAATAAATATTTCAACCTTAAAGTAACACAAGACGAAACTGAGAGTTACGAATCGCATCTAAAATTTTCCCTAAATTGCTACTTAAAGCCCCAAACTACTTTTAATAAATATTTTAGTATTCATAAAGGTTCTCGAACTGAAAGTAAGTGCGCTGCACTAAACAGTTTCATATTTTCTTATTGATAAAACAGTCTGCTCCAGTCTTCTTTTAGAATCAGGTAATTATAATGTGTCTGCTAAAATGATTTGGAGAGCAATCTTCCTTGAAGTAAAACGTATCATATCTTGATGCGCCAGAAACCTAATATAAGTGCAGAGGTCCATTTGTTTGTTTCCTTAGAGAAAAGACCTGACAAACATGCATAAGTATAATTGCAAACCAATTACCAATCAAAATATATGAGAAGACTAATTCCGCAAAGAATTGTACAGAAAACAGATATTCATTCATTTGGAAAAACAGCACATTGCAACTAGCTTATATAAAAGTATGCTTTGTATCGTACTGCACCACCCAAGGGGAGCTGTGATTTGTATACACAAGGCTAAAATTTAGCTACAAAAATGTCATTTCGTACTCATGTTAATGTGGCAGGGTTGTTACGATTGGTTGGGGTGGGGTGCTCCCAATACTGTAGTCAAATTACTGTCGCACCCAGGTTCGTTTTTGTAGGAAGTGAAATTAGGGATAGGGATAGATAAAGTTCACTGCCCTCAGTCAGCAATGCCGACATAAAATTACTGAGTACACAATTTAGTACAAATCAATAATCGATAACAATACTTTTCAAATCACTCCTCTTCCTCTCTACCCTGTAACAGTCTATTGCATCACTTGATATATATAGAAGGAGATAGCTTTCCACCTGTCCTTGTATTCTACTCATCTGTGTATTCCATCATATTCTTCCAATTCCTTCTCTTCCTCTCGACTTGCTCCAATTCTTCCTCCTTCTTCACTTTCTCCTCTTCGACTCCTTGTCATCCTCCTCAACTCTCTCCTGACTAATTTGTCGACTCCGACTGTTTTGGCAGTCTCACTTCTGTCCATCTTCTTAGAGATTCGGGACTAACTATACCGGAAGTCTGTCCCCTAAAAACCTCTTTTACGAAGCTTTATCTTTCTTAGAACTTTCTAAGTTGTTCCCGACAAATTACGAGTGACTTCCTCGGAGTATTGTTTTATAACCTTTTCCAGCACGATGTTTGGCAATTACTGAGTTCCTTGCTTCGAAAGTTAAATTCGAATTGAAAATGGTGACCACACACACTCTCAATTCTACTCTGTTCTATTCAACTTAGCAGACGTTGTTCCCGGCGATCTGTCATCGTGGTGAGATTAACGACACCAATAAGGGTCTTTTATTCTTAAACAACGTAAATTCGCGACTTTTCACACCCCAAAAGCTGGGTTCTCATACCCTACAACTATAGTCATGGGGTCTAACATATATACATGGCTTCTAACCATTTCATTGTTCCTTTGAATTACGCAGTCTCGGGCAGGGCAACGTGACAGTTAGTGTGTTTCATTTTATTGTAACTGCACAAATTTCTTAAGCCGTATGTCTGAATATTTCGGTAGTAAAGATTTTGCATTTTTTTGGAAGATTAGTAAACTATTAATTTCTATGTAACGATGTGTGCCTATCTAACACGTGAAATTTTTAAGTGTGTGGACACTTGTATATTACGGGCATAGTCTAATTTGGACAGTTGTATGTTACTAATATATTATTGTTTTAAAAACTCAACATAATATAACTGTGTTCAACCGTTTCCGTTTGTCCGTGTTCCGATCAAGGCTCTGCAAACTTTGTTGAGTGTATATATTTATACACTCTGTCCTACTGTACTAGTGATTTTTAGATACCCATAGTTTATATTGATTCTAAGGTGTGGTCAGTTTGGTGGTAATCCATCAGGTCAATTAACATTAATACAGTACTACCTTGGGTAAAGACCCCATGTTAGTTTTTGTTAATCAATGTTATTAATTTAATACTTCAGAAACAAACAATAATATTACTGTTCCATTTTGTTACAGTAGTGAAAATCAACACCAGAGTAAAAAGATGTCTTATGACCAGCCATTTATTTGGGGGGGGGGGGGAGAGAACATGGGGGCATACGACTTTCTTCTAGTTTTGATACGTCTATTTATTTTTAACCTCATCCTTGTTTGTTTGGTTAGGTTATAAACCAAACCAAGGAATAGTTTTTAATAAATTTGAAAGCAGGAAATTAATTTCCAGTGCAATTCCAAACCCCTAACCCCACATAATACAACCATTTTCTTCAATGTGCAATCTTGCATACAATTTCTAAACAAAAGCGTTACTCTTTCCAGCTCTTTAATTAAAATTCCCAAAACTTCTCAAGGCAATATCCAAATATTATATTGAACATTTTGGTTCGCCTAAAGTAAGTGAAAATAGTTATTGTCGACAATATAGATATAATACGAGATAGGCAGCATTAGAGGATTATCCTTTTAGGAGATTATTTCTTACAAACCTTTAGTGCCACTATCAATAATGAAATGTCAAGATCTCCGATTTTTACTGGAGAGTTTGGCAGCTGTTAAATTATGTGGGACAAAAATCAGACCATTTCAATGGCAATGACAACAAAATATGCCGAAAACTTTCATGTAACTGCCTTTGTGGCTGATGAGGTGGTTTCCAATTTAAGATAGTAATTAAAAGATAACCTTCTTACATGGAGCGTAAAGCGGATTTCTTCAGTGGACGAGATACGAATCAGTACTAGAGCTGTACTCTATAGTTGGCTGCGACTGAAACTCCGTCAAACATTAATTAATAATTGAAAAAGACAAAAATGAGAAGAAAAGTAATGTTGAACTTATTTTAATGCCTGGTATTCAATTATAAACATATATACCTTATTTTAAAAAAGTTAATATTCAGTTATCCTTTTATACTGTTTAGTCATGGTATTGACGTACGCACGAGTTGGGTGGTACATGAAGACGAGTCTTGCTCTACGTAACATTGACTAAACGAGTTTCATATAAGGGTGATATATGTAGAAGATTCTAATAAAAGTCTTTATTTCACGTGGCAGTATCAGCGTGAGTTTCAAAATCCGGGTGGTATCTGTACAAGTTCATAAGAAATGGAGTCATTGTTTCACACAACATTGTCTAAGTGAGTTTCATATCAGCATGGTACATGTAAAAATGAGTTTCATATGTAGATGGTATAAGTAGACGATTCTAAAGTGATTACTTCTATCACGAAATATTGTTGAACGAGTTTCACATCCGGCTGTTACATGTAGACGATTCTGAACAATATGCATGCTTCACGTCGTTTTGTTTAACGACTTTTACATATGTATTTTACACACTTGCATTCAATTATAAAATTCGTACTTGTAAAGTTTTCTGATGAAGCAATTGGAATAACAGGCACATACAGAGTAGATAAATCGGGAAGATGAATCAAATGATAACAAAGTAAGGCGGAAGTGATCCTCCCAAGAATCACAGTAAATTCACCATTCTGTTTGAGGGTGGGGTAGGGTAGGGTCGGGATTGAGTCGGGTGGGGTGGGGTGGATCCTCTGTAGAATCAATTTATCGTTATCTGATGTGTGGAGATTTTACTTAATGTAATGAGAAAAATGAAAACTATCAAAGAGAAGTAATATGTTTAGGTCTAAATAATCTAATAGGGCATAACGCATCATTTCCTTTTGATGGTTCACAGAAGTTATGGAAGTCTGCCGTGCTAACATCACGTCCTTTTGATGATTCAGGATAGTCACTAAAATCCTTATCTTAATACCATATCACTTCCTTTTTTATGATTCACGGAAGTTATCGAAGTCTGCTATACTACTATCGTATCACTTCTTCTTCGTGGTTCACGGAAATCATTAAAATCCTTTGTTAATACCACATACCGCATCGCTTCCTTTTAATGGTTCACGGATGTCTGCTGTGCTAATATCGCATGCTGCATCTGCTATGGAACTTCTGTTCAAATATTCTAAATGCTCTATTCTTTGAATTAATGCTACAAGTTTGGTTGCAGAACGGAATGCGAAAGAACATTTTGATTTGAATACAACCTAATTAAGATTGCATTTTACTACTTTCCGGACAATTACAATTGTAATCATTAAATTAGGAGAGAAAAAATTCTTTCTTAATTATCTTTAAACACTTGTGTCGATTAATATAATTTACCTATAGTTACATCACTGTATATGATCTTTAAAGTAGTTCAAAAGGCCCCTTACATCACTGTAAAATAAATTTGAGTATTTCAAAAATATCCCTTACATCACTATGGGAGACCTTTTGATGGTGCCACTCTATAGTTTCGTATTTTGTATCGGGTTTAAAGTTTAAAGAGGCAAGAATTTCCCCGGGCTTCATCACTGGTTATACTGGCTTTTTTTATTTTAAAAAAAAAGGACCTTGTATATCTTCGGTATTGTTCAAAGGACATTTAAATTCATTTTATTGTGGTGTATAGTTGATGGATGTAATATGGATTATAGATTATACAGCTTGTTCTTACTTTATATTTACACCTCAAAAACTGCAAGCTCTGCTTGGTCATTTTAAATTCCTGGAGTACAGAGGTGAATTGTTTTTATTTACTTTTTAAAAAGAGGCGATATAATTTTTTAAAAATTGTTTAATTGCTAATTAATGAAAAGCGGGTATAGTCTAGTCCAGTATAATTCATTTTTCCTATTTGAATAACTGCTAAAGATGGTGTAGTTATACTAATTCACGCGGATTTTTTTTAGCTCAAGGGAGCAGTCGTTTTTGTTAGTCATGTGCTTACATCATGTACAATTTCCACAAGTAGAATATCCAAAGAAATTTCAATCACAGTGCATGAAAGTAGTACAGAGGTATACCAACATTCTCTCCATTGTGCGTGTTGCAAATGTTAACAACTCCCCCTTATGCCTGCTACTCCCTCAGAAGTTCTGTAGAGCGCCCCCATATCACGGTAAATGACCTTTTTGAATATATTTAAAGGCCCCTTGTATCAATGTAAAAGACGCAATGAGTTTAGCTTTGCCTGTAGTAAATCATCTTGTATTATGTTAACTAAATTTATCAGAAGGAGTTCTGAAGAATCTTAATACGCGTTTTAATTCATTTCTCATGGGAACAGATCGAGACATAGTCGAAATATATATTACAGTGAAAGATTACAAATATGATAAATATTATTATTTCGTTAATGAGCTGAAATTTGCATGGATGAAAAGATTGTTTTAATATAATAAAACTTACATACCCCACAACTGATGCGGCACCAATTACAATCTCGGGTTTAAATGATTTTATCAGAACTTATTTCAATCCGGTTTATTCTCTTTAGCAGACGAAAACTGAAAATACTAAGGTTTATCTCTTGACTAAAAAGACTAGTATAATCCAACAGCAATTTAAGTCTCGTGATTAAAGTGTGTTTGAACAAATATACTTTGAAAAAGATGTTCAATATGTTAGACTTTGTGAGTAAAGACGGAACTTTGATATATTTGTGTTTCTTTAAACGTAAATGGGCCATCTTATTACCACCAGATAAATGTTTCTAACAAATTAAACTTTGATAACGAGAAGAATTTATAATAAACCTTTATAATAAGATACTGAGGGGCCCCGAGTGGCCGAGTGGTCTAAAGCGCTTTCCGTTACAGATCACTGCCATCTCACCTCTGTCTGCGTGGGTTCGAGTCTAAGATTCGGCTAATGTAGTTATATGAGAAAGCTTGCCAGTAGCTTCTTGTAGGTCGGTGGTTCTTTCGGGGGGTTTTCCCGGGTTCTTCATCCACTAATAATACTGCCCGCCATGTGTGTTGAAAAGTGGCGTTAAACCCTACAATAACTATAATAAGATATTGCATTATTATATATGTGAAAATGGTTGTTGAAACATTTATGAAGAATTTACTAAAATTAAATCAAATAAATATGAATTTAAATGCAATTTAAAATTTAATAGTTTACATATAAGGAATTGTACATCACATCGTACTGACGTATTACACGTCCCAGGGTCAAATGTGCCCAGGACAAAAAAAAATTGCCCAGAATTACTACTTCCGATGCTCGACTTTCAACAGAAAAAAAAACGTTGCATCCAAGAGTCTTTTCTTTCTATAGGTCATGAAAAAACACACATCATATATTTAGGACTGCGGCATTGGTCCGAAGTTTTTTTTGCACCTGATAACTTCTAAGCGTACATGAACAAAGAAGTTGGTTTTCTCCAAAAACAAATATTGTTCTTGGAATGCAACATAAACTCCCGAATGATGAAGTGAAAAATGTATTCAATTTTGTATATAAAAAAGCATATACAAATGTAGATTTAAAGGCAAACAGATCAAAATTCTTATTGTTCAAGTAAATATCCAACTTGTATCTAGAAAAATAAATTTGTCATAAGAATTGCAGCTGGAGAAAATTTGACAGGAGGATGGCTCTGGTATAAGAATTGACAAAACTTCCAAAGCTTAATGACATGTCTGGAATGTAATCAAATTTAATATTGAGCTATTACAAATGAACCATATTTACGCCTTATAAAACAACTGTTTTATAGGTATGATAAGTACATATGTAGTGGCTATCTGCCACAGTGCATACAATAAAAATGTGTGTGTGTGTGTGTGTGTCTTTGTCTGTGTCTGTGTGTGTGTGCGTGTTATTGGCGCTGAGGATTATGTCTTTCATGGTAAAAGGACAAAAAAGAAGGAGGTTTAGGATTCAACAAACAAGGTCAAATGTATAAAAAGGCGACATTGTTACAACGTATGTTTACTTAATGCATCATTCCAATTGGTGAAATTTCATGATAGGTGATTTAAGACCAAGGCATACATATTTCATTTAAAGATTAAATTCTCCCCATTATTTAGTCCCTGGATCTCAAACTCAAACCACCCCGAGGGCCACACCTCTCATGACACCTTGTGACGTCAATAATTTCGAGGGCCACACCTCTCATGACACCTTGTGACGTCAATAATTTCGAGGCCACACCTCTCATGACACCTTGTGACGTCAATAATTTCGAGGGCCACACCTCTCATGACACCTTGTGACGTCAATAATTTTGCGGGCCACAGGATACGGTTTGGCGAGCCGGATGTGGCCCGCGGGCTGCGTGCTTTAGATCCCGGATTTGGTCCATTGCACTAGATAAAATTTGTACATTATCTTGATTGCAGCACTATGGTCAGAACTAATGTTAAGCAAGACATCTCATGAAAAGAAACTCTCGGTTCCGATAATTCTTATTTCTATTAGAGTGAATCTTTTGGGTCATTTACTTGGATATATGGCTGACTTTCAAAGAATGGACAAATATGAACCGGGTGGCAAACGTAAAAGATCTTGCAATGCACTTCTTTGACGCAGCAATTTCTAAATGCATTTATAATTCTAGCAGTTGTATTTTGATAAGTGATGGTGTTGTAATACACATAGCAGTACGTTGAAAGGCATACAACCTAAGTAAAAACGAATGAAATTATATATTTATTTTTTCAGTTCACGATTACTTAATTAGATGAAAAATTACGATTCAGGCTGTTTCTGAGGCCGAAATCAGGCTAGTATCGGAAATTTTGTGATAAAAAAACGCGATTTTGAATTATTGTCTGCAGACAAAAATTCGCTGTTTGCCACGCCTATATTCATGTAACCTCTGTGTTGACCTCTCCCGAAGATTAAGAATTTTAGCCATGCGCAAACACGTGTTTACAAAAATAATGGCGTGTTCACAACTAGATCGAAAACCAAAACTTAGATTCTGAAAGGAGGGGAAAAAAAAGCTCTTTGGGCAAATTATGGCAGCACACGCATATGTATTGGTGACCAGCATGAACGATGGAATAAAAAGAAGTCCACTTTGAGCCTGGAAACTAATCCAGAGGTCGCCAAATTCTTGCTGGATACTGGTGTCATGGTGAGTCTCAATTTTGCAATGAACAGTCAAGTTTTTATACCGCTATTTTATATCTGTATTGTTAACTCTTTATCAAAACTCTTAAAATAACATATTTTATATAAACTGGCATTATTCCATTTAGCTTGAAATAAAATGTCACAGCCCTGCAACAATATCGCTGAAAACCGCATGTACGTACACCACTGCTGCTATTTTTGAGGCCATCAAAAGGGGTATTAATGATTATCATTTTCGCTCGCAACCATAAGACTTGATTTAGAGGCAAGCAGTCACTTGTTTTTTTTTAAATAGAAAAAAAATTATATATAATGTAAATGGTGATGGCTGTAAATGAAAGTAATGCAATACAGTTAAGTATATATTATGCATATTATTATTATTTGTAAAGTATATAATATTATTGTGTCTAATAAAACATTTATTTTCCCTTGCTATATTAGGTAATGAATTGAATGGCAGTGCAAGGAAAACATCAGAAAAATGTCACAGAAGACATGGCCACAACTTCTACACCTGGGCCAACAATTCATAGGATACAAATTCCTGCTGTGTCTGATATAACCACATCATAATCAGATATGGCATCTGTGTAAGTATTACTACATTTTTTCAAAAAAAATTTATGTATATTTACTTGTTTACAAATATTTTGGTAGATGCACATCTAAGGATTTACCTGGAAATGTATCATTTTATATTAGTTTAATAGTTTGCAGTTGGTAAAGATTGTACATTTTGTTAAAATCTGGTTTGTTTTATTTAAAATAATATTTTTGTTGTAAATTGTTTGTTGGCATATGTCTATTTTTTGTTATTGACATGTTCCTCATCATGCTGTATGTATTTTAGTTAAATGGCCTGAAGGGAGAATAGTCTTTGACTAAATTAGTCACCCCTTTAAATAAGTTATTATTATTATTTCTTGAAGCATTATCATTCAGGTCTTAATAACCAAGATAAATGATAATTTATTTTGATACAAAACTAAAGATTCCCAAGTTCAACATTAGTATTTACACATTTCAAAATTGTATTCTAAGGGATTCAGTCTTGTCTGAAGTTGATGGAAAAGTCTAAAAGTTTTATCAACCCATTTGAGAACGTATACTAACAACAAAATTTGTGATACATACATAAAAGGGAATATTTGAGTTAAGTATCCTAAAAAAACAACCATTATGATACATGCATGATATATGTAACTAAACTAAAAGTAATGTATAGTATTGTATTGGTATTTGTGGATGGTATTTGTGTATGAAACAGAAAGTTGCTCCCACAAAAGCTTTCTTTTCTGTGTATTATCAAAAAAGTAAAAATTGGGTATTTACAATTTATCTTAAATATAGTATCAATGCATAATTGAAATAATGAAGATATACTGGTTATCACAGAAAGAAAATGAATACATCTTATTATAAATACAAACCACACTGAGGCCATAGTTATGGTTTGTCCATTTAATACACATGGAGAGGGCAAGGGGGGGGGGGGTTAACCCAAATGCATATGCTTGTGTATGGGGGTGGGTGGTCTACTGATAATATACATACACATATACCTCGATAGTAATTTGTCTAATAAGTAACCTGCTTGACTGGGTTCAGTTGGTGTTTGAGTTTTAGTGGACAATAGACAAACTTTTTAAAGTTATGCTGCTTATTTCTTTGATGCAGCCAGACATTCAACATTGGTGGACTATCTGTTACATTAAATACATATTATTGTTAATCCTTGATCTTTTCTGTGTGGATTAAATATTGGCTGTTCTACAGAATGGGGAGGGCAATCGCATGTATGCAGATGGTGTGTGTGTAAATAAAAAGTATGCATGTGTACAGGGAGGGAGGGGTCAAGCTTTGCCCGATTTTTGCACACATGTCCATAGTTGGAATCAGATTTTGTTTCTGGACTTTTTACTTTTTTGCTTGCAGTCTAATTCACACCGGTCTGAGCTATACACATACAGGTGAACAATTGCAAAAGTAGGATAAATTGGGGATGGAAGTAAAAAGTGGTCAGGAGGAAAATGATGGGTCAGAAGAAGGAAAAACTCCCACTTTTACCCTTATGCCGAATGATGTTTCTAGCACACCTAGGTGTATATCTAATCAAATCTCTTGGAAACAGATGTATTTCAATATATTCAAAATTAGTCCACAAATGCGCTCCCTACCCCCAGGTGACAAAGAAAAAAAAATAGTATGGGTGGAATGAGTTGATTATTCTCTGCCTGTATAATGCTACTGTACATTGGCATTTTCATCGAAACAGATTAATGGGGATTTATAAATGTTAATAGTTCTCTGCATCTGAATCAATTTATTTATTTAGTCATTTTACTTTGTTTCAGAAGTACAGCAGAACTGGAGAATTTCCAGAAGTTTGATTTTATTGTATGCCTCCAAAAGACATTCATATAAGCCATCAGCTTTCAGAGCTAGGAATCTGTTGGCAGCTCTTGATTATAACAATCATATTGACAGATGTAATTGTAAACACAGATGGAACAATAAGGTAATAAACTTTATTCTTGTTAACGTAATAATTCATCTCTGTTAAAATATTAATGCTTTACCTGAAAGTTGATAAACCATCTGTTTGTGGTACAATTTTATCTTTTACAGAAGACATTTTTTAAAATTTCAAAAACCAATTTTGGTTAGAATTAGTCTAATGTAATTAGAAAATTCTGTAAAGAATCTAAACATTTTTAAGATATATGGGTAAGATACAGATTTGCTATTTTGACATTTTCATCTGTAGCAAAATGATTTGTTACATGTAATTGTATGCAGTTTTTATTTGGACTTTTGAGAATTAAAAAAATATAAAATGACATTGTCAGTGAAATGTTTGCATTTTCTTGTCAGATACCAAAGGTCATTCAACAAAATAGTGAGAGATGGTCTGCATACCCAAAGAAAGCTGATCAACAGTACCTGTATATTCCAGAAATAAATATGAAAATATTGAAATGAGGTTAGATGATAGAGTTGGCATGAACCAGCCAGTTGTTTTGGACATAAATGATCCTAGGTGAATATCTGATGCACTTGCTCCAATACCACCACCACCTGCAGAAGAGATTGTTACAAAGCAGAAATCTCATTTTAAGTTAAAATGATTTAGGCCTTTTAGTCCGGTAATACCTGTTAATATCAAATTGTTATGGAGAGACTATTCTAGAGATTGTATGGTAAGAAATGTTCTCTACCATGGACCCATATAGACTTTGACTAAGTCTTTTTTGAAGTGCCTACCATGAGCTGAAGTCCAGCATCTGTTTGATTTCCAAGAAGCAGTTTATCTTCAGACCACTGTTGATTATGTTCTTAAAGCTTTTTAAAAAAAACCATGCATTTTAACAATAAGATGTAAAACCTTTTCTAATTTTTCATACCCATTGCATTTATACTTGTCTTATATGTATGTTTAGATTGAGGTAAATGCAGTGTATTTTGGCCATATGTTGTATAAAAAAAGCACAGAAGAGGCTATACATTGTAAATCATTTAATCTTATAGAAGTAACAAGATTAAAATCATGTAATTACAAGTCTGTATTATTGCATAATAAAGTACTTTTTAATAATTTTATTTTCTAAATGTTTTGTGTAAAATTGCAGTCAGAAAGATTTCTAGTATACTTTGAAAAAGAAAAAATGTACATTGGAGCAAATGACTTCAATCCATACTCTTCATCTTGATTTAATTGCTCCCGCTAAACATGCCATTAAAGGTTCACATACAGTTTTAAACTGATTTTATAAAGAAAATAATGCTGTTAACTTCTGTCTTTTTTAATTAAAAAAATAAATAAATTAGAAATGATATTCACCAACTATAATTGTTAACAAATTACTATTTACATACTGGTGTTGACCGTTCCAGTGGCCTAGTGTTAAGAGCATCCACCTCATATGCAAGAGGTTGGGGTCCTTGATCCCTGGCCAAGTCATACCAAACACATAAAAATGGTATTAACAGCTGCCTCATTTGGTGCTCAGCATTAAGAGGTTAGTGTATGGATTGGTTGTCCTACTGTCAGGATAATGTAACTGGGTGGGATGTCATGCTACATGTCTGCGGCATGATGCCTTAGTGCTAGACATCACTATAAACTGCCACACTTCAAACATCATAACAATATGACTCAAAAATTGTTCAAGGTATGTTAAAAATCCAAATCACACACACTGTTACAATTTGGAAACAGAATTTGGCATATTTCCATCACTGTATAGTAGGCCCAATTTCTTGAACTTGAGCAGTGATATATTGTTGCAAACAGGGTTAATGGTCAGTTAGCAATTAGAACACCCCTGTGAATGTGTAAGAGTTTGTTTGTCTGTGTAGGCTAATTAGTATCAACACTGGTAGCATGACCCCTGCATTCCTGAATTTGATATGTATATCTGAGCCAGTTTTGCATTGTACTTCGTACATTATATATACTAATCAGTGTGTGTGTGTGTGTGTGTGTGTGTGTGTGTGTGTGTGTGTGTGTGCCTAGCTACCCTAATTTTAAAAGAAATGCAATAAAAAACATACATTGGGGTGAGGGCATGTGCTTAATTTCAATATTTGTTTCTCTGCAGTAGTTTGTTTAGGTGATGTACTAAAGTTTTGCATTGAGTAAATGGTAATCACTTTTGTCAAAAGTATAAAAAAAAACAAGCACAAGATACTAAAACATCAATGTAATTTATATAGAACTGTCAAGTATTTTGGAATGGGATGTCTGTAATCAATCTGTTATAGTAATGGTACACTAGTTTATCATATAAAATGTCTCTGAGAGACAAAGAGAAAGGAAGAACGGAGGCAGACATTAGACGGACTGGAGGCAATTGGACTACCAGTCCAGAGAAAGATCATACAGATGAGTAGGAACACAGGACAGGAGGAAAATCAATTACAGTCAGATGATAAAATAGGCCATAACTTGGTCGAGTTAAAAACGAGTGATAGGGTTTTAATTTGAGTTTCATTTGATTATTGTTTGATTAGGATTTTTAACGTAGCTTTTAACAATTTTTCAGTCATATCGCTACGATGTCTGCTGTGAGGCAGTTTCTAGTGATGTCTAGCACTGAGGCATCATGCCGCAGACATGTAGCATGATGTCCCACCCAGTCACATTATCCTGACACCAGGCCGACCAGTCCTAACACTAACCTCTTAATGCTGAGCGTCAAGCGAGGCAGCTGTTAGTACCATTTTTGTAAGTCTTTGGTATGACTCGGCCGGGGATCGAACCCACGACCTCCCGCTTCCGCGGCGAACGCTCTAACCACTAGGCCACCGGAGCGGTTTGGTTTCATTTGAGAGATGACTGTTATTTAATGATATTAAATTGTTGTTTATTTGACTTTCACATTTTGTGTATTCATTAATTTAACTGTTGGCACCACTGACAAGGAGCTCTGAGCATCGCATCTCTCTATCACTACTTCAATTCCTCATAAAACAAGCCGGGAGGTTTTTTGTAATAATTTAAATAATACTGGGAGCACCCCTCCCAACCTAAATAACACGGAAAATCTCTATATATTATATGCCATAATTATTCTTAGATGATATCCTTCATTTTTATGCCCGGCTGTACTCTTGAATTATAGTTATGTCTGTACATGCACATTTGTACATATACAAGTTTAGTACATTACATAATATATAACAGTTTTACAGTGTATGCAGCTGTGTACATTCATCTGGGTATTTATATAAAGGGTATAATTATTTCTATGGTAAATGAACACATTTAAAAAAACTGAAAATTTGATGCATTTAATTGGTGTCAAGTATATTTGATTTAGTTGTAATAAGACGGCTGATGATGCACATATTGTGATATAAGTATTCAATGCTGCTTTTGATGAACTAGTATTTAAGTCTTAAAAACCTTATTCTGTTTCCAGACCCAATTTTTTTCACATGTAATTGAAATTAATGAGCAGTATCTGGATAGAATAGTATCCTAGTGTTTGTAGTTCTGTTGATATTTACAAGCCAATCTTTATTCATGAAACACTGCAACAAGTTTTGCTTTCTCAACTCATGACTATGCGTTACTTATCATTTAACTTAATGTGTTACTGTATATGCACAGTTAAAATCATGTTCATCAGTGTAATTTCGTTGTTTACATCCTTTGCATCCCATGACAATGCTAGTCAACTTCAATTCATGTTTTTAATAAGCAGTCTACTCACAGTTGCTTTCAAAACAGCCATACATATAATCATTCTTTAGTGGGTAGGTAGCTAAAATAATTTTTAACAAAACTTGTTCATGCAAAATAAAAATTGCATACTACAAAAGAAATGCTTTATACAACTTAAAATAAACATAATTTTCATAATTCACACATCTTATCATTGGATAGATCACCCAAGTCTTCCTTGAGTAAATCCAAAATGTTACTGACCAAAATTATTTATCCATTATACGCCATACACAACAGCTTGGAATGACATGTCTGTTGCCAGTACTTAGGTATCCATTAAGTCCATAAAATAAATTGCCTATTAGCAGTATGCCATTTCCCCCGGTGGTATTATCTTCTTTTGCTGCCTTTTAATAGTGGTTCTGATTAAAATGATACAAATTATCACATTTTTAGTTGGTTTATCTTACAACGTAACACAATCTCACAAACACAAGTAAACACTTTCAAGAATCGCCCCTTAAAGGAACCTCTTATTGTCAGGATTTTCCATCGTATTGACTTTTTTGCCTACTTCTTGTAATTTATCATATATAATGAGAAATCTATAAGCAATACATATATTGTGGGTGACTATAATGAACTAAGGAGAAGGACAGACGAAGAATAGGGCAATAATTACTCAAAAGCGAAACATGCTTACCTCGACTTCATGTGACACTACGACTACGGAGAAGATCGGTAAATTCCGTTTCTGCATAATTAATTAGCAATCCGTACAGAAAATCGTTATATTTTCATTGATTAAACTTACAGATGTACATTTTTTGAAACTGAATGACCTGTAATTACTCATTATTTCTACTATACTTTTCATAATATCATGCATTTGCAAGAACAAAAAAGTCGAAAAACTTAGGTTGTATGCCTTTGAAATACACACCGGAGTTGCAAATACCGGCTGATATAATAGTGGAAATCGAACCAGCAACCCTTTGGTCGAGTTTAACATCTTTACCACTGAGACACTTTAGATCTTTTGCGGAATGAAATAAATAAAAGTTTGAAATCAGACGATTTTAAATCTTTTATTAGCTCGAAAAAAGGAAACGAGATAATGTATTAATGTCAAGTAAAATTACTTTGTTTTATCAGGGCAAATATTTACTTTGCCAAAAGGGCGGAGGTCGAGGGTTCGAACTCAGGCTGAATCATACCAAAGTCATAAAGTTGTGCCAATTATGCCAAGCTAGGCGCTCAGCATTAAGAGGTTAGTGGTCGAACTGGTGATTGGGTGATGATACAGGTTTTCGGCATGATGTCCCAGTACTACCCATTACAATAAACTGCCACACAGCAGACATCGTAGTGATTTTTTTTACTGAAACATTGTTGAAACTACGTTACATCTGCGGCATGATGTTTCAGTGCTAGCAGAGCCAGATTATCCGTAGGGAATTTTTGGCAACGTTCCCAGGGCCCCCCCGAGGCTCAAGGTGCCCCGAATAGTATCGTCTGATTTCACATGCAGTGTTGTTACTGTACGAGGCAGGATAGCTATGGGCCCTTATGTTTACTGTGCTAAGGACCCCCAAAGGGTTTAATCCGGCCCCGAGTGCTAGACATTACTATAAATTGCCACACTGCCGACATCGTAACGATATGACTGAATTTTTTTAAAAATGTTAAAAATCTAGATCACACACACACACACACATACACACACACACACATATAGTGCCAAAAGGGACATAACTAATGTAACTCCTTTTTCATATTGGTACGCAAAGAAAATAGCGCTAGTGCACCTTCTAAAACCAATTTGAAGTAAAAGTCGCATGGGTCATGTGACTCGTGTAGTCATTCAACACAGACTATTTCATTAATAAGTATCATTTTTAGAATGTGATTCTACATACCTTTAAGTAGCAAGTAATGACGTCATTTGGATTCGTATATATCCATATTCCTTTGGAACGTCATTATTTAGATGCCCCGATAGATACTTAATGCAAAATCAATGTTAAAGTACGTATACATGTCAACCTAAAAGTGTCACCCACTACAATCCGGATTGAATGTCGTGCGCTGTGATGTCACTATGAAAGCTACGCACATTGATAAATAAATTCGTACCACCCTCGATTGTGACGATTCTACTCGATGCGCTCTTATTTTGACCAAAGTTTAGTTTATGGCCACCATTGTAAAAGTCCATAGCGATAGATAATTTTTGACTAGAAATTTCCTGGTGACAATTAAGGTGCAAAGCATTCAATAATCAGGATTGAATAAACTTTGATTACAGAAAATGTGTGTTAAATTTTAAAGAATAATTGACATTTCATTTCAAATGAGTAAATGCGCATACATGACCCATGTGACTTGTACTATATAGTTGTAGATCCTAGAAAAATTAATTCATTTAAGAGGAAAAGGTCTTAGCTGTTAATTTCTAATATAATAACTGGAATATCAGGATTATTCCCACAGATGAATACAGAGGAAATATTTATATGATCGGACCTCTTTGTTTTACGAATTCCCATCTATTCTTGCCAACAAAAATTACACTGAATTTCAATTTGTCAGCAAACTTCAGGTTCTAGATTCATTGCTTTCATACCGGTCCTCCGCTTCTAAGAAGGCCTCGGGCTACGTTTATTCTTAAATGGGGAGATACCATCAAAGAAAAAGAAACAAATCGTGGCTACAGTTATCTTACAGAATCATGATTTGAATCATATCTTGTCATTATACAGATTAATGTCGTATCTCTCATTCAAGCGGTATCAAAACTCGGCAAGATTCTAAGACACCGTGATTTGTTAAACCTTAACATTCGCTTGTTCTTCACACGTTACACGAGTTAGCACTTTCTTGAAATGGCATCATCTGCATGCTTCATTAGATGCTAATGGTTATGATTGGCTAGAAATGATCACGTGAATTGTTTCGGTCCAATCATCAAGCATATATCAAATGTTGTCGGTTATATTTTGGTAGAAATAATCACGTGCTTTTCTTCGGCCAAGCCATCAAGCATATATCATAACTGGGTAGAAAGATCACAAGCTTCGAGCTTCGTTTCTGTCCAACTGTCAAGCATGTATCAAATGATGTCAGTTATATTTTGTTCGAAATGATCACGTACTTCGTTTTGGTCCAACCCTCAAGCGTATACTATAATTTGGTAGAAATGATCACGCGCCTAGTTCCAGTCCAATCATAAAGCGTGTTTAAAGTCAGAAGGTATTATTAATTATTACTGGACATTATACGTTATGTTTTCAGTTTAAAAAACTAAAAATATTTGAGAAACAAATTTTAAAAGTATAGTTGTAATACATAGACATGCGTGTGTTAAGGACTGCTAGATACTGATGAGAAAATCAAGTATATTCGTTCTTCGTATTGATTCAGTGAACCAGGATCTCAAAATTCTAGCGATAAGCATGGCCTCAAATGTCGTGTATATAAATAGAATTGAAAACACTATAAGAGTTGCAACTTTTAAAAGTAACTTCATTAAACTCACAAGTCTCCTTTTTAAACAGTTATGAACTAAATTAGCCGAATGTTTTTTCACAAGTAAAATATGCTGATGCTACAACTTTGAAGAAAATGGTGTTAATTAGCCACTTAATTCAGAAATCTTCAAACGTTTTTCCTTACGTTGTATAACTTTATACTTGCCATATCGCAATATCAAAGATCATTTGCAGCACTATAGGTATTATTTCTAACGAGGAATAGTTACTTTTTCTTAAGTGCATCCATGATTTATATGTATCTGTACCATTTAAATTTGCTTCTCCGCCTAAAATCCTTGGATGCGGGAAATCGTGGTTCGAACCCAGGCCGGGTCATGCAAAACAGACTTTCTTTAAAATAAAAAATGGTACTAGCAACTGTCTCGCTGGTGATTAACATTAAGAGGTTAATGTTACGACTGGTCGGCCTGGTGTCAGGATAATGTTACTGGGTAGAACACCATGCTACATGTCTGCGGCATGATGCCAGAGTGCTAGACATTGCTATAAACTGCCACACTGCAGACCTCGCAGCGTTATGACTGAAAAATTGTAAAAGCTAAAAATCCGAATCACACACACACACACACACACACACACACACAGCACCTAAAATCTAAATCCACAATAATACTTTTTTGATGTTCGTTCGATACTAATTATATTAAAACTGTCTATGGCTGTTATTGTCAGGATAAAATTATTCAACCATCTGACACTACTCTGACTTGGAAAGTTAAAGCCGTGTTTTAAAAAAAGACACTTTACCCAGGTAGAGCTTCAAGTATTGTAAGGCTTAAAAAACGCTTAAAGTTAGTTTTCGGTTTGTTTGGGGGAGGGGTTGTTTGTTGTTGTTGTTTCGGATTGATTCATGTATCTGTTGAAGATATAAATGTAAATATCCCATGATGTACACAGGTAACGAAAGCGGTGCGACTTTGCAACTGCGTCTTCTCACATTTCTCCACTATTTCAATAACCAGAAACGTTAGAGTGATTGATTGATTGTTTGATTGGTTCTGAGTGGAAATACAGACCTATTATATTGGAGATTGGATCAAATGCCTTGTTCAGGGGTATATCACGTGACCAAAGCGGTCTGGCCAGAGTAGGAGTCGAACCTGCACTCTTTCGGTTGCGAGTTGGGCATGTTAATCTCCGAGTCTATCAGGCTCCAGGAAACTTATAAAATCTCGGAGAGAAAGAAAGGTTGGAATATATTGTATTTTTTCTTTACTCAGTGTATCTGTCCTTGACACCTGGTCCATGGCTTGAACTATTCCATCTAGAGTAGATAAAGAAACATGTTTTTGAGCAGCAGAGAGGGTGAACCTCACAACTTTCCGAGCGTCGATTCGAAAATCTGAGGCTTCCACCAAATAGTAAAAAAAATGGCGTCTATTCGATAAAATAAGATTTCCTTATATACGCCAACGTCGTTGTCATCCACCCTCTCTGCTGCTGCAAATGTTTCATTTGTGGTTAACAAAAATCATTTACGATTTCAACCGAATATTTGATCGAGTCTTTAGGACGGAAATCATTTATGATTTCACAAACAAACTAATCGCTAACACCTCTTCTTGTAAATCAATCAGATTATTTGACTGGTCGGTGAGTTTGAAATTAATTCTCGTTAACGAATTATTATGGCATCGCATGTAGACAGGATTAATTGGGTTTTCAATAATTAGGAATCCTGGAGGAGCTGTTGGTGCAAACGAATAAAGAATATATCCCTGCTGAGCTTGATTTGATTGCTCTAGATTAATTTGATAGCTTCCTTCAATTGCATCACATACTAAATTGAGCGCAATCACCGTTGAAATATTCACATTATGAGGGGCAATATGCCTACCGCCACCATCTGGATCATTATTATACCTGAAGAGGACAGCTGAATCTGATTTTTGTAGCGCCTTGATATCGGTTTTAACAATTCTTGCTAGTTCATCAGCGTTGTATTTGGGAAACTTGAAATTACGCAGATTGTCCTCTGTGATATTGTAATCGGTTAAGAATCGTTGTTTATTGTCGCTGTTGTCATTAATTATTGTTTGAATAATTAGTTCATAGATATATTTCATGTCCGATATAAGCTGATTTATTATTTCAACGTGTTTTTGCGATTTTGTTTTCCGTAGTTGTTCTAGTTGTGTGTCATATAATTGTTTAATCTCATTAAAATAACCACGGACGTCAGTTAGCGTAAATGAAATAGTAACAGATGAGTCGGTTGTTCTTTTAATGATAAAATCCCATTGCAATGTGTCTTTGTTGGTAAATATAAATCTATCGGCGATTCTTCCTTTTCTTATATCAGATAAATTATCTCGATAACTGGGATTGATTTCATGATATGATTGTATGTCCGTGGTTAAGTCGGTGGCGGATTTTTCCGGTGGTTTTTCAGGCCATCCTAACACTGTTCTTAACGAGCTGTTATATATATCTACAATGTATCCCTCTGTGCTTATTTCGATCGACGACGAGAGCGTCGGTTGATGAAGATTAATAGCTATTTTTGATTCTTTTCCAGTGATTGATTTTATTCTACGCTGAATTTCAGCATTGATTTGCTTAATTTGGTACGACCCAGTTGGTAACGAAACAGTTTCCCATTCTGGAGTACCATCGGGTTTATTCTTATACGAGAACACCAGTGTGTTATTGGGTTGCTGACCACTAAATGCAACCGATCTGATATTAGGCCAACTGTGATACACTCGTAGTTTTGCTAGCGCTATCTCCTTCACTGGGACCGGAGAGGGGAAATTCACACTGAATTCTGGATTCGTTGATGTTATTGATATCATACTCGTTTGTACTGGGTTCGTGTTCTCCACTATTCGTTGAAGTAATTCCATCGGTGTCGTCATCGTTGCTATACTCATGATTTATTTCTAATTTTGGTATCGAGGAATCATAAATACTGACCATCACTGAGAACTCACAATCTGGTAATGTTGATATTATTGAGATCATTTTTTGTTTTTTTGGGTTCGTGTTTTCTGATTCCATCGGTGTTGTCATTGTTATTATATTCATGTTGTCGCTCTAATTTCGATATCGCGGAATCAAAAATACTGACCATCGCTGAGAACTCACTATCTGATATAATTGTATCATCGAGTGACGACGATATCATCGAGGATAACTGCGAATATGCGGTTGATGCAATATGAAATTGAAGTAAGTAATTCTGCAGTTTACTCTGGCTGCATGATGATATCTTTTTTGCTATCCCGGTTGATATACCCCCGATTGTAGCCACCGCAGAAATGCAAATTGGAACTACGACCGGGGCAATCATTGTAACCGATGCAAGTATTATTCCGGCGCCAGCGAGAACGCTTGACACCGAGTACATAGTAACATCAATTGCGGTGATTCTTCGTCGGTATTTTTTCATTTTTCTTTGATACTCCTCAGTGAGGGTTTTGAGTCTATTTTGAAATTCTCTGACCTGATCATAGCGACATTGCGTCGATGACAAAGTCATTGTTGTTATTTTAAAAACGCTAGCGTTTTCAATTGTGAATCTAAAGGATTTCCTTTCAATTGAAACCACTAGTAAAAATCCATAGGATTTTCAGTTTTATTATTTACTTAAATCCGCTACGAATTCTAAGCACCAGGATATTTCTTTTCTAATGGTGTTATCAACTGCGACAATCTCAAATTCTTCTTCTCCCCCCGCGATAATTACTGTCGCGATGCCACCAAAGTAGGTTTTACCTTTCACGATGATATCAAATTGCTTGTCAGAGATTAACGTCATCCTGTAGATACCATGGGGCCACTTCTCGATATTGACTTTCAATTTAGCATTAGATTCTTTTACCCAATCAAAGGTCCCATGCTTTAACCTTTCAGATTTTTCTTTTAGTTTAAGAATATCGTCGTAAACGTCGAGATAGGTTTTTTTGATTTCGGTATATTTTATCATCGTTTTATCGCGGCGACTAAAAAATGAAATCAAAAGGTGGTTAAATTCCAAACCTTTTTGCATGAGATAATGCCCGTTGAGTTGAGAATATGTCGTCGTGATATTATAACTTTCAGAGCCCTCAAAGAAATTTTTAGCCATTTCGCTGATGCGTTTTTGTTCGTCAAACGCGCTTTTAATTTCCGCGAGAGTCATGCCTGTCAACGATGTGGTTTCAGACACAGGTGTTCTCCCTAAAAATTTATCCACGATGGTATTAAGTGTTGTTTGTCTCACCATAAACATATTAATATCTTTGAGAGTCATTGTAGATGTAACCGGGACACCAAAGAAATTATTAGCGATGTAGGCATTGTGAGTGTGCTTGCCGATAAACTCACTGATTTCAGCGAGAGTCGAGTCTGCCACAGGTGGGGATCCAAAGAATCTACCAACAATGTCATTAGTGGGTTTTTGATCTTCTATTAGTTTAGAAATCTCGAGATAATTTGCCTTGATTTCATTTTCATTCATCATCCTTCCCGCGTCTTTGTTAGCGAAGAATAGCGATAGATAGTTTTTAATTGCAGCGAGAGTCATGCCAACCACAAGCGGGGTTCCAAAAAATTTATGTACGACATTTTTGCGAAAACTATTATAACCTCGTATAAAATCATTCAGCTCACGTTCGTTGGTAGCAATCGCGTCGGTGATCGTAGACACAAGTGCGCCTGGTTTAAGTTGTCCATCGTTGGAATACAGTGCAATAGAGTTTTCAGCGGCAGCGCGATGCCGTATCGAAATGTCATTCACGGATATATTACTGCTTTTCAATTTACCCTGGCGATCTTGAAATACAACTATTTCGTTCGGGTCAACACTTGTTAAATTTAACGTCTCAGCGATTTCATCTTCTATTATTTTTTTTACATCCTCGATAGAACCCGCAGATGTTTCCTCGGTGGGTTCCAACATTGACAGAGGTTGTCCCCAAATATCGATCATTATTGTTAGCGTAACTTGTGTTTTCAATTTATTGATCCTTGTAATTTCCCACTCGTGTATTCGTTTACAATAATATGAGGTGGTTTCCACGGAGATCCAAAGGATTTTAATGAAATCTCCGCGAGGACATTTAATACTTCACGGCCGCATATCGGTGGATCATTTAATTGTTGTGTTGGCAGCGTGGAATAAAAAATCGGAAACCCTTTGAGTTTCATCGAGGAATTTATATACCGCATAAACTCGCTTGGCGGAGCTAACCCATATGAATCGAAATAGACAATCCCACGTGGATCAATCGCGTATGCAACCCAGTGAGTTCCCGATCCGCTGCTGTTATCAAGATTGATGATACCGGTTTCAACGTTATTTGGTTTTCTCGGTAATTGATCTCTCATAAAAACCCCTCTGAAGTTTTTTATCGCTAGTTTTTTAGCAGCATCAATTAAATCAAAATTGGACATAGGAACTATAGGTTCCTCAACTATAGGTTCCTCAACAATTGGGCTTTCAATTAAACCGTTCCTGGTATTTTTCTTAGACCCGATCCGTTCACGGATTTGCCGCTGTACCATGAATACGGGGTTCCTGGTAGGTACAACCCCTTTCCCTTTTTTTTATACCCGGATCCACTCGTGGATCTACCGCGAGCGGATCCACCAGTTGCCTTTTTCAACGCCATCCCTGCTGCGGTCCCAACGGCTCCCAACGCTGCCGCCTTCGCCACCGCTGGGGCAGCCGCTGCAATCAATGCTGGTATTGCGGCTAACAATGGAAATATACCACCTGATTTTATCATGTTCGCGACTGCAGCTTTCGAAAATTCTATTTGAACTCCTCGCTTATTTTTCATTGCATCATTGAAATGTTTTATTTGACGATCCGTTAATGATATTTTATGTGTACCTCCGGACATCTGCGCTGGTTTTAACGTTATTGTTGTTCCACATTCCTTAGCGGATTTTGATTTTAATTTCTTGACCTGACCATCAGTCAGCTTGACACTAACAACACTATATGCATTTTATTGTAAAACACATTTATTCTTTCAATTGATCTAATTGGGGAAATCCTATGGAAACTTTTCAAGTTTCATTTACATTTACAGATTTTCCACTGGTGCATCAACAAGTCTCATTCGTCCGCCAGCCCCTTCTAACAACATTGATTTGTCGCTGAGAATAACAGCAACCGCTCTATAATTAACACCACCATGATCTATACGAGCCCTAAAATGTATATCAACAACGGATTGCCTTGTTAAATCAAGATGTTCCAGTGAAAAGTAATAAATTGGATACAAGTTCTTAAAATCGAGCTGAGATATTTGCAAACCAGTATCAACATTTTGATCACGACCCATATATGACAGCATCCGATGATACACACGTGCTATTTGGTTGTTTCCGTAATTAAGCTGTATATCCTCAGATGGTTCTTGTTGTCCGTTTATTCTCAGTGAAACCTCACTTACCCCTAACCGATCAAATACCATATGACTGCGTTCTTGGGAACCTAATCGATTCCGATTCTGCAGCGCTATAAATATATGACGTGGAGCTGAAACGCCTTGTTTTGATGCCAGGTGCCATGTAAATGTACCATTAACATTATCCTCTTTAGCATCAGTCGTTGTTGTTAGCCAACTTAGCAATGATTTACCACCGGTTTCCATAAATGAAAGTAGCCGCTCTTCCGTGGTAATTGATGGAGTCATTACTGGCATCCATAATACTATTTTACTCAAAACAACTTTACCTTCATCGGCACCAGTACGCCAAATTGCATCATTGTCGTTGCCTTTTCGCACTAATGCGATTGTGTGTTTGGCTCCATAGATGACTTTTCTGACATTTCTGCAGAATCCAAATATGTGATAGAGTGGAATCGCACATGAAAACTTTTTCTCTTGTCCTTCCAATGCTAATTTTCGTGTTGCAAATCCTAAATTGAAATTACCATTAACACCTCCGAGAATATCAAACACAGCTCCGGGTCTAGCTCGACGTTCTGGATTAGCTGCTTCTTGCTGATTAGCAACTGAAGTGTCTTGCGGTGTTAACACTTTAATGTATTGAAGGTGGTCAGCGTTATCAGAGGTATCCTTTGCAAACATCATAGATGGACCAGCCGATCTTGTATAATCATCGGAGTATCTCGCTAGTCCGATTATTGTTGTTGCAACATCAACCTCGCGTTCTATTGATTCAATTTCTTTTCCATCAATGAGATATCTTGCACTTTCAAATAACGCCATTATGCCATTGTTGACGAACCCAACTCGGATATTTGGGTCATCTGCATATGGGGTATCAGCTGCAACATTTGTTACAAGTTTTCCTTCTACTTCAATAAATGCTTCACATGGTAAAAAGTATTTACTGGTATCTTGAACTTGAAGTTCAATTCGCGATCGTAGGTTGGGTTGTATTGCATGATAGGAATAGTATTGATAATCGCGGACGGAATCATCTTTGCGCATCTTTGCTTCCATATCTAACGCGGCATCAGCTGTTCGTTTAAACATTTATAACATTACTAGCGTTTTCAATTGTGAAACTCGAAGAGTTTAACGCTAGCGTTTTAATTCTTTATAATCATCGTCGTTGAAAATTCTTCGAATTTCTTTTTTGTTTCAAACCACTTCCTGCTATCGCGTTCATGATAGCGCTATCTGTTACCGGTGGTGACGAAGTCAATTGCGCTAGTTTTTCTTCCACTGCACTATTTATTGCTTTGCTGATTTTTGCAGGCATCACTGTAGTTGATGGCAGCACCACTGACGAAGTCATCGATGACGAAGTCATTCCTGGTTTCTTTCGCACCAATGATGCTATTTTATCTTTCGCAGCAGAAAATGCCTTTCCAGCAAGATTTCCAACGAAATTGATTCCCTTATCACGGATAGCATCAATGGCTTTCATTGATAATTGTTTAGCTAACGGCGCCACCTTGGGAGCCATTCTTGTAAATAACCCCGCAATGGTATTGCCGAAACCATCTCCGTACCACGCGCGATAAACAGGCAATCGTGAGTTCACCACGTAGACACTTACGGGTTTATCATGGTTATAGTGTATAATCATCTTGTTATAAAACTAGTAGTTTTTCAATTAGTGGTCAATCGCTTACATCCATAAGATTTTCATCGTTGTGATTTTCAACTAATTCAGCAATAAGTTCTCGATATACATTAATGTCCATGATACCACCAGCAAATAATCGTCTACAGATATCAGCGGCCTCGTTAATTATCTCGACGGAGTTATTTCCGGCTCGTTTCCCTCCGATGAGAACCTCTAACCGTGATATATCACTGAGAATGTTACCAGGGCATGTCACGGTAGAGTCAAAGACATCCTTTGGATTTTTAATCGAATATCCTTTTCCGCTTGTTTCCTCAGTTGTACCAGTTGCGCCCTGACTATCATCAAGTAATTGCCTTTGTCGGCCTCGACTTTGTTTTTCTCGTTCTTGTTGTTTTTGTATACCATAACTATCAACTCCTACTTTAAAAGATCTATACTCAATTGTATCCTTTTTCAAATTACCAATAATCCCCTTATTCGTTTTATACAACCAATTAACCCATTCATCTCGGCTTATTCTACTGTTTTTATACTCGTCTTTTAAAAAATCCTTTCTAGAATCAAAGCTTTTGGCGGCGAAATCACCAAAAGTCGTATAATCCTGGTGTTTCTCCAATTGAGGTCGTTTGATTTCCTTTATAGCTCCTTCGGTGAGTTTGTCTATAAAGGAAACACCTCTTGGGGTGACGACATCAACAGGTTGTGGTTCAGGTGCGGAATCATCAATATCAGCTAATCGTTCATACTCACGCTGAGTTTTTATATCACTGGATAACTGTTGTATCCCTGCGCGTGTTTGTCCGGTCTCTGCTGCTATCTTTTCAAGCACACCAAGAACAGGCACTTCTCGTCGCTTGCCTTCCTTAGGAATATCTCCGTATATTGCTCGTTCAGTTGCTGTTTTCACATCTTTGGTCGCACTTGTTATCGGAGTAAACAGTTGTTCACTTGACACAGAAAAGTCAGTCTGCGCTTGTTGTCGTTGTTGAAGTTTCTCGCGAAGTCTGTCTCGAACCGGTATAAACTTTTTAATTGCTGCTAGCCGCTCTCGGGCTAATTTAGTTGTAAGCGATTCACCAACCATATATTGTTTGTGAACTAAATTTTCAAATGTGAAATCCGGAGGGTTTCCATCATAATTAAAAGCTTAGTTATTAAATAACTTAGTTATTAAATAATGTACCATCAAGCTAACGTATTCATCTTCGACAGGGTTAAACTGTACGACGCTATCCGCGAGTGTTTCAGAAATAACATCGCTGGGGATTTCAGAATTGTAATATCTGAGAATGGCGATGAACGATTTGTGTTAACGACGCGGCAACAAGAACAATTACGTGAAAATGGAGGCGTCGCGGTGATTACTTGCTACTACGACCAGATCATCCATTATGCACATAACTGCATGAGCAAGTCCAGACTGATGAGTATCCTTTCAGGAGAAAATCCTATGTAACAAGTGTTACAAAAAACGCTAAAAAAAAAAATAAATAAATTATTTAAATTATTTACGAAAGCCTATATTATTTTTTTTTAGTAACACTCACATGGTTAAGATACGGGTCGCTCCTCGTTTAACATTTTTCTAAGATCACGAACTTTAGAACCAATTTCAGCTCGTTTTTGATATTCTTGGCCAAGCTTTTGACGTATTGCTTCAACGGTGCTAAATAGCGTTATAAATAAATTAATGTCGTTACCGTACAAACAACCATTGATGGATTTTTGAATTCCTTTCACGAGCCTGTACATCCTAGGTAAAACATAACGACCCTTACTAGACAGATATTCAATATCTTCATATTCCGAGGTAATCTTGTCAACGTCGAGACTTTCAGATAATAATACCCCTTTATTATTTAAATTTGAGATTTCAGCAATTATAGCATTTACATCATTGATATCCATTATTTATATTTTTATATAAATATAGTATACTGTATCTCTAATTAATAAAAAAAAACATATATGACAACACATCTTTGGAACTCCTTGGGTGCCTTCGCATCCAAGTAAGCCCAAGGGGACCCGAAACATACATCTCCGGCGGGAGGCCTAAGGTGGCAAACGCCATCTTAGACCGCCCAGAAGATATGCTTGAGGTATAACGTCACAACATAGACGGCACAATGCCATATATTTCCACTCGAGTGTTGTGGCAAATTTTAGGCATAACATTAATTAACTTAATTAAGGATGGATTATAATTCAATGGAACGATGATGGTATGATGTGGGCGTGGTAAACCAAACCAACATGGCAACCCATGAAATCGAATTCATGGTTGCATGAGTTAGAAAAAACACCAACCCACGCTACCGAGAATGCGATAGCATGGGTTGTCATGTTGGTTTGGCTGAGGGGGACCGCCCTCCCTCCCCAATTAATAGAAAAAAACATCTTCCGTTTCGCCATCAAATAATGTATCTGCTATGGGGACCGAACACGTAGTTGATAGATCTATGTTTACAAGACAAACACGATACCATTACACCACGGACTAGTCATACAGAATAGAGATTTTTTAATATATATATCTTCTGATTATACCTAACAATAAGAGATTTTTAAAATAGACAATTTTATGCTGCAACAATGAGAAATATTTTAAACAAAATAATACAGTTGTTTAATAAAACAGCGTTTTTATACTCTGTTATAATTCTCTAGATAAAATACATTCACATACAAGGAATTTTAACCACGCCCACATACTTCAATGAATAGGAAACACTCGCGTTCCGGCTGAGCGAACATAGGTAATGCGTTAGATTATAAAGAATTTTTGTACTGAAAAGAACGAGTTAGCTGTCTGCTTTACTGCTAGTCCACCCACCCCACACATGAGATATGTAGATAAATAAAACTAATAATGCAGTTTTAGCCCACAAGTGACAATAAAAAGTTTTATTCTCTATCGAAAACTCATGCATTATATCTCCATTACAGTCACGTGGGCGCGCCTAGTCAAGTACAGGTAATATAGCAGGCGACAAATTCCTTTGACGTCATAATACAAGGGAACTTAGTAGGTAGAGTGTGAATTGTAGTGCGGATTTATCCATAAAGGATTTATCTCCCTTAAATAGTTTCAGTGTATACGAACTTTATTTTATGACCATTTTTTTTAGACAGAGATGTTTTAATGATTTTTTTCAGCAACAAATCGAATTGAAGTACTACAAATATCGAAATATTTTCCAGCCGCATTTATCGACTGAAAGCTTCTCTCTTCATTATTTTCTAAATCAAACGATTTCACACCCTTGGGATGTTTTGCGTGCTTACCAGCGTTGCTTTTTAAAAGGTTATCGCGCTGCGAGACGGCTTGAAGATTCCCAAGACAATTATCAGTCTTCACGCCATTTATGTGATCAATCACAAGACCGTCTTCGATTAATCCGTAAAATGCTTCATAGATGGCTCTGTGACAGAGATACTTTTTCCTCCCAGCTGAAAACATCAAATATCCCATATTATTCAGATACCCAACAGGTTCTTTGAGTCTGCGGTGTCTGACAACACCATCACTAGAGGCTTCGTAATTAGCAAGCACTGGGTGAGGTCTGAAATCTTGGCTCATTTGTATAATAATACTACTTGTCTAATTTATTATCTGCTTTAATTATAAATCTCTGGATATAATCTTGAGGGGTTTTTATTACTTTGTCCTTGATTTTATCAAGGATGACGGAGTCAATGATTCGTTTGTCATAGTAGCGTTTTAGTTCCCTGTATCGTTTACCCCCACAAGCAAGGCATAATTGCGATTTTCCTCTAACACCCACCCCACATTGGAGGCATGGGAGAGGGCCTTTTGAACCGTTTCTCACGCTTTGCATATGATACCCACAGAATTCACTTCTGCATGATTTGTTACACGGGGTTGTAGATCCAATCATTAGCCACTTGCAGTGATTCATTATACTATATTTTTCTATTTAAATACTTGTTTTAATTATAACATGGAGGAGTTCAAGAGATTATCGAAAATTAAGCCCTGGAAAAATACTAAATTCAATCTTGATAGGGAGTTCCAAAGATTATCGAAAATCAAACCTTGGAAAAATACTAAATTCAATCTTGATAGGGAGTTCCAAAGATTATCGAAAATCAAACCTTGGAAAAATACTAAATTCAATCTTGATAGGGAGTTCCAAAGATTATCGAAAATCAAACCTTGGAAAAATACTAAATTCAATCTCGATAGAGTCTCTGATACACCAAAACGTCTAATCGGTGATAGAACTATACTCTGTAAAATCAGGGAGTGTTTTAATGAATTCTACCGAGACGGTGCAGCATACTGTTGGTCGACATTTCGAATTATTGATGAAGATGTCAATGTACCCATCATCGATGCTACTATGAACGATAAAAGAGCAGCTGAGATAATTTCACACCTTGGTGAAATTGCAAAGCAATTTCCATCCAAAGGGGAAATTCAAAGATGGAAATCCAAAGGTGGAAATCCAAAGGATTTCAAGCAAAGCAATTCCCAACAAAGCAATTCCAATCAGAAGTATTTTTTCAGAATAAAATTCATTATCGAAGTCGAAGGCAAATGGATTATTAAGGATAAATTTGAACCAATCCTCAAGAATAAAAAAGCTGTCATTGTGAGTAGAGATTCCAAACCAGGGATTCTAACCGGCATTGATAAACCATACTACGAAAGATCTTATCCCGTAACAGCAATGGTTTATGGGATATATCCGTTAAATGATAAACCCGATATTGCAAAACTAGCTCCTATGAAATATTCACCGTTGACTTCGTCAAGGCTCAATTGTGTAGCAACACGGGTAATGGAACACTTCACAAATGCATCCCGAGGAAATAAACTAACTGATCTGCGACGTAGGAAAATAACCGAATGGGAACTGACAGTGAAACAGCACGGTGCAAAGATTTCTGATATAGCTAAATTAGAAACATCATTAAGATTCCCAATAACCGTTATGACGATAACCGGAGAAGTATTACACGAACCGAAATATAAATTACAAGGAGCGCCAATACAAATTATTGATCATAACGAACACGCGTGGACACCTGCAGTAACAATATTTCCACGAGATAGAACCGTGAGATATATCCCCCGGAAATTTTCCGGGGAATTTTCCGGGGATGTTTTCTATGAAGAGAAATTATTCGATGCTATTCACGCGTTGTGTAAAGATGATCCTGTGTCAGTGTGGTTACTTAGTAGTGCTGGTTCCGAATCAGGATTTGATCAATTTGTAAGACCAAATGGTGAATTATATCGCGTTGAAGAATTAGATAACAGAATGAGAAAAATCGCTAATGATTTTTCACCAGAGAGTTTCCATGAAAAACTACTCACGGATAGTTTTACTATTTCTTCAGTGGTAGCTCACTTCGCAAGAGAAAAAAACTCCTGGCGTCCAACACGAAGTGATTTTCTCGAGGACGTTAAATTGAGTTGCATCGAATTTGGTCATGGAGGACTGTGGAATACAAAATACCATCGTGACGGTATGATTTCAATTGATATATCCGCGTGTTATCCTGGAAGTTTTCTCGGGTATGGGGAATGCGCTGAGTACTTCAAACGATTTGGACACCCCACGCATGAAATGACTCGTGTTGCGATTAATGGACCATTGCCTGATTTTGATTTCACCGGATTCGCTCGTGTGATATCATTTGAATTAGCTACAGGGTTACATCCGTGTAGTTATGTTTGGCTCGGTAGACACCTATCTGAAAAGGCCTGGATGCCAATAGTGTTACTACGATATATGATTGATTGTGGCATGCTGATATCGTTGATTGTTTCCGAAGCTATTATATGCTATCGAGCTCAGAAAGAAGTTTGGCTACCACAACCCGATCTAGATCGTATAATCAGCGAACTACGAAAACAGTGTCCAGATTTCAATGAAGAAGAAATCATAAATTGGTCTAAGAAGTTATTTGAAAGTAAAAAAGAACAAGCAAAGGATTTTGGACGAAAAATAATCGGTAAATTTACCCAGGGTGGAAGATACGACAACGCAAAATACTCTTCGCGGTTGATCATAGACGTCGCTGAATACGATTTTCTTGTAACGGATTTAACGAAACAGGGAAAACTTGTATCCCGTAAGGATGCTTTTCTATCCAATGGTGAGAAATTGGGTACGGTTGTTACCTACTGTGATGGATATAATTCCCAGTACACACATTTGAGAAGTTCTATGCTAGTTTATGCTTCTATCAATTTATTTTCGATGATAAATAGATTTCCTAATACCGCGGTTAGAGTAGCCACTGATTCGATGTATATACACAATAAGTACAAATCAGCTGTAGCGGCATTCACAGATCCGGAGGAAGCGTGGGGGCGTTGGCGATTTAAAAAGGAGATGCTACATGAGTATTGTGAATCCGCAGACGTTGCCATGGATGAAAAGTACTTAAAATGTGATGAGATTCAATCAGAATTTTCTAATGCACCACCGGTATCTGATCCAATATGTAGATACAAGACAGTTTATTTAAACGGTTGTGGTGGGTCAGGAAAGACAACTCGTGCAATTGAATTATATCGTGGTGGTGGAAATACTTGTATTTCTACTAACATGATTGTATTAACACCGACTCACAGACTCGCCAGAGAGATGATACAGCGAGGTGTAAATGCCTGTACTTATCATAGTTTTTTTCGATGGAAAGGTGACAAATGGACTCCTGAGCGTATGGGTGATAAATTCATTCCTGAAATCATAATTTAAGATGAAATATGCACAGTGTCATTAGATGTATTAAAAACATTTCTTGAGTGGTTGTTAAACAAAAACACAAAAGTCGTCATGTGCGGTGATCACGGCCAACCACCACCATTTGTCGGTGGATCTCCACATGAATGGCTAAAGGGTTCTGTAGACTATTATGAAGAAATTAATACCGACCATAGATCACTTGATGAACAATTACGCGAGTTCAAAGCACTGCTTAGATTACAACCGGATAAAATCCAATGCGAAATAGCGCGTGAAATAATTTCAGAAACTCCTATGAATGATTTCTGGGAAACGTGGAGACCAAATGATTTGATAGTAGCAAGTAGAAAAATAGTCAGAGACACACTTCAGATGAAGTTATTTGAATTGCATAAAGAAAAATTTGCAACGCTTCCAGTACCGTTGTGTTATAGGCCTTCGGATACACGAAAGCAGAATATAGAAGTTGATATTCCAAGCCTGACAAAGTCAGGAAGTGAAAAGCAGATTCTCGTGTTAAATGATATTGTGCTGGTTGATATCAATGTCGTTGAAGATGCATTGCGTGCTAATAAATCCCCATGGACGCTAGGATACGCAGCAACAATACACTCTTCACAGGGATTGACTATATCGGATACAATTGTTTGGATGGTAGATAATCGCATCGAATGGTCGAATTTAGTCTATCTCGCAGTATCCAGAGTACGAAGAATAAATCAGCTTCGAAGAATTGTTGTTGGCGAAGCCAGTGGCGATGATGAAATCATTGGTGATGATAATGACACAACAATAAGTGATATTGATGTTAGCATCATTAATAAAAAACTCTCCGGTTACAAACAACAGGACAAAAAAAAAAACAACGAGAATTTGATATTGATGCTAAATTAATAATCACTTTGAAGAAACAACAGAATAATCACTGCGCGAGTTGCAATTGTATAATGCGTTGGCAGTATTCGGATAAGGATCCTCGCCAATTCACCGTAGACAGAAAAAATAACAATCTCGGTCATGTCAGAAATAATGTGATGTTGACTTGTCTTGAGTGCAATAGACGCCGGGGTGCCAGCACCCTGGGTGCTAATTAAGACCATGCGGTGGCAATTGAGTATCCTCGGGAATCACTTGCAGTTGTTGTCGAGTAAATCCTCGCTGAGGAGCAGTTGAATCCAGTTTATAGATTGCTGGTCTACCAGTTGATCGTGTTATACTAGATATCTTATGCGTAGTGACGCTCCAAATAGGATCAGTAGCCCTTTTTCTACCCCCTTCAAGCTCTCCTGGTTCGTATAAGTACCTCACAATGACACTACTACCAAGAATTGGTTGGGAAACGCTAGCGTTTCTAGGGAAATCTTTTTGTGGTTGTACGGGTATTGACTTCTTTTTAATCGCGTTGATAGGTTTCATGTTGATTGTTCTAGTAATCTCGTTATTCAGTGCAGTAATCACAGATAGTAATCTTTTAACCCATTCACTGGATCGCTTTTCTTGAATGAATTCTTTTGCGTATTGATATCCAAATAACCGCTCAGCAATCGTCCGATTAAATCGTTCGACAATGGCCTGATCGCGATGTAGTGCAGTATGCCCTCGTCGTATGGTGACATTATGATTTTTCATTGTAGATAGAACCGCACCCTGAAATTCCTTGCCAGGATCAACCTGCAATAGATTCGGCCAGTGCAGAGGACCTCGTCGATAAATCCTTTCAAATGCAGAAGCAACTTCAGTGGCTGATTTTGTTTTTAACGGTTCTGCTCCTTTGTATCGACTTGCAATATCAACTACGGTTAACGCGTATTTGTAACCACGATCATGTGGCAGAAATAATATATCAGCCTGATGAACTTCATTAGGAGCGGTCACATCAAAATGCGAGAATTGAATTTGTTTAGGTGGTGGTAGATAAATTTGCCATAGTGCCTGTTTGGATAACCAATCCGCCGCTGTAGTTTTTTTCACTTTTGCAGCGCTAGCGAGTTTATGTACTGCTGATTTACCCCTCCAGTATCCTCTTGGGGAATAATAAATTGATTCCATATTATTAATTACCAGCACCCATCATCAATTTGCCTTTCATAGCTGATTTTACCAACCACGAAGCCAACTTTTCTTTAAAAGATTTATCAGGAATAGCATTTAACGCATGAATTAATTTCACATCCGCGAGATGCCTGTTTTGCAGATTGCTGCTTTTATATGCAACATCATGAGCATGACACGCCTTATCAATAGCGTTTATCGGATACTCGCCGGATCGGGGTTGATTTTGATCATCAAGTCTGATATCTAATCGTGTTCCGGGACCACAGTAGCTATATCCTGGAAGGTGCTTTTCTCCGGGGTACTTTGCCCATGGGGTTCCAGGGAGCTTTGTCAATTTGGCTGCGATATCACCTCCTCGTTTTTTTTTAAAACATCTCCGGATTGTAAAATCTTTGATTTTGTAGAAATAAATCTAAACTTTTTTATACCACATGTTGCACATCTACCAGTTAATGCTGATCTGTTATTTTTAGTTGTAACCGTCGTCACATCATTTGTGCTAGTACGCGTTTTACACTTCACACAATATAGATCCATAATTTATGTATAGAGATATGAATATAATTGATTTTTCAGCGACTAAAATAAGAGAACCAGTTAAGCATCATGCAGCGCTACCAAACTCTATCCGTGCAATTATAATCGGGCCATCTGGATCCGGTAAAACGCAATTGTTGCTCAATTTAATAATGAGATGGATGAAGTGGGATAAGTTGTATTTAATTGCCCCTAGCGTAGATGATCAACGATGCTATGAAGTGTTAAAGGATTTTAACGAGAATGCATCAGAAATTAAAGGTGAGAATACCATTGATTTTATAACTGATATTGACGAGGCGCCATCCGTGGATGACCTTGATGGGAGCATTAACAATTTAGTCGTATACGACGATGTGATGTTAGACAATCAAAAAAACCCAGCTAGAATATTTTCCCGGGGGCGTCACAAAAACACTGATGTGATATATGTCACTCAACGCTACACTCAGATTCCAAAAGTGATCAGAGATAACTGTAATATTCTTGCTGTGTTTAACGGCGTTGATACACATACGCTACGAAATATTTGGCAGACATGGTGTTCCGATATGGACTTCAATCAATTTAAAAATTTCTTTAGTCATGCTCAGTCAACCCCGCATGGATTTGTAACAATAAATTTACATGATCCTCGGACACGATATCGTATCGGACTCGATCAAATATTCGGTTGAAATCGTAAATGATTTTTGTTAACCACAAATGAAACATTTGCAGCAGCAGAGAGGGTGGATGACAACGACGTTGGCGTATATAAGGAAATCTTATTTTATCGAATAGACGCCATTTTTTTTACTATTTGGTGGAAGCCTCAGATTTTCGAATCGACGCTCGGAAAGTTGTGAGGTTCACCCTCTCTGCTGCTTTTTGCTACTGTTGTGTAAGAAAACATGATTTTGCTATTTTTGTAGTAGTTTAACGCCATTTTTCCACACCTGATATGATATACATGACTGCCAGTATAACTAGGAGAGGAAGAACCCGGATAAATACCTGGAAGAATCGCCGACCTACGGAAAGCTACTAACACGCTTTTACACATACTGACTCGAACTCAATGGGACAGAGGTGGTGACACTCGGCCACCCGAGCCTTTGACCACTCAACCACCCAGGGCTCCTACGAAACACATTGGGAATTATATATATAAATTCAGTTAGGATTGAGCAAGTACTTATTTTGTCCCTATTCTGAGTGTTCAGCTATTCCAACTCTACTACACAGTATTTCTCACCCAAGTGACAGAGCAATCTAGCTGTTTTGCTAACCTTACTTTTCTTATCTCAGTCTAGTCATCTTAGACCAATCGTCTCAGTCATGGTGTCCACGCGCTGAGAACTGCTTTTAATAAAAGAAACCCTTCTTGTCTTCTGCTGTGCCATAGTTGTTTTCAAGTAAAACAACAACAACAGCAACAACAACAACAACAAATAATATATAACCAAAGCATAGTTACTTAAGGTCAATCTGTCTTAAAAAAAACACCAAAACAAAAACATTTTCAAAGAGAAAAATACACACACGTGTACTATTTCAAGGTTTTGATATTATGTTAGTTCGTTCTAACTACCATGGTCAAGTTTATCCTATATGCAGGACTAGCTCAGTACATTTTCAGATCATTAAATGTAGCTAAAGCAACTTGGGCAGTGGCAGATGCTCCATCTGTTCGGGAAATGGACGAATCCGCCCATACACGAGTTTCCTGCTGCCTTGCAGGTTGGCTTTGGTTAGCTTTGGGAGTAAACCCTAAAAGAAAATCCGGAGTGGAGACCCTAAAGCAGTTAGACGATGCACTACATCCCTTTCTGGCAACTCCTTGGTCTGGAGAGGGATGGGCTCCGTCCGACGACTTTTGCCCAAGACACACTGATAATGCTGGACAAATCTGGAGTTATCATACCGGATCGGTCGTCACCCGGGTCAACAAGGACAGCGCCTGCCGTTTTCCACCAGGACGGAGGTGACAAGTGTGCTACTGGTACTTTGCATAAAATCAGAGCGAGAGACAACACTGAGATTGCCACCTGGAATATAAGAACTCTGGCGCAAACTGGAAGAATCCAGGAGTTGACACATGAGATGGAACACTACATATGGCACATACTGGGACTCTGTGAAGTAACAAGGAAAGCCCTAGGAGAACACCAAACTGAAGATGGGCATATATTATACTATAGTGTAGAGTTGGACATGTCCATAAATGGAGTAGGCATCCTTGTAAACAAAGCCATCAAGGGATCAATGCTTGAATGTCGCCCCATATCTAGCAGAATCATCTCCATTCGTCTGAAAGCATCCCCCTATAACATCGCAATTATCCAAGTCTATGCTCCAACTACTGTTCATGATGATGAAGAAATAGAGGAGTTCTACAACAAACTTCAATGTATAATAAAGATGGTAAGTAAAAATGACATTCTTATTATTCAAGGAGACTGGAATGCCAAAGTTGGCAAAGATGCTCTAAAAGACTGGGATGATCATTGTGGACCTTCTTGCAATGAGCTTACCAATGAAAGAGGGAGACGGCTGCTCGAGTTCGCAAGCTACAACAACTTGGTACTAGCCAACACCCTAGTTCAACATAAAGCTTCCCGATGCTGGACATGGCATGCACCAAATGGAACCCATCATAACCAGATCGACTACATACTAGTTCAAAACAGGTACCGATCTGGCATCAATAGATAAAAAACAAGAACGTTTCCAGGTGCTGATGTTGGGAGTGATCACGACCTCGTCATTATGAACTTCCGAATGAGGTTGAAGAAAATTAACAAGCCAAAGAAAATCAAGCTCAAATTCAACCTTGAACAACTGAAGGACCCTAAAGTCATTCCAAGCCACAATTGGAGGAAAATTTGCTCCACTCCTTGTGATGGATGTTGATGTTAAAGTGATGACAGACACTTTCAACACAGTCATTACAACAGTTGCCAAGGACATCGTTGGCCTCCATCGCCCAAAGAAAAAACCCTGGGTTACAGAAGAGATTCTGAATCTGTGTGATGCCCGAAGAGACCTAAAAAAGACCAGACACACAACAGGGATAGTGGAATATCGAGAAATAAACAAGAATGTCAGAAAAAAATGAAAAAAGCAAAAGAAGATTGGGTTGGACAACAGTGCACAGAAATAGAGAGCAGTCTGATAAAGAGTAACAGCAAAAAGGCATTCCAAATTGTGAAAGACCTCACCAGAAAGAAGCAATCATGAATCAGTACCATTCAAGATCAAAATGAAACATGCCTCACTGAAGCAAATGACATTACAGAAAGATGGACTGAGTATTGTAAAGAACTCTACAACCATCCGTCCTCATGAGACCCAGAGGTGCTTGAAGTTCCAAACCCCACGAATAATGATGATTTCCCCATTCTCAAAGAAGTGGAATCAGCAATAAGAGTACTGAAGAATGGAAAGGCAGCTGGAGTAGACAACAACCCAGCTGAACTTATCAAGAATAGTGGGGAATCGGTGATATAACTACAAACAAAAATCTGCAACAAGATCTGGCAGACAGGCAAATGGTCAACACAGTGGACCCAGTCACTAATTATAACACTCCCCAAAAAAGGCAATATCCAGCTGTGCCAAAATTACAGAACTATCAGTTTGATCAGCCATGCTAGTAAGGTGTTGCTGAAGATCATCTTGAACAGACTGAACACATAAGCAGAAGAAATAATCGCTGAAGAACAGGCAGGGTTCCGTAGTGGAAGAAGCACAACAGAACACATTTTTCAATCTTAGGGTTGTGTGTGAAAAGTACTCACAACATCAACAAGACATCTATCATGTGTTCATAGATTTGAAAAAGGCGTTTGATAGAGTGTGGCATGAGGCATTGTGGGCCACAATGAAGAAGTACAACATGGGTCAAAAGTTGACCAACACCATGAAGCAGCTGTACGCCAAGGCTACCAGTGCAGTAATTGCTCAAGGTTCTGTGGGGGACTGGTTCAAGACTACAATTGGAGTACGGCAAGGCTGTCTCCTGTCACCCACGCTTTTCAACATCTACTTAGAGCGCATCATGAGCGAAGCCCTGGAAAACCACTGTGGGACAGTCAGCATTGGAGGGCGTAACATCACCAACCTCCGCTTTGCAGACGACATTGATGGGCTGGCAGGCAGTGAAGATGAGCTTGCCACCTTAATGAAAAACCTGGATAAAACATCTTCCAGATTTGGCATGGAGATACGTGCCGAAAAGACAAAGATGATGACAAACAGTGGCAAACAAATCTCAACCAAGATTAAAGTCAGAGGACAGGAACTGGAAACCGTGGGTCAATTCAAATATCTTGGTTACATAATCGCGGAAGAGGGATCAAGAGCAGACATTTTGTCACGAGCAGCACAAACACCGGCAGCTATGTCAAAGCTAAGACCCATCTGGAGAGACAAGAATATCTGTCTGAAAACTAAAATCAGACTATTGAGAGCACTAGTCATCTCGATCTTTCTGTATTCATGTGAGGCCCGGACCATGAGAGCAGAATTACAACGATGAATTCAGGCATTTGAAATGAGTTGCTACAGAACCATCCTTGGCATCTCTTACATGGACCACATCACAAATGAAGAAGTGCGCAACACCATCAGACACAAAGTAGGTCATTATGAAGACCTCCTCACCATTATCAAAAAGGGAAAGCTAAAATGGTATGGCCTTGTCACTAGAGCCAACAGTCTATCCACAACAGTACTGCAGGGTAGTGTCCAAGGTGGTAGAAGGAGAGGTAGACAGAGAAAAAAGTGGAGTAACAACATCACAGAATGGACCAGGAAAAGTTTTGCAGAGACACAGGCGTTGGCACATGATTGAGTCAATTAGAGGGAACTGGTCAGATGTTCAGCAGCACAGTGCCTCAACGACCACACTAGGTCAAGAGACTGATGATGATGATGAAAGCAACTGAACTAGTTGTAAACACCGCGCGTGAAACATTGTATATACGTTAGCTACATTTAATGTAGCTGACCTGAAAATTTACTGTGCTACAGATAGGATACAATTATCAATGGTGTTTGAAATGAACTATGTCAGAAAACACCGATCCATGCACATAAGACAATATACCTATACACTTCATAGCATCCCAACTCTCTAAACAACAACGCGAAACATAGCAACAGCTAGAAATGTGTAATGTCAAATATGCTCTATTATAATTTTGTTAAGCATCTCCGTTGTGCTCCAGCTGAATATACCTCAAATATTTATTGACAAATAATGCACTTAACAGCCAGAAGGAATCATTTATCCCTCAAGACACTAATCCATAAGCAAATTTCACAGTACCATATTTCCAAGACAGAAATATAAATTTTCAAAGAATCTGTGAACTTGAAAGTTTAGTACATTGTTATCTACTGGGGTCCGCATATTTGGAGGGTGACGAGGGTCTTTTATACGGGAGAGTAGAGTACTCAAAATTAGAAATTATGAAAGGAAACAGTTTCTTATAACTATTTATTGTTAATTTCATATAAGATCCATATATTAAATATGATAATACCTCATTACTATGCGACGTTTTATGTTATTTTTTTTTGCTCACGTGTATGAACTGTGTACATCGGACGCAACGGTCACACCACAGCCCTCATTAGCTTATTTGTATTCATGCGCCACATGTAAACATTGCGAGGTGCACACTTTTAAAGAATCCTTTTTACTTTAAAGGATAATATTGGGTGAGAAAAATAATCTACGTTGGGGTTTGGACCGAGACAAGCCTCTAGGGGAAACAAATAATATAACCCCTAGGTTGGTATTTCATTGTCTCGATCCAAACCCCAACATAGATTCTATATATCTCTAGCTAGTCCGACTCCTCAGCTACTGCCTCCTCATCCCAGTATATTTCGGTCTAGGCCACTGTCTCTGTAATTCTAAAGAGACTTCCATTTTGTTACAAAGAGCAATTCAAAACTAATTAAGTAATATAGAGTAACGTCTTATTTTAATGCATCAGCATATCAGATATCACTCGACTATTATTAATATCACGTGCCTAATTTCAATATAATTAGGAGTCTAAAATCAATATCATCACGCGTCTAATATCAATAGCATCACGCGTCTAATATCAATATCATCACTCGTCTAATTTCAATATCATCACGGGTCTAATATCAATTTCATCACGCGTCTAATATCAATATCATCACGCGTCTAATATCAATATCATCACGCGTCTAATATCAATATCATGAGTCTAATATCAATGTCATCACGCGCCTTAAATCAATATCATCAATCGGCCATTATAGATATCATCACGCGTCTAGTATAAACGCCGCGTAAGTTGTTGAATGGAAATAGTGCGCTTTGTTTGCTCACCTTTTTTCTTGTACATACACAATGGGGAGCATAAAATAACTTGTCAGCTTTCCAATACATGTTGAATGATCCTGGTGGAAGTAGCGTGTGTAATCGAGCTATAATGGATCGATGATAAATAAAATTCAAATGTTCAATACCTTATACAGGCACGGTGAAATGTGTTAGAAGTCACCTCCACTATCAGCTTGCATGGCTTAATAGGTCACAAGTTTGTAAGGTTTATAAGACGCAAAATGCACTCCAAATGTTAACTTTGTTAAATAAATTAATTGTATTTCAATTTTTTGACATATACAAAACTGTAATTTTATGGCTACGTATGAGATTTAATTTCACCTGTCTTCAGAAGCCCCGGGAGATGAGGACATGCACCTTAGCGAAGCTTTTGTTGTGGTAGCTTTGAAAGATCATTCGGTGTCGATATTATCTTTGAAAGATGATTCATAATCGATATTATCTTTGAAAGATGATTCATAATCGATATTATCTTTGAAAGATGAGTCCGTATCGATATTATCTTTGCAAGATGATTCGGTATATATATTATCTTTGAAAGATGATTAAATATCGATATTATTGTTGAAAGATGATTCGGTATCGATATTATCTTTGAAAGATGATTAAATATCGATCTTATCTTTGAAAGATGATTCTGCATCAGTTTCATTTTTTAATGATTATGTAGCAGTCGGATCTTTTCAAAAATGATTCAGTATCGATATTTTCTTTGAAAAATGATTCTGTATCGATATTATCTCCTTTCCAAGTCATAACTATGTGTAATTTCGAAGTAAAGTTGGACATTATTTTATCCTATCTGTGTGGACGTGAGTTTGTGCGTATTCAATATTTCTCATCGTCTCCTATTGCTTTCAAGACAGAACCCATGACTTTCGGATATGATGAAGATGGGTTTGTTAGTCTGCACAACGAATCTAAAATCTTCACGTTCCCAGCCAGGGCGATATGGACACTTGTACACAACGCCGGATTAAGTACCGTGGAGGCCCATAGGCAGTCAAACTTTTGGGGCCCCAGACCCACGGTCACGGTCTCATGGGAGCCCCTGATGGGGCCCATAAAAGTCGCGGGGCCCATAGGCAGTTGCCTACTCTGCCTAATGGGTAATCCGGGACTGCTTGTACAGGATCAGGTGGCTTTAATTAAGAAAATTGCATAAATAATGCTGCTTTTGTTACAGGCCTGTAATTTCAAATTTTTTTTTTTTAAAAATAGAACTGGCTTGATCAGAATTGATTTTATAGAGGTGCTGCAAAACAGCCCCAAGCAATCACGGAGAGGCAATATTTCCAAGCATTACATAAGGTAGTTCAATCTTGATCTTAGACACGTGATCTTGCTATAGTGATTTTTTTTCTTCTTCGATTTCGTATAAATTTGTATTGATCACGTGATTGTTGCAAATAATAGCTTTAAGGGAAATAACTATGATTTCAAGATGAACCTCTAACACAATTCTCCATAATAAATGAGAACTTTATTGTAGATGCTACTCTAAAGAACCAGTTCTGTGTGATTTATAAATTAGATACGTTCAACTTTCAGGATATACTGGTTAAAATGTGATCGACTAGATAATGACCGTTTCAAGAATTATTGTTGTTGTTGTTTTAGGGTTTTTCAGCACACGATAGGCAATACATGGCTGCCATTATTGATGGTGGAGGAAGAAGCCGGGAAAAACTCTGGAAAGAACCACCGACCCACGAGAAGCTACTGGCAAGCTTTCTCACATAACTACATTGGCCGAATCTTAGACTCGAACCCACGCAGACAGAGGTGAAATGGCAGTGATCCATAACGGATAGCGCTTTAGACCACTCGGCCACTCGGGGACCCCCGTTTCAGGAATTAACCAAATCTTCAGCTTGTTGTAAAACTTTATAAATTGAAAGATTATGGAAGTAAAAATAATAAGAAATTTCCCGAACTGTTTTGATGCTGTGTGATAATCAAATGAGTTTATTTAAATCTGAGATCTCATTTGAATCGTGTTCTATTTTGTACCATATTACGAATATGTTCTCGTCTAGAGAGCCTCTGTCTTTATCTTTATTGCGTTGAATCCATCTAATCTGGCATCATTACCTAACCCAAAGCCATGCTCTAAATTCATAGCGATGTCAATAAAGAGTACTGTAATCAACAGTGAATAAAATAAGCACGACTAATTGTATTATGTTACAGTACAAACGTCAACGCGCCACAGTAACTATGACGTCTTTTGCAATCGTGCTTAAATACCGTCTCTGGTCCTATCATACCACTCCAGTTCCGTCAAGCGTATACCCTTCCATCAGTGGTCTCATGCCGTTTAAAAAGGTGCCTTGCTGTTTTATTACCGTCTTGTAATATTTCCTCAGCATGTCGCCAGCATGTCGCCAGCTGATATTTAAATTCTCTGCTTTAATCCGACTTGATAAAGTGAATCGATTCCTGCAAAAATTATCTGTAAACAAGTACATGTTCTAAACGTTTTAAACTACGGTGCAAATAATTTCCGTGGTACCGGGTCAGCGCAGAATTTTCGCAGTATCGTACCATTACTTGCAATTCTAAACGGTCTTAAATGTAATTCTCATCTTCCTACCGCCTTTCTAACCATTCTCGCACCATACCATACATTTTGTGTACCATACCGTACCGTTTTCGTACAGTACAGTCTTAGCACCATTTCCATTATTTCAAAAGACATTACAAGTACAGCATCGTTAGAAATGAATCTCCCGATGAATATATTTATTTATTTTTTTATTTATTTATTTATTTATTTATTTATTTATTTATTTATTTATTTATTTATAGTACCGGTATAACATTTTCTAAACAACAAAGTAGCTTGGCGTTGCTTACAAGATGCAGGAAGTCTATGGGGAGTGGTGGGGATTTGTGTACAACAGACGTAATAAAAACAAATTTTGTCAATTAATGGCATTCATTTCGTGTCTCATTAACCACATGTGCATCATATCTGACTGGTCAACTGCAACTCCGTCTCCTCCGCAGAATCCTGGCAATCTCGTTTCTTCATTTGTAACTGCCTGAGAAATTTCATTTATTCTGGCACGCAGCACGAAGCAAGAACTCAAGAGTAACCAGTCACGTTTGATGTTAATACATCATAATATTAAGTTTCCAATGTGTAGAGTAAAAGAAAAAGGCGTGTTTGTTAAATTGAAATAGTGCCATTTTTTTCTGTCGCAATTAATCACATTGACGGAAACGTTACCTTTGGATCACGAGTGTAATGCCAATCTCAACTAATTTACATTGAGTGTCGGAGCGCTGGTTGATTGTAGATGTTTGTATTTTAGTCCTTCCATTACGCGTGTATGAAGTCTTAAAGTTTTATATCTTGGAGAAACAAAACAGGGATAATTAAACATGTGATAAATGTTACTTGTAGGTGGAGAATAATGCTTAAAAAACTAAATTATGAATGGTACATATTAGCTCTTGAATAGATATAAAACTGCATTTAGGAACCAAATAAGTAACATTTAGATTTTCAAGTTTTATATTTAAAAAAGGCAATGATATACAACTGATTTTAACAGATATATCTGGCAAAGTTTCCCCAAAATGAAGATTCACAAGAAATATATTTCTCATTTCATGGTTGACAACAGTTACATTTCACTTCAATATTAACGATAAACATCAAGATTTAAAATCCATTCAACACATCTTGAATTCTTCAGTAAAGACCCTTGTTATACCTCAGAGAAAGATTTGAGAATTCCTCCCACCCATCCCCCAATGCTTTTCACATTAAAGGACGAAGTACTCCTTGGTGTGCAATTTTAAAACTATATAGTTTTGTTTTTCACCCATTCAGTCGTTAATAAACAATACATACATCAAAGTATTGTCAAACATATAAACAAAATGTAAAATCAATGTGATATGGCTACATATTTTGGGATAAAAGTAAAATCACATTAATACAAGCAGAATCAAAGCTTCCAAATATTGCAAAGGATATTTTCTATTATTATTATTATTATTATTATTATTATTATTATTATTATTATTATTATTATTATTATTATTGATCTACATCTTCATGAAAAAAAAATAAAATCATATAAACCTCTACTAAAGGATACAATCTAGTCATGGACAATAATGTTATCAGAAATGGTTCGGCTGCACAAAATAAAGTCGGATTTCAAGCCATAAATAAATTTAAATATAGCTATACATTACTCATTCGATGTTCATCGGGAATTATTCTATTGCTAGATCATCTGATAGGTACATCAGTAAAGACATCAAGGTTTCGAATGATATATCCGATTACTGGGTGATGCATCCTAGCACTAAATCAAATATTCAGCTTATTTGCGACCCGCAAGAATTATATAATCCTGGTTAGAATAATTAATTAAATAAAAATGTTCAATAGATTTTATCAGGACTTCAAAGCAAATATGCAGCATTTAAAAAAGCTTCTTTATCAGAAGCGAGTAGTTCATACGATATATATATATATATATATATATATATATATATCGTATGAACTACTCGCTTTTATTAATATACCTACTAACATACCGTATATATTAACATATTACACATGACAGACAGACAGACATACATACACGTAACCCCAAAATAGTGTCGATATACTATTGTGACTTTGTATCATGAACACTAGATCAATCCCAAGGAAAGTGTACACACGAAGTTACGGCGAACAAAAATGCTTTGTGTAAGCTCAGTTTCAAGGTTTTCATCCAGCCCAAATTATTTTTCTCTCTCACTCCAGATTTCTGCGTATTTTGTCCTAATCATGTGAGGAAAGTTGGTGACGTAATAAAAAATGATTGCGATGAAATTGTGTACCATGTTAAAATTCATTAAGAAAACGGGGATTTTTAATACGTTTTATATTATTTTTCATACGTCAATAATAATTCATTAGCGGAAATGTATCATTGATCTATATAATTGTTTCCACACAGTTGCAAGAATAGTTATATATGCGTATTATTATGCCATGGACGGATTGCAATTTGATATGCAAATATTTCAGTGTAAACTTTATCAATATATACTATATCAGTACATACAATATTAATGTATACTATTTCAGTGTATACTATATCAGTGTATACTATATTAATATGTACTATATCGGTGTATACTATTTCAGTGTATATTTCAATGTATAATATTTTAATTTATACTATATCAGTGTATAATAATTCAGTGTATACTATTTTAGTATGTATTATATCGGTTTATACTAGTTCAGTGTATACTATTTCAGTGTATACTATATCAGTATAATATTTTAATTTATACTATATCAGTGTATAAGAATTCAGTCGATACTATTTTAGTATGTATTATATCGGTTTATACTAGTTCAGTGTATACTATTTCAGTGTATACTATTTCAGAATAATATTTTAATTTATACTATATCAGTGTATAAGAATTCAGTGGATAATATTTTAGTATGTACTATATCGGTTTATACTAGTTCAGTGTATATTTCAGTTTATAATATATCAGTGTATACTTTTTCAGAGTATACTATCGAGAAGCAGCGACTGTAATTTACATCTAAATAAGTAGTCATTACTTACTAAATAAATAGTCATTACTTACTAAATAAGTAGTCATTACTGTTGTAAGGCTTTTGCTAGTAGGTATTGTAACTGGATGAATAAAGGAAAGAAAAATTTGAACCCAGGGTAATACAAATCGTAAAGAGGTAATGATATTCACTTCAAATTTTACTCGCATATAATTCCTAATTTTAAAAAAAACCATTCCAATCTTACCTATATAAATTAGTTATTATTTGCAGGGGGGAGGGGGCTTGAAATTAACAGTTTAAGATTAAAATGACAAGCTTAAAGACCGCCTATCTTCATCCGTGTCTCAAAAATAACCGTATTTACTATTTGATTAGATCCGCGTGGAACGTTGCCACTTGTCTGACTCATTTTTGTGTTGATTTACTGTAGTCACAAACCGCTCCGGTGGCCTAGTGGTTAGAGCGTCCGCCCCGGAAGCGGGAGGTCGTCGGTTCGATCCCCGGCCGAGTCATACCAAAGACATACAAAAATGGTACTAACAGCTGCATCGCTTGACGCTCAGCATTAAGAGGTTAGTGTTAGGACTGGTCGGCCTGGTGTCAGGATAATGTGACTGGGTGAGACATCATGCTACATGTCTGCGGCATGATGTCTCAGTGCTAGACATCACTATAAACTGCCTCACTGCAGACATCGTAGCGATATGACTGAAAAATTGTTAAAGCTACGTTAAAAAATCCTAATCAAACAAACTGTAGTTACAGACCTGTTGTTTTGTTGCTTACTATATTGTATCAAGTATGTATCACATATTGTGGTATTTCAATATCCACTGTTTCCCTTGTTCAAACAAACTGAGAAGAAAATGCATCCGCTCATTTTTTAAGTAATTGTTATTTATTATGCTACAATGTTCATATGCACGGCTTTAATACTTTATTCAAGCACCGCACGACAGAATGTGATGTGCACCGATTTCTCCAATATCGCTCATTTGCTATCGATCAATGCAATGGGACAGTAAAAAGATTAACAGGCATGAAATAAAGAAACAGGTTTTGTAGACTAACATCGTATCAAGTATTCAAGACCTAATATTCTTTCTTTAAGAAATACTGTCTTTGAAAATTGAATAAATATTGGTCTTCATACAAGGTAGAAAATAGTATTTTATGCAAAGATCAAACCTTTTCAGTCTATAAATAATAATTAATGCCTAGCATGTAATCAAAAAGGTTTTAACGCTTACATAAAGAACAAGAGACCATGGAAGGGACTGGTGCTCTACTGGCCAAAATTAATTACCAGTAATTCAAGATGGAATCATTTCTTCCTCTTAGATGGAGTGTTGAAACTCTTTTTATTATTCTTCAACGATAACAATATTTTAAAATAAGCTATGGGTGGTGTGCAAAGTTTCATATTTGTACTATTTTCATTCAGTATCAACTCCACAAAAATAAGAAGTCATTTAGTGGAAAGATCGTGTTCAAATAAACATCCATTCTAGAGGAGCGGCAACAACGAAGATTTTCAAGACGGCCGCCCTTAACGGCCGCATTTGATTGGCGAGGTTTAACTATTTTCATATAGGATCAAGTATACATCTCGTGACATCTCAAGTTGAAAATCCCATTTTCAAGAGTAGCAGCTATCATTAGATTTTAAAGATGGCTGCTTTGATGGCTACATCAATTGACTTTCCATTCAGGAGCTATTACAAGATTTTCAAGCTGGCTGCCGTGGTAGTTATTTTAAATCGTCTGAAGGCATGTAATAATAACGGTCCTAAGTGACCGAGTGGTCTAAAGCGCTTTCCTTTACAGTTCACTGCAATCTCATCTGTCTGCGTGGGTTCGAGTCTTAATTCGGACAGTGTTGGTATATGAGAAAGCTTGCCAGTAGCTTCTCGTGGGTCGGTGGTTCTTTCCGGGGATTTTCCCGGGTTCTTCCTCCACATTTATTAATGGCCACCAGGTATAGCCTATCTTGTGCTGAAAAATGGCGTTAAACTCTACAACAACAACAGTATGTGAATATATCTGAGACAATGTGAGTACAGCTATACTCATCCTCTACGCGCAAAGATCACTTGAAACCCCGAGTTCTTATTCAAGTGACGCAAGTTTACTTAAACAGGCACGTGACCAACGTTCCCTCTAAGCTGTGCGCGCGCGGCTGTTCAGGCATCCCCGCGCAGCTGAATTGTCTATTTTTGCTCAATCCAACGTTAAATTTTGTTGTCTCCGTAATGCTTGCGCAGTGCAGCGAGCACTGCGCGCACATCTACCATTCGCTTAGAGGGAACATTGCACTCGACCATCCAATCAGGTAATCAAGTTCCCTGATGAAATTTGCAACCGGTCCATGGGCGCATGGGTTTTCAATTTTATTATCTGTTGTTTTTGTTTTATCAAGACCTGATAGGCACGAATCTTGAAGTAATTGAACAGAGAAAAAAATTAAAACTATTACTCGCATTTGTTTTGGTGTAGGAAAGGGGCATTGAACTATTATTATTGCAAATATCTTTCAGTTTATGCCACTAAAACGCTTGTGTGTTGAGTAGTAATTTCAAGACTGGACTACTGTAACTCAATTATGGCTGGTTCGTCTCAATATCTACTCCAGAAACAGCACAAAGTTCAAAACACTTCTGCTCAGATCATCCTTAGTGCCACAATCAGAGCACAATCCCCGCTGATCTGTGTCCTACACTGTCTATTCATTCAATCCAGAATCAAACATAAAATTATTTGTTCTCTGTGCTACGTTTTACTGACGGACTCCAGTCCAACATACATATCAAGCCTCACCCATGTGTAGACACCAGCAAGATACTTACGCTCCTCTTCTGACAATTATATACTTATTATTCCTACTATAAAAAACGAAGTCATATGGACAACGTTCTTGTGCATAACAGGACCCATCAACGTGGAATGAATTGCCCACTGAAATTAGACACAAAGACAGTGATCCCTTTCAAGAGTGCACTTAAAACTCACCTTTTTCGACTGCAAGAACAAACTACAAGACCTCATGTTTTCATTCCTTAAATATTTTTAGCATTTTTAAGTTTTCTAATTTCATGGTGTTTTCTTTTTTGTAGTCCTATCATTATAGATATTGTAAAGTGCTTAGAACTTCTAAGGATTAGGCGCTATACAAACTCTTCGATATTATTATTATTATTATTATTATTATTATTATTATTATTATTATTATTATTATTATTATTACGTGGATCACTAGTGGAGCCATGTATACATATGCAAGAATTTCGCAGAAAGATTTTGCCCGTAAAGGAGATCTCCAGCTACCAACAGTTTAAATATTAAATATAGTCCTTTGTGTGAGGTTATCTGCGGTTGGTCCATGGTTAGCGTGTCAGTTTTGCAACCTTTTGGTTTCAGGTTCAAATCCTGCCCATCTAATGCATAGATCCGACCTGTCAATCCAATCCACAGATATTGACCAATCGGATTAGAGCGTCCGGTGCTACGGTAACATCCGCCATGTTTTACCCACAAGCAAACGTGTGGTGAGAATACAGCTGCATTACAGACTTTCATGATTTTTGTATATATTTACAAAATGGTGCTTCTATGTGCATGGGGACCATGCAGTGCAGATGAGATATCCGGGAAGGTTGGATATAGTCGTTTTTATACAGGAACAGTGGTGAAGTTATGTAGTTTGAAACCCTGTAGGGACTTTATTAGCCCTACTACATGGGAGCAATATCCACTGACACTGCAACAATACATGTTTATTTTTCAATATCATACACATTCATTAGTAAAAGGAATGCAAATAAGAAATGTCAGATACTGTTTTTTTCTTCTTTAATAATGCTGTCTGAGATTCCAGCTTATGTGAGCTTACCTTATCCAAATATATCCATTTACGTAATTTAACTTTTGTTTTTGCCGAGTGTACTTCTTGAACAGTGTGTATATAATGAATTTCTAAGGGAATATGGATGTATGAGGATCCACATAAAATGAATGCTCGCCATTTAATGTATGTGAAATCAAATTGTAAAAAATAAGCAACATTACTTAAATAGTCTGTACCGATCGGCTACATGACCTGCATGACTTGTACTATAACAGTTGCCATTACTTCAGGGTATTAAATAGTTAAAATATAAAATAAAATAGTTCATAAAAAATACAAAACACTAAATTTACATCGCTTTACATCAACAGTATGCATCTTAACACTTTTCCTCCGTAATTTCGATGTGCAGACGGTGCGTTGGCTGCTTCTCTTCAGAGATGGATAGCGTCTCGCTGTACGCGAATCTTATTTTCAAACTCCAAACCTTTGATATCGTGTATATATCCTTGCGTAAAGTAGATCAAAGTTTTCTGCAACACTTTACTGGAAAGTTTCTTTGATCAGGAAGGTATTTAAGTAAAATGTTTTTGGGAATACGCAAGAGAGAATCTGACATGGTACCTGTATTCTGTGATGAGTCAGCCATTTTAATGGGAAGCTTGGGATTCGTAGTAACTGTCTCTAAGGGGGCGGAGCTTAACTAGTCATTTCGGATCTATTCATACAGTGTAGGTAGCTGTTGTGTACTCCACAGGCTATCACATGCTGATGTGCCTTTAAACACCAAACAAACCAATAGCCACATAAGTAATATGTACGATGCATTGTAAACACCAAACCAAACGGCATCCTTTGAGTGACATGGAAGATGTATTTTTGTATGGTCAATGTTATTTATTTACGTTCCTGACAAAACAATTCCAGAATAATAACGTTAAATAGCTAACTATTCCATAATAATAACGTTAATTAGCTAACTGTTCCAGAATAATAACGCTAAATAGCTAACTATTCCAGAATAAATAATAACGTTAATTAGCTAACTATTCCAGAATAATAACGCTAAATAGCTAACTATTCCAGAATAAATAATAACGTTAATTAGCTAACTATTCCAGAATAATAAAGCTAAAAAACTAACTATTCCAGAATAATAACGCTAAATAGCTAACTATTCCAGAATAATAACGGTACTTAGCTAACTATTCCATAATAATAACGTTAAATAGCTAACTATTCCAGAATAAATAATAACGTTAATTAGCTAACTATTCCAGAATAATACGTTAATTAGCTAACTATTCCAGAATAAATAATAACGTTAATTAGCTAACTATTCCAGAATAATAACGCTAAATAGCTAACTATTCCAGAATAATAACGGTACTTAGCTAACTATTCCAGAATAATAACGTTAATTAGCTAACTATTCCAGAATAATAACGCTAAATAGCTAACTATTCCAGAATAATAACACTAAATAGCTAACTATTCCAGAACAATAACGGTACTTAGCTAACTATTCCATAATAATAACGTTAATTAGCTAACTATTCCAGAATAATAACGCTAAATAGCTAACTATTCCAGAATAATAAAGCTAAATAGCTAACTATTCCAGAATAATAACGGTACTTAGCTAACTATTCCAGAAAAATAACGTTAATTAGCTAACTATTCCAGAATAATAACGCTAAATAGCTAACTATTCCAGAATAATAACGGTACTTAGCTAACTATTCCATAATAATAACGTTAATTAGCTAACTATTCCAGAATAATAACGTTAATTAGATAACAATTCTATAATAATAACGTTCATTAGTTAACTATTCCCTTTGAACGTGCTTCTTGTTAATAGCTGTTTGGTTTATTGCATTATTCCGCCTCTAGTATCACCAAGTGTATCAATCTGGTTAGCAGACCATGGTAATACGATATCTAAGTCAAATGGGTGTTGTGTAGTTCCGACATAGGATTCAACTTGATTACCTTATAAATCAATGCGATAAGCAAAAAATCGAGTCTTGAACATAATAATGTTGCTCGCTTTTCGAGATTTATACAAAATTGTCATTTTTTTAAGATACGAGCGAGAAGTAAAAAAAAATTGCACATAAAATTAAATGAAGGCGTACGACCCAATTTGAAACCAAGCGCCGCGTCTCTAAATATCCAAACGCAAGTACCGTATTTACTGCTCAGGTCGGGGGCTGTTGCAAAAAAAAACAACCCCATTCGTATTATCTGCCGTTGCAAAATGAGTCTGAAGATCAGGTTCTATGTTGTACACTCTACTGAATAGTCCTCACACTCTGTGTAGAATCATTTCTACTGAATAGTCTTCACACACTGTGTAGACTCATTTCTGTCTGCACACTCTACTAAATAGTCCTCAGACACTGTGTAAACTCATTTCTGTCTGTACACTCTACTGAATAGTCCTCACACACTGTGTAGACTCATTTCTGTCTGTACACTCTACTGGATAGTCCTCACACACTGTGTAGACTCATTTCTGTCTGTACACTCTACTGGATAGTCCTCACACACTGTGTAGACTCATTTCTGTCTGTACACTCTACTGGATAGTCCTCACACACTGTGTAGACTCATTTCTGTCTGTACACTCTACTGGATAGTCCTCACACACTGTGTAGACTCATTTCTGTCTGTACACTCTACTGAATAGTCCTCACACACTGTGTAGACTAGTTTCTGTCTGTACACTCTATTGAATAGTCATCACACACTGTGTACTCATTTCTGTCTGTACACTCTGCTGAATAGTCTTCACACACTGTGCAGACTCATTTCTGTCTGTACACTCTACTGAATAGTCTTCGCACACTGTGTAGACTCATTTCTGTCTGTACACTCTACTGAATAGTCTTCTCACACTGTGTAGACTCATTTCTGTCTGTACATTCTACTGAATAGTACTCACACACTGTGTAGACTCATTTCTGTCTGTACATTCTACTGAATAGCCTTCACATACTGTGTACTCATTTCTGTCTGTACACTCTATTGAATAGTCTTCACACACTGTGTAGACTCTTTTCTGTCTGTACACTCTACTGAATAGTCCTCACACACTGTGAAGACTCATTTCTGTCTGTACACTCTACTGAATAGTCCTCACACACTGTGTATACTCATTTCTGTCTGTACACTCTACTGAATAGTCCTCACACACTGTGTAGACTAATTTCTGTCTGTACACTCTACTGAATAGTCCTCACACACTGTGTAGACTCATTTCTGTCTGTACACTCTACTGAATAGTCCTCACACACTGTGTAGACTCATTTCTGTCTGTACACTCTACTGAATAGTCCTCACACACTGTGTAGACTAATTTCTGTCTGTACACTCTACTGAATAGTCCTCACACACTGTGTAGACTCATTTCTGTCTGTACACTGTACTGAATAGTCTTTGCACACTGTGTAGACTCATTTCTGTCTGTACAATCTACTGAATAGTCCTCACACACTATGTAGACTCATTTCTGTCTGTACACTCTACTGAATAGTCTTCGCACACTGTGTAGACTCATTTCTGTCTGTACACTCTACTGAATAGTCTTCACACACTGTGCAGACTCATTTCTGTCTGTACACTCTACTGAATAGTCTTCGCACACTGTGTAGACTCATTTCTGTCTGTACACTCTACTGAACAATCTTCGCACACTGTGTAGACTCATTTCTGTCTGTACATTCTACTGAATAGTACTCACACACTGTGTAGACTCATTTCTGTCTGTACATTCTACTGAATAGCCCTCACACACTGTGTACTCATTTCTGTCTGTACACTCTATTGAATAGTCTTCACACACTGTGTAGACCCATTTCTGTCTGTACACTCTACTGAATAGTCCTCACACACTGTGTAGACTCATTTCTGTCTGTACACTCTACTGAATAGTCCTCACACACTGTGTAGACTCATTTCTGTCTGTACACTCTACTGGATAGTCCTCACACACTGTGTAGACTCATTTCTGTCTGTACACTCTACTGAATAGTCCTCACACACTGTGTAGACTCATTTCTGTCTGTACACTCTACTGAATAGTCCTCACACACTGTGTAGACTCATTTCTGTCTGTACACTGTACTGAATAGTCTTCGCACACTGTGTAGACTCATTTCTGTCTGTACAATCTACTGAATAGTCCTCACACACTATGTAGACTCATTTCTGTCTGTACACTCTACTGAATAGTCTTCGCACACTGTGTAGACTCATTTCTGTCTGTACACTATCCGACGGCAAATCTGGGTTGATGCAATTAACATTTGGATGCGAAATTAAAGCGTGAATATACGATTTTCTGATTCAGAATTATTTTTTTCACAATTCTGTTCTCAAATTTTGTATCTTGAGTTCGTGTTTTTTTGTTATAATTTATATAGCTTTGTAATGAGTACATTTTCTGTTCATGTTTCATGACTGATGTCAAGTTCGCATGCAAACCAAACACACAAACTTTACAACCGACCGTTAATAGGGCCGAACATACACACCTTACAAATTATTCATGCCTTTTATTTTATGAAGTTTTTTATAAATACAATTTTTCATTTCACCATTTGTATCACTATGATATGTTATTCAATAATTAAAATGACTGAAATAAATACAATGGCAATGCATTTAATTAATTAACTAATTAACACATACACAGGGAAATTAGAGTTCATTATGGAGAGTTCAAATCAGTCATGATTATATAAGTTTCCATGTCAAATTATTTTCTCCGTATTTATATAATATTTACAACAAACAAGTAATTTACCACAGTGCTAGTGTACTTCACAGAACTACATAGGGGTGATACAAGTTAAAAACATTATTGGAACCGCCAAGCCGGAGAATTTCCTCAAGACGCAGTATTTTAAGAGAATACAACATTCGCAAAGTCAAACCAGTATAACATTAAATGACATTCGACATTCATCAACCATCATATCATCGAATGAAATTTCACATTATCAAATCGTACCAACATATCATCGAATGAAATTCGACATTTACAAAGTCGTACCACATATTATCGGATGATATTCGACATTCACAAAGTCGTACCACATATTATCGAACGATATTCGACATTCACAAATTCGTACCACATATTATCGAATGATATTCGACATTCACAAATTCGTACCACATATTATCGAATGGTATTCGACATTCACAAAGTCGTACCACATATTATCGAATGATATTCGACATTCACAAAGTCGTACCACATATTATCGAATGATATTCGACATTCACAAAGTCGTACCACATATTATCGAATGATATTCGATATTCACAAAGTCGTACCACATATTATCGAATGTTTTTCGACATTCACCAAGTCGTACCAACATATCTTCGGATGAAAAGTCGTACCAATATTTCATCAAATAAATCTCGACATTCATCAAGTTGTGCCAATATATTAATGGATTGAATTTGAGATATTTGAGTCATATCAACATATCATCGGATGAAAATGATTCCACTCATTCTTGGAATTATCTGAAAGTGAACACAGATGTATGCTAATCAGTTTTGTGGGGGGGGGGGGGAAATGTTCTGGTGAAAAGATAAAATGTTTAATATGGGTTCCATCGTTTTATATTTGCAAAATTCATGTAGGCAAAATTCAAATTCAAGAGCTGATTTCATTCATTAATTAACAAAGCGAAATTGGTAACGCAATTTTCGTAAAGCCATTTCGAGTTTTCCTGTCATTTTTATGTTTGAACATGAATATCATGTTAGATTGGAGATATGCAATTACGTAGTTTGAATTAACATGGCATCACGATGGCCCAGTACTATCAAATTTCTCAAGACGCTTTTAAGAAAAATATTTTTTTTAAAACTTTTTTTTTCTTCTTTCTTTTTATTCTTCACAAATTATGTTAGTTGATGGTAGGGAGAAATTGTACAATTAAAAGAAAATGAGGTCAGTAACCTATTCATCAGACAGCTCAAATGATAAAAAAGCAGGAGTTTTTAAATGTCGGTAAATACAACAGCGTATCAGTCATTGTTGTAGAAAACTGAACGGTGTACATACCAGAATCTTTAAGCCCCACATTACCATGTGTTTGGTTTATATTGATTTTGCCCCAAAGGATTATTAGATTTTTCATCATTTTTTTTTAACTTTGGGGGCTAAATTAAATAGAACATTCACGTGGTTGATACAAATTTGAAAGGCTTTAAATCAACTATACAGAATACCAAATCGTTTTCATGAGGAAGTAATTTTAAAGCTTTACATTTTTTGGAATGATAACCACATTTAATGTTTGATTGTCATAATTTGTATAAAGCTAAATGCCTCTGATGGTCATAGTGACGTTGGTTTATGTTACAAAAACAATTTCTTCACAAACGGACGACATAACGAACGCAGGGTCTTAAACATCAAGATGTGTGTAATTTTAAGCTCTAGAGAAATAATGTTTGCCATCCACCTTACTCTTCTTGAAATAAATACTTTTTTCCGAAAAGGTTTACTGTCTTGCATATGCTACAGCTGAGTGCCATTGTATAATTCACCCATGCAGTAATGGTTTTAAATTGAGGTTTTGAAAAATGATGGGGATTCCCCGGATGAGATAGAGGTATTAATAATATCAGTTATTGAAGACATAATTGGATCTAAGCACTCAAGCAGCAGTGATGTTGGAATTGGATCAAGTTCATATAACTTTGGTGCACTCTTAATCACGATTGTCCGTACTAAATCCATAGAGACAGGTTCAAATGCTGACGCTGAAATTCTGTATGACAACTGCATGGTGACGAAGAGTCAATTGAAATTGTGTTACCAAGCTTATCTTTAACGGTTTGTACCTTGTCACGGAAGAAAATTGCAAACTGGTTCAGAAGGTCTACTCGAGAGATAGCAGTTGGAAGTTGTGTACACTTGTTCCTTGACATTAGTTTGTTAGTAATTTCGAAGAGCTCTTTGCATCTGGAACTCTCCGAGATCTTAGGACTGTAATGGGATAATTTGGCTAAATGGACTATGATTGTGACGTTCGTCTTAGCGGCTTCATAGATTTATGGGATTTGTTGTATCGACCGTTTTGAATTCACGCAGGACCGATTACGGTAATAGAAAAAAAACATAGAACGATCAAAAAAAAGATCATTTACACACTGTACGACATCATAATTAACAGTGAAGCAGACGATGTGCGTAAAAACAAGAACAATTATTACGGTTTTTATTTCTTTTTTAATCGTTCTTGCCGGCCACATTTTATAATATAACTGCTTCGTCTTTAACATGTACACGAGTTTTCCTGTCTTAACAGGTCCATCGCAACACGTTTCTTGCCCATGACACAGACATCTTTGAAAATATTGAAAATAAGATCCAATTCTGAATTTATCATGTTTTTCCTTTAGCCCTAAATACTATGTGATTTTGACTGGTCTCCGAATACAAATGCCTTAAGTATGGAAACTGTGCAAAAAAATATTTGAACCAACTATATTTAATTACAGATTATAGGTCTATATATTTACACAATCTTTTATGTTCATCTGCATGAAATCAACATACAACGCTAGATCAAATTCCAATAGATTTACTTTTTAAAAAAATCTGAAAACTGCAAATTTACAAATAAATTTTAGACAGAAATAACTTCAACGCTTTGTTTTAACATCCGGTTTATATTCTATATAATAGTTTTAAAATATTTAATCAAAACAAAACAAAAAATTAAGTATAAATCTGTTTCTGCACAATACAAATTTAACCACTTGAATATGCAAATATAACATGTAATCAACATAAATTGAATTCTTCTATTTATTAAATATTAAATTTGTTTAACTTGTGTATTTGCACCTCTTATCTTTACATTTTCTACGGTTAATCAACAAGTCAATAAAAAATAAACAAAACAGCAAAACCATGAAAAAATAAAGAACTTTGGATTTCGCTTTATCTGTTAATCCGATTAAACTCGTATTCTGTTTGATCTCTTGTCTGGTCATATTTGATCACTTTATATTTATATATTCACGAAAATTTTGAGCCAGATTAGTTATCTTCGTGCACACGCTTTTATTATTTTCATTTCATTTTAGTATGCATTTTGCGTTTGTATCTAATACTACAATACTGACAGACGTGCTTTTGAGGCATTACCACTTCGTCAACTAAATAGCCTAGGAACAAGATTGGTTGTTAACATTTTTAACCTTTTAACCTCTTGTGCTGTGCATGCATTAATGTGCTGACTCAGCAGTTGCACCAATTCAACAAAACCAAGATTGTAACCCACAAAACCTCTTAATCCTTACTCCACATGGACAAAACCAGTATTCGTTGTCGCATATGCAAATGATTACAACCAAGGACAATATTATTCAACTTCCATTGAAAATTGCTAACTTCATAAGGCATCTAAAATAGGCTTTCAAGTTTTATATGTATGGTCATTTTCCAGCTTGCTGAATTTTATGACCAGTAAAGGAAAAGTAATCGTTGCGCATCTTTTATTATTTTTCTTTAACATTAGATGGCAAATGAGCATTTCATTTTATTTTTGTGGTTTATCCTATTATTAGCAGGGTTTAACGCCATTTTTCAACATACGATATTCTTTATATGGCGGCCAGTAATAATTGTGGAGGAAGAACCCGGGAAAACCCCCGGAAAGAACCACCGACCCACGAGAAGCTACTGGCAAGTTTTCTCACATACCCACATTGTCTGAATCTGAGACTTGAATCCACGCAGACAGAGGTGAGATGGCAGTGATATGTAACGGAGAAAGCTTTAGACCACTCAGACACTCGGGGCACCTGGTTTATCCTATAAAAATGAAATCCTAATTTTGTAGTTGTCAATGCTGCCTCGGATAATTTTGAATTAAGAAAACTTTCGTCTGGATAACTACAAATGAAAACTGTTACGGAAAACATCTACAAGCAAAGATAAAAATATGTCAATGTGTTTGGGGCGATACGCATACTTTTCTTGTGTTCTTTTGCTTGACCAAAGACCAAAAAAGCAAATATGTATTCGTGTGTAGTTCTATTTGCATGATTACTCACTTAAGAATTGCAGCTTGAAGAAAAATGTCTGTCAGATAAGTGTGCAGTTTTGAAATGTGTATAAAGCATATTATTCACTATGCATCCAATGTATAAAGCATAGTATACGCTGTGCATCCGGTGTGTAAAGCATAGGATACGCTGTGCATCCGGTGTGTAAAGCATAGGATACGCACTGCATCCGGTGTGTAAAGCATAGGATACGCTGTGCATCCGGTGTGTGAAGTATATGATACGCTGTACATCTGGTGTGTAAATCATAGGATACGCTGTGCATCCGGTGTGTAAAGCATATGATACGCTGTGCATCCAGTGTGTAACGCATAGAATACGCTGTGCATTCAGTGTGTAACGCATAGGATACGCTGTGCATCCAGTATGTAACGCATAGGATACGCTGTGCATCCAGTATGTAAAGCATAGGATACGCTGTGCATCCAGTGTGTACAGCATATGATACGCTGTGCATCCAGAATACGTTATGCATCCAATGGATGAAGCATAGGATACGCTATGCATCCAATGGATGAAGCATAGGATACGCTGTGCATCCAGTGTGTACAACATAGGATACGCTGTGCATCCAGTGTGTACAGCATAGGATACGCTGTACATCCAGTGTGTACAGCATAGGATACGTTGTGCATCCAGTGTGTACAGCATAGGATACGCTGTGCATCCAGAATACGTTATGCGCCCAATGGATGAAGCATAGGATACGCTATGCATCCAATGGATGAAGCATAGGATACGCTATGCATCCAATGGATAAAGCATAGGATACACTATGCATCGAATGTATTACAATGCACACCAAAATGAAACTTAACTTCTTGGGGTTTTATTACCATGATGGGTAAAGGCAATGTGTGTCCGAACGTTTGCGAGTTACTTCCTTAGAGTATGTGGTTAATCCAAATGTCCTCCCGAGTTCTTTCTTCAAATATACTGTAAACACTTGTGGCGTTAAACCTAGAAAACCAAACCAAGATACAGATCTTTGCAGTTGTTGATCTCTATCGTAACTTAGATGATGTGTACCGAAGTCAAAACTAATTAACAGCTGTCATGTCATAGATGTACCGTCCCTGTAATAATGAATATCGAATATATACTTATGAAAGTATTTAATAGTCTTTAAAAATATTCAGGGTTATATTACCTTATAAAACCTACCTATTATATCAGGCAGTACATGAAAATCTAAACAAGCTCAGAAAACCAATCGTGTCTGAAATGTGAAATCCTAACTACTAGCTTTGCCGATCAATAAAGCTTGATGGACGAGTTTCTATGGTAGCAATTCAACCATCAGATTAAATGTGCAGAAAGACATTTATTCAAGAAGGTGTTAATGTAGAAACAGTCAGTTGCTATGGATATAGTACTATTGCTTTGACAGTCACGACGTGAAGTAAGGTGTGAGAGATGACGGTAGTTGTTGTTATCTTTTTCATAATGAAGCATATTCCAGGTAGATAAACATTTATGTAACTTTCTGATTTTGAGAAATTTAATCGAATTTTGTTTCTCTATATCTTTGAAGATACAGTAATCAAAAAGCGAGTCAGAAAATGGTTTATCGGAAGTTAAAATCTTTAAACCTTCAATTAAGCAACATTTTCAATAGTTAGAAATTACATAAACAAAGAGTACCTTTTTCATTTTTCTTGTTGCAAAATCATCTCACAAATAATCTAATTATTAGAAAAAAAGCTTCTGACATCTGTTTTGATTGGGTTTTCGTGATGTCTGAATGACGAATACTTGTATAAAGAAATGGTCGGTTAATCCAATCACCAAAACTTTCGAATAACTTTAATATTAGGAACTATCAATAGACAGCATTGTGTTTTTGTCCTAAGCGTGGGTTTCTGCCAGGTCGCACCAAAACTTAGATTAACGTAAATGTTTGGACTTATCACTACACTACAGTGGAGTTTTATTGTTAACGAGGGTTTCTGCCAGACAGCACTGAAATTGAGATCAATGTAATGTTTGGACCTATTAATACAATATAATGAAGTTGTATCGTTAACGAGATTTCTGCCACAAAACTTCTTGTCAGTCACTCATGTGGGTAATACTAGGGGAATACCGACATTTTAAAAGCCCAGACACTGAGCTTTGATTCATGCATGGTTCCATTTGCCAGTTTGACAGATGGTAAATTTCTGTCAGTGACAAATTGGTAATTTGTGCCTCATATACTGATTTTCCCTGATGAAAAGGGTAGTAACATAACTAATAGCGAATGCAAACCACATTAAACCATATCCACGGCAATCACAGATTTTTGTTGCCATAATGAATGGTTTTTTTTTATCATTCACTGTTGTCTGTGTCAGTAACTGAAAAGGTTGGCATGAGGGAAATTATTTCAAGTAATAGCGTCTACTCAGCATTCGTCAGACGTGTGTGTGTGTGTGTGTGTGTGTGTGTGTGTGTGTGTGTGTGTGTGTGTGTGTGTGTGTGTGTGTGTGTGTGTGTGTGTGTTGGATTTTAACGTAGTTTTAACAATATTTAAAACAATATTTCAGTCATATCGCTACGATGTGTGGCAGTTTATAGTGATGTCTTCTAGCACTAAGGAATAGTGCCACAGACACGTAGCATCATATCCCACCCATTCACATTATGACACCATGCCGACCAGTCCTAACACTAACCTCTTAATGCTGAGCGCCAAGGGAGGCAACTGTTAGTACCATTTTTTAAATAAGTTTTTGGTATGCCACTACTGGGGCTCAAACCCACGACCTCCCGCATCCGAGGCGAACGCTCTATCCACTAGGCTACCTGAGCTGTAGTTGTCAGACATGTAAAATGACTTAAACTCGCCCTCATTCAAACTTACTTCGGCTATTTCTGCGGGAAAGAACATACCCTCGGATGTATGTCGTCAGCAAGAAAAAAAACCAGTCTATTTAGACTACCTTAGATATTTTGGGATTTACTATAGGACTGAAGAAAATGATTACAAAATTAGTTCGATCATTCGTACGTTTTCGGCCGATCCTTGTTTTGTAAATGGAATCGCATCACAATTAGTATTTGCAGTTCAGTACCCACAAATGTAGTTCTAGTCTATTTTTAGAACATTTTTTCCTCTCTCATTTTGGTGGTGATAGAAGAGTTTTATTGATGCATTTTTGGTAGGGATTTAAAGGTAATTGTTTATTCTTGAGAATATGAGCTCACAGAGTGGTTGTTTGTGTATTTTGGCGACAGTACACATTGAGTAATAAGGCCTTGGTGATGATCCGGAAGTGAAATCTGTGTTCTGTGTACATGCTGTTCTGTTTCTAAAGTTACCATCGACACCGTTTTTGTATAAGCAGCATCGTCAATCTGATTAAAGCATCATCTATGACATAACGGAGATCGGACAAACACGAAACGATGTCATGTTCGGTTCACCTTTGTAATCACCAATCAAATTAAGGATGACTAACAATGGATGCAACGCTTATACTAATAGGTTACTAAAGATAGGCGGGCAGGAAATTCCAAAGGTCATCAGAGCAAGAAACTTTAAAGGTGCTTTATTTTAAGTAGATGTCGATTTTAGTCCGGTTGTTGGCACTAATGAGGGGTATCTCTTTTTGTAAGACATCATAAAAAGAAATGTCATTATCTTAGGAATATTAGAATTATGCATGCACATAACCCTTGCTGATCTAAAGTCTTCAAGGGGCCCCGAGTGGCCGAGTGATCTAAAGCGCTTTCCGTTACGGATCACTAAGGGGCCCCGAGTGGCCGAGTGATCTAAAGCGCTTTCCGTTACGGATCACTAAGGGGCCCCGAGTGGTCTAAAGCGCTCTCCGTTACGGATCACTAAGGGGCCCCGAGTGGCCGAGTGGTCTAAAGCGCTCTCCGTTATGGATCACTGCCGTCTCACCTCTGTCTGCGTGGGTTCGAGTCTAAGATTCGGTTAATGCAGTTATGTGAGAAAACTTGCCATTAGCTGCTCGTGGGTCTGTGGTTCTTCCTGGGGGTTTTCCCGGGTTCATTCTCCACCAATAATACTGGCCGCCATGTATAGCCTATTGTGTGCTGAAAAAATGGCGTTAAACCCTAAACATTTTTTAAACAAAATACAGTCTTCACGGGATTTGGAGGAAGTTGAAATCATAAGGTAAATTATGGGTCTCTGATTAATTTTTCGTTGACATCAGTCTTAAGTGTCCAAGAAAAAAGAACTATTTTGCTTACTGGATAGCCCTGTACACGTGTACTTTAAATTATTACACACTTTCTGATTAGTAAAATACTACTTTAAATTATTACACGCTTTCTGATTAGTAAAATACTACTTTAAATTATTACACGCTTTCTGATTAGTAAAATACTACTTTAAATTATTACACGCTTTCTGATTAGTAAAATACTACTTTAAATTATTACACGCTTTCTGATTAGTAAAATACTACTTTAAATTATTACACACTTTCTGATTAGTAAAATACTACTTTAAATTATTACACACTTTCTGATTAGTAAAATACTACTTTAAATTATTACACGCTTTCTGATTAGTAAAATACTACTTTAAATTATTACACGCTTTCTGATTAGTAAAATACTACTTTAAATTATTACACACTTTCTGATTAGTAAAATACTACTTTAAATTATTACACACTTTCTGATTAGTAAAATACTACTTTAAATTATTACACGCTTTCTGATTAGTAAAATACTACTTTAAATTATTACACGCTTTCTGATTAGTAAAATACTACTTTAAATTATTACACACTTTCTGATTAGTAAAATACTACTTTAAATTATTACACGCTTTCTGATTAGTAAAATACTACTTTAAATTATTACACACTTTCTGATTAGTAAAATACTACTTTAAATTATTACACGCTTTCTGATTAGTAAAATGCTACTTTAAATTATTACACGCTTTCTGATTAGTAAAATACTACTTTAAATTATTACACGCTTTCTGATTAGTAAAATACTACTTCGTATCTTGTTTAAAGTCGCGTACAACGCGCGTGTCCATGCAACATTCTGCATAACCGTTGTTTATAAAATGGAGTGTTTTAAAAAAAATCTGATGTGTTCATTTGTGTTGTTTTCTGATATTCTCTATTATCATTCTTTTACTATTCAACGATAAATGTGGCAACAATGAGTGTGTGTGTGTGTGTGTGTGTGTGTGTGTGTGTGTGTGTGTGTGTGTGTGTGTGTGTGTGTGTGTGTGTGTGTGTGTGTTGGATTTTTAATGTAGCTTTAACAATGGTTCAGTCATATCGCTACGATGTCTGCAGTATGACAGTTTATAGTGATGTCTAGCATTGGGGTATAACGCCAGTGACATGTAGCATCATGTCCCACCCAGTCACATTATCCTGACACCAAGCCGACCAGTCACAACACTACTGATGGCGGTTGCATGTGTTTTGCCAGATAGGAGTCCTATTTGCATTAGTTTGTCATTCATGCCCCTTGAGCGGTTTATATTGTTGTTGTTGTTGTTATTGTTGTTGTTGTATGGTTTAACGCCATTTTTCAGTGCAAGATAGACAATACATGGCGGCCGGTATTAATGGTGGAGGAAGAAGCCGAGAAAACCCAGGAAATAACCACCGACCTACGAGAAGCTACTTGCAAGCTTTCTCACATACCCGAGAGATGCATGAACTTGCTGACTAGCTGTGCTTTAATTATAAACCCCAAACCAACTTCTGGCCTTCTTTCCTTCGTGCAAACGCAAAGATGTTGAGGGCTCTTGGTCAGTTGCACTCCCTCAGATAGGTATAGGACATGAAAATTGAAATACCAGTTTTTTGTAAGTAAATCAAGCTATTTTTCAATTGTGATGCATCCAAGAATGAAAAAAATCAGTCTTAACCGTCTCTGTGATGCAGCGTGGTGTACTTTTGTGACATGAAAGGAGTGGGGGGTTGACAATTCTCAAAATGCAATTTTGTCAATTTTTAGAAAAACCTGGTCCTACTTAATTTCATGAAAATGAACAGAGTCTACAACTCTGGATTGTGCCAGAAAACATGTATATAGCTTCAGTTTTAATTAGGACAAACAATGAAAGCTATACCAAATCACACATGTCGTCAGCCTGCTGAGGAATGTGTGTACTCGTTATTTTGAATAGAGCTTTCTAGGACTAAATTCATACAGATATAATCTTGCCTTGACAGTTTATTTAGACCAGTTTGATACATACATTTTAAGAGAAGACATAACCACTATTTTTGCTTATGTGAATGAACATCAGTATAAATATATGTATTAAATAACGTCTAGAAGTTATTAAATCTAGTTTTGTACACTAATGCAGTTGACCGACAATGGGGTCAATGCGCTAAACATTTGAGGGATAATTTGGCCTGCGCACCCGTCAATGCATATGGACATGCACCACAATTAATTTTACTATATGTTCTCTACATATATTTCTCAGTGCTGACATTTCCACTGTGTGAGAATCAATACAAATCATATGTTAATCTAAAATACCTCCAAAGATGACTTCACGGTGAAGTTCATGTCAAGGGGTTCACCGACATTTTTTTTTTGAGCGGCTGCACTGCAAACAGAACAGCATGTACACAGAACACAGATTTCACTTCCGGATCATCACCAAGGCCTTATTACTCAATGTGTACTGTCGCCAAAATACACAGACAACCACTCTGTGAGCTCATATTCTCAAGAATAAACAATTACCTTTAAATCCCTACCAAAAAATGCATCAATAAAACTCTTCTATCACCACCAAAATGAGAGAGGAAAAAATGTTCTAAAAATAGACAAGAACTGCATTCGTGGGTACTGAACTGGAAATAAATAATTGTGATGTGATTCCATATATGGCTGAAACCACCAGATAGGACTCCTGATTTGAGACTTCGTATGGTAAATAGAGGTTACTCAGGATTATGAAATACACATGGATATATTCCAAATTGTTGGAATCTTAAGACCTACCGTGTTTATTGGCATTATCTCCTCTAAATGTATGAAATAAAACTTTCAAAATTTTCAACACTTCGAAAAAATACTATTTTTTTCTTCCATAGGTCGCTTAGTTCAATTAACAAGTATCTGGATATGTGTTCTGTTGGGTTCCAATGATTTTACATTCAAACGATCCAATTTTATCTCACAATATTCCGTAACAACAGACCACTGTTCTGGAACCTAAGCGGCATAACAAAAAAAAAAAAAAACGGGAAGCCAGGAGTGGGTTATTTCAGTCCTATACCTACCTCAAAAGTTTCACTCATGGTCGCTGTATGGAAATTGAATCTGCGCAGTTCTTTACCAATTATCGTTATTCTTCACACGGGGTCATCTGCTGATGGACCGTCCTTTGGTGTTTGCACAGCCAACTTAGTGTTCTTGTTAAGAGTTTCACTGTCTCCTCATTATTAAGAACTGGTTGAACCTCTTCAATACCAGTGTACCCAATCAATATACGGCTCTTCAAGTTGTGCACTGGATTAATTTTGTCACGACGCAAGCAACATCTTATATTTCTGACCTTACTGAATAAGTTCATGGTCAATAGAGAACGACGATAATTCCACTTATCTAATTTGGCATTTATATTATTTACAGAACTAAATATCAGCATGTTTCATCACGAGATGCGTACGTATAAATTATTGTAGTTTCTGTAAACTAAATGCATATTCTTGTTAAAGTTAGTGTCATATTTTTTTCCTCGCGAATTATTCGGGAAACAACGGTACATTTTTAACTTGTAGATTGAGTTCCAATATCAAAAAAGCATCAATGCAAGTGTCGCTTTTTTGGTTGCGGTCAGCATGTGCCAGTGCCTCTCAAATTCCAGCTCCCACCCCCCTTTTTGTCTGTCAAAAGAAATCAGTCTGTAAGTGATTATACTATTTCTGAGATTAAGATCGTACATTTGGGAATTGATGACGCTCATGGTCCATCACTTCTAGAATTTCAAAAGTTCGTTTGTATATACATGTACTAAGAAGCGAGTGTAGCATCTAAGTTCAAACTGACCTATGGAACTTTAATTCGTATGTCAGAAATCATTGTATTGTATGTAGCAGCAGTAGGAGATTCCTCCGCCTGTCCCTCCACCAACTTCGCGCAAATGAAAAGAAACTTAAAGAAACATTTCTAAATAGCTGAGCAGGATTGTACTGAAGGCGATTAAATCTATTTAATTAAATTAAATTATTAAATTAAATTAAATTATTAAATTAAATTAAATTATTAAATTAAATTAAATCTATTATATTCGTCCTGAAAAAAAGAAACGAATCTGCAGAACTTCGTTAACTTTTAAAATCCGTGAAACTTTATTTTACACACACAGTCTCATACCAGCATGAAAAAAATTCTTCCTTATCACGTACAAGTAGTTCCTGTTGTGAAAAGCAATATTTTTGCTTGCTAGAATTTTAAGTGGGCAAATCAGGTTATGATTAAAGGTGTTTGTAATTATAATCTACACTTAATACAGTCTTCGAGAATCAAGAACATACTCACTGTTTATCTTACAAATGAACGACCTCAATGACCTCAATGACTGACGTATTTATCAAGATATTTTCTTACGTAGACAATATCTATAGGACGGTCGCAAGATAACCAACGGAGAGAATTAGGTATTACATTAAACTTGGTTGGTGGGGTGTTATGACATGTAAGTGTCAATAGGCTTTAAACGATGTGATATTTTTATTTGTAACGTAGTTTAAACACATTCAGCTGTATCGCTAGGATGTCTGCATCGTGGCACCTTATTGTAACGTGTAGCACTGGGGCATCATGCCAGATACAAGTACATGTAACATAATGTTCGCACCGAATCAAATTAACCTGACACCAGGACGACCAGTCGCATTATCCTGACACCATAACGACCAATCACATTATCCTGACACCAGGACGACCAGTCACATTAACCTGACACCAGGACGACCAGTCACATTAACCTGACACCAGGACGACCAGTCCTAGCACTTAACCTATTATTGATGAGCACCAAGCGAGGCCACTGATAGTGCCATTTTATTAGTCTTTAGTATGCCTTTGCCGGGGTTCGAACCTGCTACCTCCCGTATCCAAGGCGATCACTCACACGACTTAGATCATCGGAGCAGTCATGACATTTATATGGTGCCAATAGGCATTTTGTGACATGTATGATGTGACATGTAAGATGGGTGTCAAGCGGTATTATGCGACAAGATAGTGTCGATACGCACTCTGTGACATGTTATATGTCAATAGGCATGTTGTGACTTGTAGGATAGATGTCAATAGGCATGTTGTGACTTGTTGGATAGATGTCAATAGGCATGTTGTGACTTGTAGCATAGATGTCAATAACATGTAAGAGGAAGTCAATACTCATTCAATAACATGTAAGAGGAAGTCAATACTCATTCAATAACATGTAAGAGGAAGTCAATACTCATTCTATAACATGTAAGAGGAAGTCAATACTCATTCTATAACATGTAAGAGGAAGTCAATACTCATTCTATAACATGTAAGAGGAAGTCAATACTCATTCTATAACATGTAAGAGGAAGTCAATACTCATTCTATAACATGTAAGAGGAAGTCAATACTCATTCAATAACATGTAAGAGGAAGTCAATACTCATTCAATAACATGTAAGAGGAAGTCAATACTCATTCAATAACATGTAAGAGGAAGTCAATACTCATTCAATAACATGTAAGAGGAAGTCAATACTCATTCTATAACATGTAAGAGGAAGTCAATACTCATTCTATAACATGTAAGAGGAAGTCAATACTCATTCAATAACATGTAAGAGGAAGTCAATACTCATTCTATAACATGTAAGAAGAAATCAATACTCATTCTATAACATGTAAGAGGAAGTCAATACTCATTCTATAACATGTAAGAGGAAGTCAATACTCATTCAATAACATGTAAGAGGAAGTCAATACTCATTCAATAACATGTAAGAGGAAGTCAATACTCATTCAATAACATGTAAGAGGAAGTCAATACTCATTCAATAACATGTAAGAGGAAGTCAATACTCATTCAATAACATGTAAGAGGAAGTCAATACTCATTTTATAACATGTAAGAGGAAGTCAATACTCATTCTATAACATGTAAGAGGAAGTCAATACTCATTCTATAACATGTAAGAGGAAGTCAATGCTCATTCAATAACATGTAAGAGGAAGTCAATGCTCATTCTATAACATGTAAGAGGAAGTCAATACTCATTCTATAACATGTAAGAGGAAGTCAATGCTCATTCTATAACATGTAAGAGGAAGTCAATACTCATTCAATAACATGTAAGAGGAAGTCAATACTCATTCAATAACATGTAAGAGGAAGTCAATACTCATTCAATAACATGTAAGAGGAAGTCAATACTCATTCAATAACATGTAAGAGGAAGTCAATACTCATTCAATAACATGTAAGAGGAAGTCAATACTCATTTTATAACATGTAAGAGGAAGTCAATACTCATTCTATAACATGTAAGAGGAAGTCAATACTCATTCTATAACATGTAAGAGGAAGTCAATGCTCATTCAATAACATGTAAGAGGAAGTCAATGCTCATTCTATAACATGTAAGAGGAAGTCAATACTCATTCTATAACATGTAAGAGGAAGTCAATACTCATTCAATAACATGTAAGAGGAAGTCAATACTCATTCAATAACATGTAAGAGGAAGTCAATACTCATTCAATAACATGTAAGAGGAAGTCAATACTCATTCAATAACATGTAAGAGGAAGTCAATACTCATTCTATAACATGCAAGAGGAAGTCAATACTCATTCAATAACATGTAAGAGGAAGTCAATACTCATTCAATAACATGTAAGAGGAAGTCAATACTCATTCTATAACATGTAAGAGGAAGTCAATACTCATTCAATAACATGTAAGAGGAAGTCAATACTCATTCTATAACATGTAAGAGGAAGTCAATACTCATTCTATAACATGTAAGAGGAAGTCAATACTCATTCAATAACATGTAAGAGGAAGTCAATACTCATTCTATAACATGTAAGAGGAAGTCAATACTCATTCTATAACATGTAAGAGGAAGTCAATACTCATTCAATAACATGTAAGAGGAAGTCAATACTCATTCTATAACATGTAAGAGGAAGTCAATACTCATTCTATAACATGTAAGAGGAAGTCAATACTCATTCTATAACATGTAAGAGGAAGTCAATACTCATTCAATAACATGTAAGAGGAAGTCAATACTCATTCAATAACATGTAAGAGGAAGTCAATACTCATTCTATAACATGTAAGAGGAAGTCAATACTCATTCAATAACATGTAAGAGGAAGTCAATACTCATTCAATAACATGTAAAAGGAAGTCAATACTCATTCTATAACATGTAAGAGGAAGTCAATACTCATTCTATAACATGTAAGAGGAAGTCAATACTCATTATATAACATGTAAGAGGAAGTCAATACTCATTCTATAACATGTAAGAGGAAGTCAATACTCATTCAAAAACATGTAAGAGGAAGTCAATACTCATTCAATAACATGTAAGAGGAAGTCAATACTCATTCAATAACATGTAAGAGGAAGTCAATACTCATTCAATAACATGTAAGAGGAAGTCAATACTCATTCAATAACATGTAAGAGGAAGTCAATACTCATTCAATAACATGTAAGAGGAAGTCAATACTCATTCAATAACATGTAAGAGGAAGTCAATACTCATTCTATAACATGTAAGAGGAAGTCAATACTCATTCTATAACATGTAAGAGAAAGTCAATACTCATTCAATAACATGTAAGAGGAAGTCAATACTCATTCTATAACATGTAAGAGGAAGTCAATACTCATTCTATAACATGTAAGAGGAAGTCAATACTCATTCTATAACATGTAAGAGGAAATCAATACTCATTCAATAACATGTAAGAGGAAGTCAATACTCATTCTATAACATGTAAGAGGAAGTCAATACTCATTCTATAACATGTAAGCTGGTGTCATTAGGCATTTTATACATGTAAGCTCTTGTAAATAAGCATTAATCGACGCGCGCGTGTGTGTTATTTGGATTTTTAACGTAGCTTTTAAACATATTCAGTCATATCAATACGATGTCTGCAGTGTGTCAACTTTTTGTAATGTCTAGCACTGGGGCATTATGCTGCAGACAAGTAACATCATGTTCCTCCCATTTGCTGCAAGAGGTTTCAATGCACGCACTAGCTGCATGGGTTTGCAATGCACAATTGGTTGCATGGATTTACAACGCACGTATTGGTTGCATGGGTTAGCAACGCACGCATTGGTTGCATGGGTTAGCAACGCACGCATTGGCTGCATGGGTTAGCAGCGCACGCATTGGCTGCATGGGTTAGCAACGCACGTATTGGTTGCATGGGTTAGCAACGCACGCATTGGCTGCATGGGTTAGCAACGCACGCATTGGCTGCATGGGTTAGCAACGCACGCATTGGCTGCATGGGTTAGCAACGCACGCATTGGCTGCATGGGTTAGCAACGCACGCATTGGCTGCATGGGTTAGCAGCGCACGCATTGGCTGCATGGGTTAGCAACGCACGCATTGGCTGCATGGGTTAGCAACGCACGCATTGGCTGCATGGGTTAGCAACGCACGCATTGGCTGCATGGGTTAGCAACGCACGCATTGGCTGCATGGGTTAGCAACGCACGCATTGGCTGCATGGGTTAGCAACGCACGCATTGGCTGCATGGGTTAGCAACGCACGCATTGGCTGCATGGGTTAGCAGCGCACGCATTGGCTGCATGGGTTAGCAACGCACGCATTGGCTGCATGGGTTAGCAGCGCACGCATTGGCTGCATGGGTTAGCAACGCACGCATTGGCTGCATGGGTTAGCAACGCACGCATTGGCTGCATGGGTTAGCAACGCACGCATTGGCTGCATGGGTTAGCAGCGCACGCATTGGCTGCATGGGTTTCTAATGCATAATACGGTGCATTAAGCCGATCTTTACCTTGAAATTGGCGAAACTTTTCTAACTTATCCGATAACAAAATTAAAATGGCGATGCACTTTTAATTATCAAATATTGTGATCTGAGATAACAAACTTTAACATTGAAATAAAAACATACCAACCTTTTTGATAGATGTGACATGAGGTATACAAAAAAGAGATTACAACTTAACATTTAACATTTTCCCTAATAACATCAATAACAGATGTCGCGAGTGTTAACACCTATTAAATGTTTCTTTGTTCTTTCCGCTGATTCCTGTAACTTCTGGAGACCAAAGTGAAGCGTCCATTTTTATCATACGATAGAATTTGCAAACACATGACTTTTATTACCGATGTGATGTTGATACCTCATTGGAATAATGCTTTTTTAAATTAATTGTAACTTTGATATAGACATTATTATACATATACATACAGCTAAATAATGTGTCACAAATACATCATAAATATCAATTCAGAGATCAATTGGGGCTAGTACATAAAGTGTCGGACTAGTGCCCAGAAGGGAGTGGGTTTAATCATCATCATCGGATCAACATCTATTGGCAACCATGGAGCGTCCTTCGGCAAAACTCTTTACACTTCATGCGTTCATACAAGGGGGCCCCGAGTGGCCGAGTGGTTTAAAGCGCTCTCCGTTACGGATCACTGCCATCTCATCTGTCTGCGTGGGTTCGAGTCTAAGATTCGGCAATGTACCGCAGTTATGTGAAAAAGCTTGCCAGTAGCTTCTCGTGGGTCGGTGGTTCTTTCCGGGGGTTTTCCCGGGTTCTTCCTCCACCAATAATACTGGCCGCCATGCATAGCCTATCGTGTGCTGAAAAATGGCGTTAAACCCTACAACAATAATAACAACAACAACAACAACAACAATAAATCATGCTTTCATACAAATGCTACGTTTAATCAAAAATACGGTGAAGTTCTTGTTCAGTCTGAACTGATAAAATAAAACTGAACTGGAAATACTAATTGTGGTGTGATTCCAACTAGAGATACATATGCCTAAAACAATACTGAGTTTTCTTTTCTAACCAAAAACAAACAATGTACTGTTGCATCTCCTTTTGCGAACACGCAGCGAAAAATCCCAAGGTCCTTTATTATAACTTGTTATAGGAATCCATTTTCTTGATTCTCTTTCTCAGCCAAAACAGTCATGAATTTGGAGAATCAATGACGTAAATGGCAATTTTACTGTCGCATTTTGTTTTATCGATGTTCCTTCAGCGCCGTAGAAACGCATATTTGCGATAGTTAAACCACCAATATTCTCTTTGAATTCTTTAACACAAGACTGTTATCCTCATAAACTAGCAGAAAATATAATTCCACTAAGAACGTTGCAGCAAGATCAGAAACGTCATACTGGCGTTGTTATATTTTCCAGCAGTTTATCCTAGGTTTGATATCTAACTAGTCTGAAAGGGTGTTATATATTGTCATAAAGATGCAAAGCGCAATACGTTCACATTCTTGAGGGTCTTTTTCGTTATAGTCCAGGTTTTACTGCAAAAGCAGTATCAAACATGTTATGATTTGACCATCCGTTTGTTAGCAAAAGAAAAGGCTAATGAAATTTGTTAATTAATTAATTTATTAATGCGTATATATTAGATTTTTACAGTTATAAAAGAATAAGTATAACTCACACACAGACTCTCTCTCTCTCTCTCTCTCTCTCTCTCACTCTCTCTCTCTCTCTCTCTCTCTCTCTCTCTCTCTCTCTCTCTCTCTCTCTCTCTGCCTGTTTGTCTCACTCTCTTTGTGTCTCTATGTATGTCTCTCACTCTTTCTGTCTCTCTGACTCCCTCTCAGAGAGAGAGAGACAGAGAGACAGACAGACAGAATCATAGAGACATCCTCTCTTACGCTGCTCCGCCCCCACCCTCTCTCTCTCTCCGTCTCTTTCTGTCTGTCTGTCTGTCTCTCTCTCTCTCTCCGTCTCTTTCTCTGTCTCTCTCTCTGTCTCTGTGTTTCTGTTAATCTCTCACTTTGTTTTCTCTTTCTTTTTCTCCTTCTCTCTTTTTGTTGTCTCTTTCTTTCTCTCTTTCTCTGTCTGTCTCTATCTCTCTCCTGTCTCTGTCTCTCTGTCTGTCTCTCACTCTTCTTTGTCGCTCTCTTTCTCTTTTTACGTCTCTCTTTCTGTTTGTCTCGTTTTTTCTCTGACTCTATCTCTTTCACTGTCTATTTCTCTTTTTTTCTCTTTCTGTCTGTCAGTTTATCTATATATGTCTGTATCTCTTTTGTTCTGTCTGTATGTCTTTCTCTCTGTCTCTCTCTGTGGCTGTCTCTGTGTGTCTGTCTGTCTGTCTCTGGCTTTGTCTGTCTGTCTGTCTCTCTATCTCTGTATGTCAGTCTCTCTGTCTCTGTCAGTCTATCTCTGTCTGCCTTTCTCTCTTTCTCTCTCTCATTTTCTTTGTCGCTCTCTCTCGTCTCTCACTCTTTGGGTATGTCCTCTCTCTCTCTCTGTGTCTGTGTCTGTCAGTCTCTGTCTCTTTTTCTGTCTCTGTCCCTCTCTCTCTCTCTCTCTCTCTCTCTCTCATTTCTCTGTCTCTGTCTCTCTTTGTCTCTCTGTCTGTCTGTCTGTCTGTGTGTTTCTCTATTTTTTGTCTGTTTCTTTCTCTTTTTGTCGTCTCTTTCTTTCTGTCTGTCTCTGTCTCTCATGTCTCTGTCTGTTTCTCTCATCTTCGTCGCTCTGTCTCTTTTCTGTCTCTTTCTATTTGTCTCTTTCTCTCTCTGACTCTCTCCCTTTCCCTGTCTATCTGTCTCTTTTTTTCTCTTTCTGTCTGTCAGTCTATCTCTGTATGTCTGTCTGTCTGTCTTTCTCTCTTTCTCTCTGTCTGTCTATGTCTGGCTTATCTGTCTGTCAGTCTTTCTTTCTCTCTCTCTCTCTCTCTCTCTCTCTCTCTCTCTCTCTCTCTCTCTCTCTCTCTCTCTCTCTCTCTCTCTCTCTCTCTCTCTCTCTCTTTCTCTGACCGCTTATGTCGTGGGTTCGATCCCCAGGTGAGTCATATCAATGACTTAAACAAATGGTACTAACAGCTGTCTCGCTTGGCGCTCAGCATTGAGGTTAGTGTTAGGACTGGTTGGCCTGGTGTCAGGATAATGTGAATGGGTACAAATGTCTGCGGCATGATGCCCCAGTGCTAGACATCACTGTAAACTGCCTAACTGCAGACATAGTAGCGATATGACTAAAAAATTGTTACAGCTACGTTAAAATCCAAACCACACACACATACTCTCTCTCTCTCTCTCTCTCTCTCTCTCTCTCTCTCTCTCTCTCTCTCTCTCTCTCTCTCTCTCTCTCTCTCTCTCTCTCTCTCTCTCTCTGTGTCTCTCTCTTTCTGTCTATCTCTCTGTCTCTCTGTGTCACAGTCTGTCTGTCTCTCTCTCTCTCCCTGTGTTTGTACAGGCTGTAGTTAGTAATGTCAAAAAGAGCCTGTTTCTCTTTCATTAAAGACATTGGTAGCATTAACCAGCAGCATGTAGATATCTTACAAATCTCTGTCTGCGATTATCCATTGCTTCCCAAGCACGCTACCATGATGAAGGATGGCAAAGCGAATTGCCTTCTTAACATATACATTGTTAAGTTGCATAATGTTTTGCAAAGACTATCAGTAATTCAAAGTTACGAGTATTAATGCATGTACTTCACTTTAATACCTCCATCAATTTGGACAAAAATATCTGCTTTATGATTCGTAATGCTGTTCATGACTATAGTACCTGCCCTATGGGACCAACCATTACATTCATTTTATTTATGTGGCTGGTATATTGGTCAATTTTGACACATTTCCTTTTCTTTTGCCTTCATTAGGATTTTATTTGCTTTACAAAAACAGATATATTGTATAACAGATATATTGTATATCTTAAGAGATTTACATGGATTTACACCGGGAATGGTTGGTTGTCTGCAAGTTGCCATTTTTCGCCTTCATGCTTCGGGAGGTAGGTTTGTGATAAATCTTACTAATCTGTCGGAAAGTTAAACGTCAACAACATGCTTGAATGCCAATTTTGATTAATTGACCAAATAAAAAGGATGATGTAACGTCTTGTCCTTCAGTAAATATATTGCAATATTGTTCGAACAGTTAAACTGTTAGGTTGACATTTTTAGTTTCTTATTATTTGGATAAGTTCTAAAATGAAAATTGTAATTTGACTGTACAGTGACATAACCTATATTGTAGTTTGACTGAACAATGACTTAACATTAACTATAATTTTACGGGACAGTGGCATAACTTAAATTGTAGTTTGACTGGACAGTGTTATTTTACTCGATCGTGGCATAACTTTAATTGTAGTTTGTGTGGACATTGAATTAACATTAATTGTAATTTGATTGGACAGTGGCATAACTTTAACTGTAGTTTGAGTAGACATTGAATTATCATTAACTGTAATTTGATCGGACAGTGACATAGCTTTAATTGTACTTTGACTTAACAGTGACATAACATTAACTGTAATTTTACGGGAGAGTGGCATAACTTTAATTGTAGTTTGACTGGACAGTGTCTCAACATTAACTGTAATTGAACAGTGGCATAACTTTAATTGTACTTTGACTGAAAAGTGACTTAACATTAAATGTAATTTGACTGGACAGGGAATCGAGATTAACTATAATTTGACTGGACAGTGTCATAACTTTAAATGTAATTTGACTGGACAGTGAACCAACATTAACTGTAATTTGACTGGACACTGGCATAACTTTAAATGTAATTTGACTGGACAGTGACTTAAGATTAATTCCTAAATGATGTTTAAGTTATAAATGCTTTATCAAGCTAGGAAAATGTCAAAATTACTTTGTATGAAATACAATCAAGGGATCTATATCTAAAACATTCAAGAGCTGACACCACCCTTTGCAACGTGTACTTTATAAATAATTAAAATACATGAAGAAAGACTTTTGCATTTATGGGTGACGTAAGCAAATATATTTTTCTAATTTTGTAAATTAGTTTTGACTTCATCTTTTTTTTTTGTTGTTGTCTAGATGAAAATCGGTCATACCACATACAAAAGATTATTTGGCATGCAAAATGCTCGTACCATTCAAATTGGCAGTAATTCTTACATAACTATCCGAAAACATGCTGATTAGTCATAGATTTTATTGCCAGAGATGTGAAAAGCACACAGCAACATTGAGGGTCTCCAAGATTCCATGAGATTAGTTAACTTTAATTAAGGTCCATGAGAGTAGTTAACTTTAATTAAGGTCCATGAGAGTAGTTAACTTTAATTAAGGTCCATGAGAGTAGTTAACTTTAATTAAGGTCCATGAGAGTAGTTAACTTTAATTAAGGTCCATGAGAGTAGTTAACTTTAATTAAGGTCCATGAGAGTAGTTAACTTTAATTAAGGTCCATGAGAGTAGTTAACTTTAATTAAGGTCCATGAGAGTAGTTAACTTTAATTAAGGTCCATGAGAGTAGTTAGCTTTAATTAAGGTCCATGAGAGTAGTTAACTTTAATTAAGGTCCATGAGAGTAGTTAACTTTAATTAAGGTCCATATATAATAATAAGCCACTAGACAATGGGAAGTCACCAGAAATATGCTAAAATTATTCTCTCTCTCTCTCTCTCTCTCTCTCTCTCTCTCTCTCTCTCTCTCTCTCTCTCTCTCTCTCTCTCTCTCTCTCTCTCTCTCTCTCTCTCTCTCTCTCTCTCTCTCTCACACACACACACACACACACACAGACATCTCTGATTACCTTTTACACCAAACCCAATATATGCAGGTCATGATACAAAATTAAGATCAATCAATACAGGTGAGTTTAAACTCTAAAACACTTGTTTCTGGGATTCCATCAAAGACATTTTCTGCCAATTTTGAATGCACTTCTTGATTCTAATATGTCAGGTTTTAGAAAACTACAAAACAACGATACGTATATGTTTTTGCAGCCATGCAAATAAAAACATGTTCTTCAATTTGGCAAGCACGGTTCGTTTTGCTGAAACAAGCACACCGAATGAACTGACGATTTTATTAAAAATGTGTGGATGTACTAAAAAGGCAAAGGTTGTAAGTTAGTCATGAACCTTTGCCACTTATCAAATACCTCAACGTCATTTTTGATAGCCGAGTCGAGTGTTTGATTATTCAATCCTTTGCTGCCTTCACTTCATGTTTATTGAGCGAATCATCTTCCTCGATGTCCTATTGCACCTATCATCTTCCTCGATGTCCTATTGCACCTATCATCTTCCTCGATGTCCCATTGCACCTATCATCTTCCTCGATGTCCCATTGCACCTATCATCTTCCTCAATGTCCCATTGCACCTATCATCTTCCTCGATGTCCTATTGCATCTATCATCTTCCTCGATGTCCCATTGCACCTATCATATTCCTCGATGTCCCATTGCACCTATCATCTTCCTCGATGTTCTATTGCACCTATCATCTTCCTCGATGTCCTATTGCACCTATCATATTCCTCGATGTCCTATTGCACCTATCATATTCCTCGATGTCCCATTGCACCTATCATCTTCCTCGATGTCCTATTGCACCTATCATATTCCTTGATGTCCTATTGCACCTATCATCTTCCTCGATGTCCTATTGCATCTATCATATTCCTCGATGTCCTATTGCACCTATCATATTCCTCGATGTCCCATTGCACCTATCATATTCCTCGATGTCCTATTGCACCTATCATATTCCTCGATGTCCTATTGCACCTATCATATTCCTCGATGTCCCATTGCACCTATCATTTTCCTCGATGTCCTATTGCACCTATCATATTCCTATTCCTCGATGTCCCATTGCACCTATCATCTTCCTCGATGTCCTATTGCACCTATCATTTTCCTCGATGTCCTATTGCACCTATCATATTCCTATTCCTCGATGTCCTATTGCACCTATCATCTTCCTCGATGTCCTATTGCACCTATCATCTTCCTCGATGTCCCATTGCACCTATCATCTTCCTCGATGTCCCATTGCACCTATCATCTTCCTCAATGTCCCATTGCACCTATCATCTTCCTCGATGTCCTATTGCATCTATCATCTTCCTCGATGTCCCATTGCACCTATCATATTCCTCGATGTCCCATTGCACCTATCATCTTCCTCGATGTTCTATTGCACCTATCATCTTCCTCGATGTCCTATTGCACCTATCATATTGCTCGATGTCCTATTGCACCTATCATATTCCTCGATGTCCCATTGCACCTATCATCTTCCTCGATGTCCTATTGCACCTATCATATTCCTCGATGTCCTATTGCACCTATCATCTTCCTCGATGTCCTATTGCATCTATCATATTCCTCGATGTCCTATTGCACCTATCATATTCCTCGATGTCCCATTGCACCTATCATATTCCTCGATGTCCTATTGCACCTATCATATTCCTCGATGTCCTATTGCACCTATCATATTCCTCGATGTCCCATTGCACCTATCATTTTCCTCGATGTCCTATTGCACCTATCATATTCCTATTCCTCGATGTCCCATTGCACCTATCATCTTCCTCGATGTCCTATTGCACCTATCATTTTCCTCGATGTCCTATTGCACCTATCATATTCCTATTCCTCGATGTCCCATTGCACCTATCATCTTCCTCGATGTCCTATTGCACCTATCATCTTCCTCGATGTTCTATTGCACCTATCATCTTTCTCGATGTCCTATTACACCTATCATATTCCTCGATGTCCTATTGCACCTATCATATTCCTCGATGTCCTATTGCACCTATCATCTTCCTCGATGTCCTATTGCACCTATCATCTTCCTCGATGTTCTATTGCACCTATCATCTTCCTCGATGTCCTATTGCACCTATCATCTTCCTCGATGTTCTATTGCACCTATCATCTTCCTCGATGTTCTATTGCACCTATCATATTCCTCGATGTCCCATTGCACCTATCATCTTCCTCGATGTTCTATTGCACCTATCATCTTCCTCGATGTCCTATTGCACCTATCATCTTCCTCGATGTTCTATTGCACCTATCATCTTCCTCGATGTTCTATTGCACCTATCATATTCCTCGATGTCCCATTGCACCTATCATATTCCTCGATGTCCTATTGCACCTATTGTCTATTTCGATGTCCTTTACAATCTGGTCGATAAAACTAGTTGGTTTTAGTCTACTTGTGTTTGAACGTTAAATGCTGGTGTTGATTATAGGTCGTGAACCCAAAAGAATGAAAATGGATTTCGCGTTACAATCTTTAACCAATTCCAGTTGAAACTCATTGGCAATAATATACGCGTCAATAGCAATTTTAAGATTTTTGCAGTTATATTTGGTGACAGTATCAACAAATTTAATAAATAAGAGACATCAAAAGTCAACTTTCCATATCCGACATGGCTTTCAGCGTTGTGTAGTACATACTATGAGGGTTGGTGTTATAGTCTTTACTTCTCTATTCGATAAGCTGAGAGCTAATTGTTAATTATTCCAAATATTGGTGCCCTCACAAGTCATTTATACCAAAACCACGTCTACATGGTACGAGTTTCGTTGGACAACTGAACACTCGTGTCATTGATAGTAAACCAGGAATCCATCGTTATACTCTCATCCGACAACTGGACACTCAAATGTCATTAATACCAAACTAGGAATACATCGTTATAGTCTCTTTTGACAGCGAACACGCTGATGGAATTTATACCAAACCAAGTTTCCCTCCTTACATCCATTTGACAACTGGGCACTCACATATCATTGATGCCAAGCAAGGTTAACGTCGTCATTGTCTCGTTTGATATCTGGGCACTCACATATCATTGATGCCAAGTCAGGTTTCTATAATCATTGTCTCATTTGACATCCGGGCACTCCAGTGTCATTGATTTCAAACCAGGTACCCGTTGTCATCGTCTCATTTCACAGCTGGGTACAGGTGTTGTCAATACTAAGCCAGATGTTTGTCGTCGGTTTCATTTGACGATTGGCACCGATATTATTGATACCAATCCAGGTATCCGTTGTCCTAGTTTCATTTGACAGTTAGGCACTTGTGTCACTTACACCAAACTAAATATCGTTCTTTATAGTCTTTATGGGTACTCGTGTCATGTCGTTGACACCAAACCGGTAATCCATCATTGTGTAATTTGACAACTAGGTTTTCGTGTCATGTCGTTGACACCAAACCAGTAATCCATTGTTATAGTCTCATTTGACAACTGGGTACTAGTGTCATGTCGTTGACACAAAACCAGTAAGCCATTGTTATAGTCTCATTTGACAACTGGGTACTAGTGTCATGTCGTTGACACCAAACCAGTAAGCCATCATTATAGTCTCATTTAACAGTTGGAGACTTGTATCACCAATACCAAACCAGGAATTCATTGCTATATTCTTTTTTTAACAACTGAACATTTTTATAAGACTAAATGCAGCCTTTCACAAATATGAGAGAACGATAGTATTTCTGCACAGGAACTTTACTGTGTACTCAAAACTGTGTGATGACGTCTTAAATCTATTTTAAGATCACGCCGTCAAGTACATCGTACCAACCTCCAATAAAAAGGAAAACATAATTCATCTCAGAACTGGAAAGGGTTTTTTAATACATACAAACGATTTTCCTATTTATTTGCTAATTTTTAATCGTACAGAATAATGTCTGTGACGAGATTTGCTGAAGACTATTTCCATCTTCTTTAAAAGATTCCATCTTGACAATAAAAAAAGTATCGTCGCTTAGACGCCATTTGGCCAATCATTTTGCCTATAACCACGCCCAATATATCTATGTAATATGCGATAGATGAATATAAAAGATCATTTAGTATCAGGCCCTATATATATCTATGTAATATGCGATAGATGAATATAAAAGATCATTTAGTATCAGGCCCTATATATATCTATGTAATATGCGACAGATGAATATAAAAGATTATTTAGTATCAGGCCCTATATATATCTATGTAATATGCGACAGATGAATATAAAAGATTATTTAGTATCAGGCCCTATATATCTATGTAATATGCGATAGATGAATATAAAAGATCATTTAGTATCAGGCCTGACTAGACTGCATACTAGAAAATTAATTCACAAAAAGTCGACGTGGCGAGGTTCTGCTTAAGTACAATTTGTATTTTGAATTCTCAACGGGATTACTTTTACGGATGACAGATATTGAATCCAAGTTAACGCAGCTTACTTTCTGAACACGGTGTATATAAATTGTGAAAGTTATTCAATTAATGATGTTTTAAAAAACAGTATGCCGAAGTGTCTCGCAGGGTACAGCGGGTTAAAGACAAAGATAATGAAAGTAAATGAGATCCGTTGATAACCTTGACGGATGTAAAACATAAAAATACGGACATATGAACAGCCGCAACGTGAATTTTTAATTTGTAACGTAGGTTTAACCATTTATCAGTCATATCGCTACAATGTCTGCAGTGAGGCAGTTTATAGTGATGCCTAGCAATGGGGCATCATGCCGCAGACATGTATCATGACGTCCCACCCAGTCACATTATCCTGACACCAGGCCGACCAGTCCTAACACTAACATCTTAATGCTGAGCGTCAAGCGAGGCAGCTGTTAATACCATTTTTGTAAGTATTTTTGGTATGACTTGGCGGGGGATCGAACCCTGACCTCCCGCTTTAGCGGCGGACGCTCTAACCAATAGGCCACCGGATCGGTTAGAAGAACGTGCTGTAGTTCTCATAATTACTCAGTTCGCACTTTTGCACTACCTTTGCAAGTCTAATCCGTTCAAATTCTTTAGCTTCCAGTATGGATAATGCTTAGCCATCTGGAGCTACGAGAGGTTCCCAAGACTCAGGGGTCATTGTTGATTTGTTTCAAGGATGACATAAGGGAAAACTTAAAACATTTATTCTAAAAAATCTGAGATCGCGTTCTCTCCTTCAGCTCGCAGTACAATATCTGCTTCTGGCATTCTCATGATGACGCCTTCCAATGTGAACTATGATTTCATCAGTAGAGTGCGGATGCATGAAATGCCTGCCGGTGTGAATATGCCAGTGTCTGGAACCTTGTTATGCCATCTCACCCTCATCACTTTCCACAGGCACCCCGTGTAAACATTGTTCAACTTCTTGGCATGGCGTCGATAGATAATTCAGGTTTTCCAAACACACAGGAAAGTCCCTAACATATTCGCTTTGTAGTCATTCAGTTTTGTTTGTTTAATAATATCACCGCGGTCCCAACTAAGAGACTGCGAGTATGTGGTCAATCAAGCACTCTAAACTTCTCACAATCTTTGTACTTCCGACATTTGACTGTTACGTCTTCTGACCTTGACGTAGTCAATAAAATGCCAGTGCTTGGAGCCTGGGTTCATCCAATACATCTTATTGTGGTTTGCCATGCGAAAGACTGTGTTGGTGATTAGGACGTTGTGTTCAAAGCATTTCTTCAGTAGAAAACCGTTGTTGTTGCATTTGTCAAAGGCATCTTTAACAGTAACACCTGGTCATCTGTGTCAACTCTTGCAATGAAGTCACCAAGAATGATCAGTCCAGGTCTTCATACAATTTGTCCTGGATTCTCATCAGGATTTGTCGTGTTGGGTGCATATACGTTGGTGATAGTTGCATAATTGTTTTCCAGACAGTGGTAGACTCAATTACATGTCAACAGTTGCAGGAAATACTGTCTATTGTTACTTGCGGTATCAGGCATATCTTGACCTTCTATTCCAGCACAAGATAGGCTATACATGTCGGCAGTGGCGGCGCGAATGGTGCTTGGTACTGAAAGGATCGAATTGTCCTTGAGCACCGGGCGAAGGGGATGCCGAGCGAAGCTTTTCATAGTATTTCACCTTCACCGTAGTGTAACCGGGGCATTTCTTTACAAAACGTGTAGGGGGCCCCAAGTGGCCGAGTGGTCTAAAGCTCTCTCCGTTACGGATCACTGCCATCTCACCTCTGCCTGTGCTTGCTTGGGCTCCAGTCTCGGATAAGGCCAATGTGGGTGTGCAATAAAGCTTGCCAATAGCTTCTCGCGGGTCGGTGGTTCTTTCAGGGGGGTTTCCCGGGTTCTTCCTCCACCATTAATACTGGCCGCCTTGTATATCCTATCGTGTGCTGAAAAATGGCGTTAAACCTTAAAACAACAACAACAACAACAACAACAACAGCAAAACGTGTATTTATGAGCCGGGAAAGAGTATGGAATGGCAACTGACAAAAGGAAACTTGCTCTCTGGAGCAAAATAGGAACGCCACTAAAGAATATTGTATGAGGGCGCCTCGG
>JAQISU010000097.1:4142500-4205000 GCA_029339505.1 Unio delphinus
TGGGTCGGTGGTTCTTTGCGGGGTTTTCCGGGTTCTTCCTCCACCACTAATACTGTCCGCCATGTATAGCCTATATTGTGCTGAAAAATGGCGTTTAAACCATTAAAAAAGACAAATATAAATGCTAAAAATTACTAGCACAACATAGCGTTGAAGAAATCTATTCATATGATATATTTGATCGATCTCGATACTACACGTATTCGTCATTATTGTATTGTTATGTACATCTATATTGTCTAACTTCTGGTATATTTTATTTAATTTTCATTATTTTTATTCATGTCGCAAATTGTATAGAATATTTGTGTTATACATTGTGTTCGTAATCAGTTAAAAACACATATTAGGTAAGATAAATAGATGTTGACGTACGTGTTGACAATTAGTAACAATAATAATAAGTATTAAAATGGCGCCTATAGCGCATTTCTTAGTGACTGATGGGATATCGATATTTCCAGAATCATTCTGTAGATTTTCATTGGTTGCGTGAGACCACGTGATTATAGTTTCTTGAAAATCAATAGTGCATATTGTAAAATGGGATCTAATGCGAACTACAGTCGCAATAAAGTATTCAGTTTCATTCCGACTTTTTGGAGTCATTCACACGTGTTCGTTGTTACGTGCTTAGGCTCGAATAAGCAGCAACATAGAAAGAAGTGAAAATAACAAGCTTGTAAAATTTAACAAACAATTTATTAAGTACAAATATTTTCATAAAACAAAATAAATAAATTTACGGTTTTAGAGAATCAAGTCCCAAAATTTATCCCAAAAGTATATTCACAATATAATCCACTAGTGGAATTACAAGAGTTCTGATAATAAAATGTCCTAATAATTTCCGGTTCGAATCTTGACGATGTAATCCAATATGGACGACGATGTCACGTGATGCAGTCAGTTTTAGTTTTATAATAATCCAAATGAAAATCTATAAGCACATATTCTTTTCCAGAAATATAATTAAAAAAAATTCCTCTTGCTCCAACCGAATTGACACAATTTCCAGTACACGGTAATTAAAAATAACTCAAAAAGAAGACACAACTTAATATTATAAAAGCCCAACTTCTACTCAACTGTTCTCTCCCAAACAATAATTTAAATACCTGTTTTTTTTTTAAAGTAAACAAGGGGTCACGTGATATTCTATAAACTATCAGAACAAACCTACGTACAAGAAATCACGTAACCAGCACGACCCAGAAAGATGTCCTTGGAATCAACCAATCATTTTTAAAATAAAGCTCTAATGTCCCTGGAATCAACCAATCATTTTAGAAGCTTGTTTACACTCTGAAGCAAGGTCAGAAAATGAGGTTAACACCTGGTGTTTACTATGTAAAAGTGCAGGCCCCCCCCCCCCCTTCAATGAACGAATCTAAAAACTTAAAATGCCAAATTTTAATCTAACAAACAGACAATACAAATAAATATAAATGACTTGTATTAAATATACGTAACATCGTGATGTAAGTCTGCATACGTGTTTTATGTTGCAATTAGATATTTTAGAGAGGAAAATAATTTGTTTAGTGGTGATAGAAAGTACTCATTATGTCGAACTGTTTATAAATTATTCGGATTGATTCTGGACAAAGACATCTCGACTTAGACATAGACAGACTCAGGTCTAGACATTGACATATACTTAGACATAGACAAATGCTTAGACATAAACTTACGCATATACATTAACTTATATATAGACATAGACTTGGATATTAGCATTTACAAAGACTTACCGGTAGTTATATATTTAGGCATATATTAGACATAGACGTAGACATATACATTGACATAGGCTTAGATACAGACTTCAACTTAGACATAGACATAATTTATACATAGACATAACGTTGACATGCGTATAATACACTTAGACACAGACATGTATACTTTTGTGAGCATATGTGTGTGCATATTTACACGACCTGATTAGAACTTTAGATAATTCTTGAGATTTTTCAATCTTTTTTCACATGATCGATATTGGTGGCATGTACAATTATGTCAAAAACCTCGTCTGTACAATTTAATTTGCAAAGAAGTTAAAAGTGTGTGTAATATATTGCAAAAAGACACGAACCGGTACAAAACAAATAAAATGTTACCATCTAAAGCCAATAAATTGAAGTTATTTTCATTTTAATATTTTAGGGGCGTTAACTCGCGGCAGAAAGATGTTGTTGTTGTGGGGTTTAACGCCATTTTTCAGCATACGATAGGCTATACATGGCGGCCAGTATTAATGGTTGAGGAAGAAGACAGGGAAAACCCCAGAAAGAACAACCGACCCACGAGAAGCTGCTGACAAGCTTTCTCACATACCCACATTGGCTGAATATGAAACTCGAACCCACTAGACAGAGGTACGATGGCAGTGATCCGTAACGGATAGCGCTTTAGACCACTCGGCCACTCAGAAAGTAATTACCATCTAATTTTCATATCACATATGAGGAAAACACGGTGAAATAACTTTGAACAATATCTATACGTCAAATAAAAGATAATTTACAAATATTTTCGATAACGAGTATTCTACGTAAATATCTCAGTCTTGGCACATATCTTTAGAAGTTCAAAACAAAAAGGCATTTTGTGTGTTTTTATTGGAATGGTAATTTTAACACCTTATTGTCCTACCAACGATGACTTTTCCAAAGACTTATCAAGGCAGAGGACATGGGTCTGAGCAGGTATCGAACTCGCGACTTTAGGAGTACGAGTCCATTGCTCGACAAATTAAGTTACCGCAGTACCGTATAAAGAGATTCTTTAATTAAATTATTTATTTTCTTATCATAGAAGTTGCAAAAATAATCGAATTAGGCATATGTGAAATATACTTTTACATATACTTTCAAAAAAAATGATTTTTAGATGTATTTTAAAAGGCTTTTTAATAAATATTTAATAAAATAATTTTGTGTAACATGATCAGAAGGCTTGAACATAAATGTGTTTGGGAGAAATAACTTGCCTCCCGTGAAAAATGTTGAAGTATATTCATCTCCAAGAAATCTTAACGGACATTTTACCAAACTGTTCTTAGTTATAGTAAGATGTTCTCAGAAGTAATCACTCTTGTTGATATGAAATGTGGTAATAGTAGAAGTCAGTCAAGGTATCCATATAAAATATGGCATAAGTAGAAATATTTCCTGTTGATGAAAACTTCAGTATCAGTAGAAATATCTCCTATTCATATAAACATCGGTATCAGTAGAAATGACTCGAGGTGTTCATATACAGTGTGGCATCAGTAGAAATCACTTGAAGTGTTCATAGGAAATGTGCTATCAGTAGAAATCACTCTTAAGTATTCATATGAAATGTTTTCAGTAGTAATCGCTCGAAGTGTTCATATGAAATGTGGTATCAACAGAAATGACTCGTGTTCGTATGAAATTTGGCTATCAGTAAAAATCGCTCGAAGTGTTCGTATGAAATTTGGCTATCAGTAAAAATCACTCGAAGTGTTCATATGAAATGTGTTATCAGTAGAAATTATTTGAAGTGTTCATATGAAATGTGGCTATCAGTAAAATCACTCAGTGGTCATATGAAATGTGGCTATCAGTATAAATCATTCGAAGTGTTCAAATGAAATCTTGTATCAGTATAAATCACCCAAAGTGTTCATATGAAATGTGGCATCAGTAAAAATCACTGTTCATATAAAATGCGGTATCAGTAGAAATAATTTGAAGTGATCATATGAAATGTGGTCATATGAAATGTGGCTATCAGTATAAATCACTCGAAGTGTTCATATGAAATCTTATATCAGTAGAAATCACTCGAAGTGTTCATATGAAATGTGGTATCAGCAGAAATCACACAAGTGTTCATATAAAATGTGGCTATCAGTATAAACCACTCGAAGAGTTCATATAAAATGTGGCATCATTAAAAATCACTGTTTATTTTAAATGCAGTATCAAAATCACTCAAATTGTTCATATGAAAACGTGGTATCGGTAAAATCACTCTAGTGTTCAAATGAAACGTGATTTCACCAGAAATCGCTCGAGGTGTTCATATGAAATATGGTCTCGCTAACAGCACTCGAAGTGTTCATATGAAATGGGGGTCTCGATATCGAAGTGTTTATATGAAATGTGTCAGTATAAATCGATCGAAGTTTTCATATGAGATGTGGTTGTTGTGGGTTTTAACGCCATTTTCCAGCACATAATAGGCTATACGTGGCGGCTAGTATTACTGGTGGAGGAAGAACCCGAGAAAACATCGGGAAGAAACACCAACCCACGAGAAACTACTGGCAAGCTTTCTCACATGCCCACATTGGTCGAATCCTAGACTCGAACCTACGCAGACAGGGGTGAAATTGCAGTGATCCGTAACGGAGAGCGGTTTAGACCAATCGGCCACTCGGGGCCCCTAAGAAATATGGTAGGTATATTTATCTTTACATGTAGAAAACCTACTGCAGGCCATTACACCTCCGCTTTATAAGATTTTTTTAAAGTTTTATAAACATTTGGGGTTTTGGCTTGTATTTACACCCAACAATTTTTTTTAGCACGATAAACGTTTCTTTACGAAAACCTTGTTAGCACAATTAATAAATTAACAACTTTAAGTCGAGAAATTAAAATACCTATCCCTGTATATATGTGTATTTACATTAATATTTTAGCTTTAATGCCATTTTTTTAAAAAATCTGCTATTTTTTTTTAACAATTTCAACTTAAACTTATTGGTTTACAGTGTTTTGCAAACACAAATCTAGATCTTCATTAAGCATAATTTAACACCCCCTTGCATATTATATTTAAGTTGTTTAAATGAACAGACGTGTTCTTCATCTAAATGCTAGGCAATATAAACATAACCAAATCCATGTTTAATTAAACCCTGTTTAATATTAGTTACCGATTTAAATCTAGCAATATATATGGAGTGTGTTTTCAAATAATGTAAACAGCGTTGGATAGTGTATCACATCAATTCCGGTTTTTGTTAATTCTAGAGGGCACCTGTAATGAATATTTGCTCGGAGCGTTTATTAGCGGTAAATAACGAATATAAAAATTCTAGCTACATAGGTCAGGTACAGTTTTTGCTTTCTTCCTTTATATCATATATATATATATATATATATATATATATATATATATATATATATATATATATATATATATATATATATATATATATATATATATATTGTAATAACCTGCATTTAGGGAGTGAGGTATGCATGCGTGTAAACGGTAAACACTATTCATCTAAGCCGTCCAATTCGGTATAGATTTTTTAAAAAAAAATTAAAAATCTGTCCATTAGCAGTGAATTTCTTAAATGAGTTGACATTACTATTTTCTAGGATCCTGTGTTTTGTTTACTTGTCGATTAATAGTTAGCTGGTATAGTCTACGTGTTTGTGATAGCGAAAATAGGGAGTATCGTGCCGGCGGCTGGCATCCTTGATAATTCGATTAATGCTTATTTCTAATTAACAGCTTAAGACTGTACACTACATACTCAATGTGTTTATAGTCCCTGGGGTTTCTACCCTTTCATGCGGTCTACCTCGGTAATATTGTAAGAGTGCATAACACGGTTTCCGAACCATTGCTATAACGACAGACTAACACGGTATGTGCCGCGAAATACAAAACTCATTTTTTTCTTTTTCTATTTTTTTTACTTATGGCAATTCATTCACATTGTAACAATGAGTAAAATATCCAGTTGGTAATTTCCATAACTAATCACTGTGAAAATTAACTAAATATACACATGCAATACTAGCGCATGCTGGTTTGAATATTCCAACAAGAATTGTGGGTTTTGTGTGTATTGTGGGTATTGTGGGTTTTGTGGGCGTTGTGGGTTTTGTGGGTTTTGTCAGGAGTATATAAGGCATTGTGGGCTGCTTGAGGAGTTCAGTCAGCTAGCAGCCATCAAACTAGGTACATCACAGTTATTGTGAGTTTTATTTTAATATTTTTTTTTGTTTTCTTTTGTTTAGTTTATAAGAGAATTATGTAACTTTAGGCACTATTTTGGACAGTAAATATTTTATAAAGATTATTTAAGTACAAATCAATTTTTTTTCATTTAAGTTATATTTTTAATTCCTTTCTCTCTTCCAAATTATACATATTCTAGTCATTTCTAATATATTTTACAAGCAAAATATATATTGTTTAATCATTTGTTATTTAAAATTCAGTTATATGGTCAAGTGAGTGTTGTCCTCACAGACCCATACTTTTATTGATTTCTTTATTTTCTTATTTAATTAGTTTTATAAAGCTAAATACATACAGAAAAGTTTTGCTACACTACAAATATATAATTCCTTTTCTTAAATCATAGGTCTAACAAAGTTTTTAGGGAAATAAAAATGTCTAAGTCATTGTGAGTGTTTTCCTCACCGACTTGACATGCTAAATTCAATTCAACAATACTCGATTATTCTAGCAATTTATGAAATATAAGTTATGTGTCTATTTTGTAATTTATTAGTTGTCTAAGTCACTGTGAGTGTTTTCCTCACCGACTTGACAGCCAATTTACTTCCATTTATATCAATTCACTTCAAATAAGTATTACGCGAAAGTTGAAGTGTAAAGTCAAGCAAGTGTTTTCCTTGCAGATTTTTACATTTCACAATTACAATCAAGTCAAAGTTTCTCCTCTGTAGTAAACTTTATTGCAACTAAATCCAAATATGGTAACTCTGATATAATCTTCACTCATCAGAAGAAATAATGTAATAAATTAATAGTATAGTGCTAATGTGTATCCTGACCTTGCATGAAATTATCATATACCATACTATACCTTCACACAACGATAATAATATTTTGGCTTAGGACAAAAACAACACGACTGTCATGGGCATGAACTGCCTTTATTCGCTGTTTCTTAATAAATGAATCATCTTGTGTTATGGTTGAAAAGAAATCAAGAGTTCGAGTTTACTCCCTTCTCCCCGTCTTTAGTCAGCTGATAAGAAGTTAACTCATCCCTGGTGCCATACTTTTAAGACCTGGCTTGGCCGTTACAATATATATATATATATATATATATATATATATATATATATATATATATATATATATATATATATATATATATATATATATATATATATATATATATATATATATATATATATTCGATGGGAGTGCTTTTCTATGGACTGGGATCGAATTTGCTACCCTTGTATTACGAGTTCGATTCTCCACACATATATATCAAGGCATTACTATACAAGCATGCAAAGTTTGTTTCGGCCTAGATGTGTTGTTGTTGTTGTTGTGTTTAACGCCCTTTTTCAGCACACGATACATGGCGGCCAGTATTAATGGTGGAGGAAGAAACACCCCTGAAAGAACCACCGACCCACGAGAAGCCACTGGCAAGCTTTCTCACATACCCACATTGTCCACATCTGAGACTCGAACCCACGCAGACAGGTGAGATGGCAGTGATCCGTAACGGAGAGCGCCCTAGACCACTCAGGGCACCTTTCGGGCAAGAGATAATATTAGTTCTGACATTGAAGAAAACAATTGCAAATACTTGAATATAAAAGCTTCAAAACTTACAAATTGCTTTACACCCACCCACAATAATTACTTATAACCTTTAAGATTAATTTAAGCTACAAACATGTGCACATTTATCAGGATTGCATTGTTTCTGATAATGAGCAAATGTTACATCTCCGACGAAAATCAAAAGTAAAAACCGTAAAGGTATGTTTATCAATATTTAATCGAATCAACATAACTGATTATGTCTGCCGGGATCAAAAGTTCTTTGCTGGCTATTACAAAAATCGACTATTTGACTCGCGTATCAGGGCGGCATTTTGTAAATTAGTCCCTATCTTACAGAAGGTAAATAGATGCCAGATAATTAATTCAGATGATAAAATATTACAATGGACTGGAGTGGGAATATGGCATAATGCCAGTACATTTTATTGAAGTCTTTGCAGGCTTCTGGCCTGTTTTGAAGATGTTATTCTTTGAGGAAAAAGAAGAGAGAGAGAGAGAATGGAAAGTAATTCTAGTGACTATATTGTTATGATGGTGATACGTGCCTGTTTGTAAATTCCAACATGTTGGTTAGAAACTAAGTGGGGGATCTAAGGTAAAACCAATCGTTGACATTTACATTTCTGCGTGAATTCGAGTCTCGGTTGTGTTAACGTGGCTATGTGAGAAAGCTTGACCGTATGTAATTGTCTGTGTAAGGAGAGTATGTAATTGTGTAAGGTATGTAATTGTATGTGTAAGGTGAGTACGTAATTATATGTGTAAGGTATGTAATTGTCTGTGTAAGGTGAGTACGTAATTGTCTGTGTAAGGAGAGTACCTTGTCTGTGTAAAGGGGGGGGGGGGGCTTGTAAACTTTCAACTTTACATTAGATATGCAATGTCTCTTTATAATGGCTGCAACTTTTAAAATTCACTTTCGAACTCTGTTCAAATCCAATGCTTAACCCTAAAGACCCGGTTCAACCAAATTTCTACACAAATATCCTCAAGCTGAGAATTTTTTTTAATATCATGTGTTTACTATTTTATCCGAATTTTAGTTAAGTATCGTTGGTATTAAATAACACAAGAACAGGCTTTATGCTCTACTTTGGTTCGTTACCATTTGCTCCAAATTTGTGTACAATCAGCCAGTCTTATCCTTTTCATGTTCATACTGCGTGTGTAGCGACCATATCTTAATTTTGCAAAATGTGGCCATTTGGACACAAAAATATAAACTGAAAAATAATAAGACACTCAATTACGGGCGCGAGTAGAATTTTTCACGTAGCTTTAACAGTTTTCTAGTCATATCGTGACTTAGTCTGCAACTATGTCTGTTTATAGTGTTGTATGGCAATGGTTTGTTTGTTTGTTTAGGATTTTTAACGTAGCTTTAATTTAAAAAAATCAGTCATATCGCTACGATGTCTGCAGTGAGGCATTTTCTAGTGATGTCTAGCACTGGGACATCATACCGCAAACATGTAACATGAGGTCCCACGCAGTCACATTATCCTGACACCAGGTCGACCAGTCCTAACACTAACCTCTTAATTTTGAGCGTCAAGCGAGACAGCTGTTAGTACCATTTGTGTAAGTCTTTGGTATGAATCAGCCAAGGATCGAACCCACGACCTCCCGCTTACGTGGCAGACGCTCTAACCACGAAGTGGGGTGGTGGAAACGATCATGCCGCAGACATAATCATATCCTAACCTGGCACATAATCTTGACACCAGGATGACCGCTCCTAATACTAACCTCTTTTGCGATGAGCGCCAAGCGAGGTAGCTGCTAGTGATATGACTCTGCCTAGTATCGAACCCGCGACCTCCCGCATCCACTCGAGCGTTCTAGTCAGTTAAGTTGAATAAGCTTGTTTGTATAAAAGTGTAAATGACCGGGTCTTGTTTGTTCATATGGAGTTTATGGAGTTCTTTAAATAGAAACTGATCAATATCGAGGGTTTCGTGAGTATGTGAATGGTAGAAAGCAAAATGTTTTCGTTTTTTTAATACTGATAATAGCAGGTTATGTTGAACCCAAACCTAAATATAAAAAAAAAATATTTATAATATACATGAAGGGAACATACATAGGTATGGTAAGATTATCTGGTAGCCTGAATGTCAGTTTGTGCACTGCTTGCTGTCTTAGCAACAACTCTCTTGTTGTCCATAACTAGATACTACCCTCATTGGGATAATTAATTATTCGGTGGTGGTGGCAAGGATGAAAGAACTATGATATTACCATAATCAGATGAAATCTTGTCTCCTTGTAGTTGGGACAAAGAGCAATATGGCTGAAGCCCATTAATGTATTCCGAACAACTTGATTCACTTTCATTTTTGAAAGCTGCATTTCCATTGGCTAATTCAAAGGCCACCAGATTGAGGAATACAAGTCATAAACAAAATCATGAAAAAATCTATTTATTACCTGATACAGAATATGACCCAGTAGTCTACATAATGATAGACACTTCTTTTCTTTCATATATTCCACTTTGATTAAACTTAATCCAACAACAGCTAAAATCTGAAATAGACATTCCTCCTCTAATATGAGATCTTTATCTGAACTTTTGATACTACTAAATTAAAATTTTCAACACTAAATGACAAATTTTAAAACGCTAATTTAAAAAATAAATAATGAGCTAACATAATTCTGTTCTGTTGTAAAAAAAACAAAAAAAAACAACAGTAACCATAACATTTTCGTTGATTTTCCGAGGGGTGGTGTCTTTAACAAATCTGACCATTAATATTTAGCTAAGAGTAATTAATCCTTGACTTATCTTTTGATCCAAAAGGAGACCAAAGGAAATAAAATGCCACAATTGTATTTAAAATACGTATGCTGGTCATGATTTTTAAAGCCTGTATTAACATGTAATGACAAAAATGTCAATAGAAAGCATGTATTAACATTTATTCAGGTAAATTCTACTACTGCCCTACAAGCAAGGGGACCTCTACTTTACGAACAGTCTTAAGTTAATGCCAAAGTTTGTAACTATATATTTGATATTAGAAAATGGACAATGGAGGAAATTAAATTCAAGACACAAGATATTAATTACCATGATAAAATTTTTGGGAGTGGAATTTTTGTCATGATTGTCAAGTTATTTGTATTAATAACAAACTCCGTAAGCATGTAACGTAAACAAAAATCTACAAATATATATCCTCAATACATGAATCAAAAGCCTTGGTCAAGCATAATGCAAAAAGTGACATTTTAACAACATAAAATTCATTTTTTCAGCAATTTCATAATACAACAGTCCTTAAAGTGTGCACGACATTCACTCTGCCACTACAGCTTTCAATCTCATCGTATGACAAGGAATCCAGAATCAGATACCCTTGCACTTGGAATGATCTGAAAGAAAGAAAGAAAGAAAAAAATTGGCTGATGCTTGTGGAATAATAACATAATAGTGTCAATGAGATTTTTCAATTTACGGATTTCACATCCATAAATATTGCTGCAAAAAATTTGAAATAAGTGGAGTTGATCTTTCTTGGCATTTGGTGTTTTACAGCACAACAAGACAGGCACGGTATCCAGTCAATATAAGTTGGTGTCAAGGACGAGTAGCAATATTAAGCATTAAAACTGATTGTTGTTGGATGTGCAAGCAGAGCCATTGTTATTCGGGAACTAGACCATGGAATGACCAGTTGAGCTAAAAGTTAGAAGACGGTAATGTTTTTTTTTCCTTCTTCTTCCTTTTCAAAGATTTGTATTTTAACTTGACACATGCTGGGAGAAGTTTTGCGAATAGGAAACCAAAGCCTGTGAGAATAATGAAGTTTGGAAAATATCCAAGAACTAATCGCATAAATAATTTCAACAGACCTTTTTCTACAAAATCGTTTCCATGCAACAAAGCTTCCCTATTAACACGCAGTGTGACAGTTTCGCGAAAATGCCATAAAATATAACAGTCTATCGTATTTTTTTAAAAAAAATGTAATTTACAAATCCCATTCCTTTGGAAACAATGGCGATTCTAAAAAATACTGTGCGATTATGACTAAATCTGCACACTAGTAGTTGATTGGTTATGAAAGTTCTTTATATATATTATTCAGATTTTGTTTTAACTGTCCAATCTAACTGCAAAGAACATGTACGATCCTTTAGCATTCTAACTGCTATATTTCACGCCAAACTATACAACATAAACTCTCAACTATCAGAGAAGCTGAAAAAAAAAATAGAAATTGTTATTCTCCATCGTAATTAGTCTGTTATATTTGTGCTAAAAATGTTACAAAACTTCCGTTGTGCCAAAAACAAAAAAAAACTAAATAAATATTCTTTATGACGATTGTAACAAATGGGCCACACACAAAAAAGATAATTTGGTTCAGGTACTATATGATACGGATAGAACCAGTCTCTGTTCATAATCTTGAAAATTTAAAGATAATATGCATGGAGTACAGCGGGTGTCGGTAAACTATGGCACGCAGTACAAAGATCGATAATTAAATTAAAGGGGTGACTTGGCACAGCAGTTCGAAAAGGATGCTATGCCCGGTGTACAGAGCCACATGGCTTTCGCACAACTTGAAATTTTGAAAGTGGTGGTAGGCCATGTGTGTTATACGAGAAAACTGGGATATTTTTTTTTATATTAAGAGATAAAAATACAGTGAGTCATGGTGTAGAGTATATGTTTCTGCCGCCTAACAGTTCCTTCATTTCAGATGCAGTAAAACAAAACTTTGAAATAATTATAAGCAAATAAGTCGTGTCTAAAAAAAAAAAGATGTTCAAATTGGAGTAAAATCTCTATTTTAAAGAAAAAAAAAAGAAAGAAATCAAATTGTGAATAAAGGTTTATTGTAACATTCATTTCTTTTGTTCCAAAAACTTCTTTGAGTTCGCGGATCATTTTTTGTTTGATTGGCACTCCATCTTGAAGTCCAAGGAACTTATTGTAGGTATAGAGATAGTCGGGAAAATTCATATTTCAACTAAGTTGCATATATACTGTAGGTCCCCATAACATAGATGAAGAAATCCATGCTTCTAAACTTCTTCTCTCTTTTAAAAGGTCCGCAACAACCTTGAGAGAGAGAGAGAGAGAGACGAGCTGAATATAAGCAACAAAATTTGACTTGGGTCAGCTGTACGAGAGAAACTGACAACACAAAACCCTAAACATCGAGACCAATCTAGACTATGGATGGAAGCAGCGTATTTAGTACTACAGCAAACTCAACGGGACTATCCATAGCATGTGCCAGTCATAATGAATTTTGTGAAGCATCAAATAATGGTGTTATTATGCATATTTAATTAGTAGCTTCTACCATAATATATGTAAGATTATATGCTGGATTTGACCGTCTCTAATTTCATTTTGTGTAAACGACTAGTTATATTATTCTCTCGGTGCATGGGCTTAAAATCGGTATTATTAATAGGAAATACGTTTATACAGGTCAAAATTTTTTTAATTCATTCACTGAGTGTAATCCAGGTTATGGTTTTGTAAACATCAGGATCATGCTAGAAATGTTCCAGAAATTGCCATTTGTGACTTTAGGTCAAGTAGGGAACTATATAATTTTGCAATTATGAAGACTTTGGTCATTTGTGCTTAAACAGCTAGCACTGTATATTAATTATATGAGTTTTGGATTGGAATCTTTCTTGTTCAAATATTTGCGTATAAAGACGTTCACTACGATTCAACAAAAGATGCAAGTAACATGTCATCGCCTTCAGTTTTTTTTCTCTTTGGGACTTGTGTCTTTAATTCGCAATAATACAAGTTCTTTTCTTCTCATTTTCACTTTATAAAGCTTGTTGTCTTTCACTCTTTTCTGTTACTTAAGAGCATATTTACTTATCACGCCAGTTATGATAAGTATGTGTTGAAGTCCGCTTCTTAGAAATGCAAAGTGGGCAATCGGGACCATACGTTTTTGAATTCGTGTATTTAAATGCATGGTTTTGCAAAATATCATATTGTCATTGGGCGCCTGGCGTGTCCCTTACTTATATTGCTTCAGCACTAAAATAGCCTACTTGTGTTGCTGTGCCATCAAACCTTACAATTTACTCAGACATTTACAAAATGGTTGAACACAAGCGATTTGTTTAATTGCTATGTTTGCAGAAAAGGTATTGTTCATCAAACTTCATTTGTCTGCCTCATGATGTGTAAAATAAATTAATAAAACATTCCAAATTTGAACAGGTGATTAATGTACAAGTGTCTTTAAAATATTTTTTTCTTTTACAAATTTGCTCGTAAGCCTCCAATTAAAATTGCTTGGCCATATTTACACATTCTAAAATCAGATGCAATCACTAGAAACAAAAAAAAAAGGAAAACAAAAAAAGCCTGGGACATACTAGATGTATCTAAGTCCGATTGCCACAATATTTTTAAGCTGTGCATAGAGATAGGACAAATTTCTATGCAATCTGTTATATTTATTACACAGGAATGGGAAGTAAACATGTGCTGAAAGCTGTGCCAAATTGCTGGTATTTGTTCAATTCAACAGAAAGACCACCCATTCTGTCATAACACTATATTATATAATCATTAAAATTGTGCACCGAGAACATGGTCTCTCATAACAGTGGCCTTTCAAGACAGGTTTGACTGGATTAAGCAGAGTTATGCATTAGCATGGGATTATTATATCTTTACAGACCATTCATTATTTCAAAGTATTAATTAGATGTACATGTAGGCATGTACTTCAAGGTCTTATAAACAACTTTGCCCCATCCCAGTTACACCCGTTTGGTATTAAAAACCTTTATGTAAAAAAAAAAAATCTCCTCTTGTATGTTTCCTTTTCCTGAATTTAATCCAAACGGTGAGTGCTTCTTTAAATCTGAAACAAACATGTGCAGCTGTTAACTGCCCAGAATCTGTCTTGATACTGCTGCCATCAAACTAGTTCTGCTTCTGTTTAAAAATCTACTTTATTTTAATGTGGCGCAGGTCAATGCAAATGTCAAAATTCTCAAGGTCATCAACTAATCTATTATCTCCCACCCCAAAAAGTGTATAAAGTTACAAGATGATACAAAGTAAAGGCAATCGGTCTAATTGCAAATAAACTGAAAATTTAATTCTGCCATCCATTGAAATATTCAGGTAGCATGTTTTCTGAAGTCGACATTCATACACTAACACATTAGTGAGTCAATTACAACAGCTCTGATCACATTGTTCAGTTTTCGGTAAAAGAACCGCTCCCGTGTGAGGTTATTCATTACATTATAGTCTTGTAATTGAGTTTTCTAGTGTTTTAATCAGTGCTTTGCGTGTTCTGGGGTAATTCTGTGTTGGGAAAGCACAGATTTCCAGAGGATGTGGATCATTCATTATTGAAAAAGGGGGGAATGGAAAATTTAAGTACAATATGTTATTAATAGCATCTACTGGAACCAAATAAGGCATAGTTTTAGAACATCGAAAACATACAGCTTTTAAATTTCATACTTGTGTAAGAAAAACAACAAACCGTGTTAACATTATTTTCTCATTCTAAACTAGTAAGGTCTGAAACAACCAAAAGATCAGACCTATTTGCATTTTAAAGGTGGCTCAACCAAAAATGACCGGATCCGATTTCACAAATTTTGACAACTTTAATTTCCAAATTTGCTTAAATATGTGAGCATATATGTATTTGCAAGTCACTGGGCAAAGACAACAAACTTGAATGCAAGCACGAGAACACACGTAATATACAGGTGGCTGGGTTTATCAAATACTTTGAAAAGTTAAAAAGCGACCAAGATAACTAAGACGTTCTTTGTTTTTAACACTGTGACTTGTTCTGGAAATGAACTTCTGAACAACATGGTTATAGAGTGTTTTTAAACATTATTCAATGGAATAATAAAGTACTCTTTGATATTTTGGACTATTGTGAATACATTCAGTGTTGTTCCAATTATTATCGATTGTGTGTAAAGGGAGACTACTTTTTAGGTTTATGCAAAAAGCACAACGGTTAGTAACACTCCCAGCCACTAAAGTTGACCTGAAATTTATAACAGGAACATAGTCATTATTACATGGTCAAGTTAATAAATTTAAACATATTTTGTTAAATTGCAACATCTTTTGTAGTATTTATAAACAATGACAAAAAAAGAAACTCGTGTCCTTCTATACTTTAAATTATAGACACAGCACATATGAAAGAAAGAATTTCGTGGGATTCTAGCAGTATTTCAGTTAAATATGACTGATCAGCCATAAAAAGTTGCATTCATTTAACAAAGTTGTAGAACAAAAGTAACACACAATGTAATATTATTGTCAGGTCCTTACAAGAGAGTACTCCTATTTATTTATAAACTGATATAACTGTTTAACAAAAATTAAAATTTGCTCTTAGTAACAGATTCCCCTCACTACATTCACAGACATACTGGATTGCATAAAGACTGTTGGTACATCACTATAAAAAAAGATACACTGCAGATATTACTAATTTATTTTATATATAAAAGTCACACACACAACATATATTGTATTAAAATGTCAATTGATAAGTATACATACAACTATTTGCAACATATAGGCCATGGTTGGACAAACTACAGCCTGTAGTTTTTGAACAGGTGCATGACCTTGTTTTATTCAATGATGTGCATCATAGGGTGTGGCTTTACAAATATCTCATGCAGCCCTTGCCCTGGGGGAAGTTTCTTAAACCTGATCCAGGCAATGTCTACAAGATCTTCATCCACACAGACCCTACACATTTTAAGCCAAGGTCATTAGTAAGAACCCAGTAAATCAAATGTAAATTGAACAAGCCCTGGTGTAGTCTGTATGTTAAAACTGATAAACATTAACTAATACCACATGTCAGTTATGCGATGTAGGCCGACCCCTTTCTTGTGTCCCTTTAATATCACAAGTCAAATTAGTGTCACGGTGATCAATCAGAACAAAAAAGTCACTTTTAGTATCGTGCTTCACCTGACCTGTTAATAATATGCAATAAAAAGGTACATTTCGATCAATAATGACATATCATGGTAATTGTGCCTTTCATTTTTGAGAAAATGTCTCATTACAATAACAAAACTTGTCATCACCTCTGCAAGACCATTTATGATCAATCAAGGTCATGAAGTCTTCAAGTATGAATAGGTTAAGTATCATCACATTCCATGTCAATTACTAGCATGATTATCCGTGACATATGTCAATTACCTCATCACAAACACCAGTCATGTACAAACTTTAAGGCAAATATAAGCAGGTGCTTTCTTAATGATATAACAACATATGGAACAATTTACTTGCATGCTCATCAATCAGCATTAATTGGGTGGGTGAGAGTTACAAATAAAAGCATTCATATGAGAAATGTCTGTAAGGTCTGCTGATTTGGTTAACGAATTACCATATGTTATTCAATTGGGGGCTGGTTGTACTCTGCAAGTTTTTTTTTTCTAGTGGCACTCAACAGTTTCTTATTTTTCATAGAATTAGAGAGGGAAAATAGTAGTTGTCCTAGTTATACTGGCTATTGAAGAAAAAAAAGACCTTGTAAATATCAAATACTGCTATAAAAAAAAGACCTTGTAAATATCAAATACTGCTATGAGAAGAAAAAAAAGACCTTGTAATTATCAAATACTGCTATAAGAAGAAAAAAAAAGACCGTGTAATTATCAAATACTGCTATAAGAAGAAAGAAACAAAGACCTTGTAAATATCAAATACTGCTATAAGAAAAAAAAAGACCTTATAATTATCAAATACTGCTATAAGAAAAAAAAGACCTTGTAAATATCAAATACTGCTATGAGAAGAAAAAAAAAGACCTTGTAAATATCAATACTGCTATAAGAAGAAAAAAAAAAGACCTTGTAATTATCAAATACTGCTATAAGAAAAAAAAAACCTTGTAATTATCAAATACTGCTATGAGAAGAAAAAAAAAAGACCTTGTAATTATCAAATACTGCTATAAGAAGAAAAAAAAAAGACCTTGTAATTATCAGATACTGCTATAAGAAGAAAGAAAAAAAGACTTTGTAAATATCAAATACTGCTATAAGAATGTTTAATTCCATTTATGTATGACTGATCGTGCAATTTGTATTCTAGAGAATACAGCTTGGTGTTAGTTCAGACGGGCATTTTTTAAATATAAAAAAAATCGCATGCTCCATATGGACTTCAAAGGTATTTGTTTAAAACAGAGCCTGTAATTTTATTTACTTATGATATATTTTGTAATTCATTCATTTCAGTTTCAGACGTAGTTATTATCAAGTCAAGAATAATTCTTGTTCCTATTTTAATAGTTGCTAAAAATAATGTACTTTAGACTAACTAGTTCAGGCTGATATTGTTTTGAGCACATGGGAGCAACCATTTATAGCTGTGTGCTTGGATCATGTATAATTTCCTAAGTACATAATCGAAGGAAATTTCAGCCACAGTACATACAAAGTAACAAAGGTATGCAAACATTCTCTTCAATGTGCATGCTGCAAATGCAAACTTCACCTCACACCTGTCACTCTCTCAGAAGTTCATAATATATGTGTGCCCCCCCCCCCCATTTCACACTGCCATTTATAAAGGATGTAAACTATTCAATTTAATAAGATTGACAGTTTATTCTTTTCCCCAAACTAGCAATGATGTCCAGGTTCAAGTGACATTTCCATTCAGACACTGACGGAGGGTGAAAAAAAGAGTCACCAACGACCTGTCCTTAACACAAGGAGAGGATTCTGGGGTTGGGTGAACCTGGCAAAAAAAGGGGGGAGGGGGGCGCCGCCTAAGTAAATATGAGTATGAGGGTTATAAGTAAACAATGGACATATTTAATCCACCCATGCCATCCCCTGGTCTGGAGCTATGTGACCTACGTGTCAATCCCTGTTCTGAATGCATCAATAGAGCTAGCATTCATTAGGGGCTTTCTTACAGGGGCTTTCAGAGATTTGTCTCTTTTGAGAATTTTATGTGGAAAGACTTCAATATATACAAATCACCAGTGATCTTGAAATGGGTATAAACGGAACAGATTTATACCCTGAATAACAAAGACGTTATGTTTAGGAACTGTTTGAGTAAAGTGATTTTGTGGGGTCGGAGTGGCAGGTACAATGTGTTTGGGTAAAGTGATTCTGTGGGGTCGGAGTGGCAGGTACAATGTGTTTGGGTAAAGTGATTCTGTGGGGTCGGAGTGGCAGGTACAATGTGAACTGACACTACAGATATCATAGATGAAATGTGACCCAAGGTAGCAGATACCTCTATACATTGCAGACCTCTATACATTGCAGACCAGGTACATCTTTGTATCTCAACGGATGAAACAGTTTGCTGTCTAAATGAAATTTTTAAAAAATGTTTCTTTGTCAGATAATGCTTGCTGATGCTTATTACTTTTTACAACTGAACTTTCTTCAGGTGTAAAGTACAACGCAGGTAGTGACATCAAAAAGCTTTGTCTTCTCCATTTGTTTGTGTCGACAATTACTGAAAGCTCATTAGTACTTGTAACAGCTGTACAATTTATGTCTTTTTTACGATGTAATTCTAGGAAATGGGGCATGATATTGCAATATTAAAAGAACAAAAAACCCAACCCAATAACAAACACTAAATGACGGATATTTCTGAACATCTGTAAAACGTCCTGATGATAGCAAAGTGAAAGGCGTAATTAGGAATGACAGCATTTTTAGCATCACAGACATGAATATTCTAGCAGCTGTGTGAGATTTATTATCAGTAATATATCATCTATGCAAAGACTGCAGCGTGCAATGCTAATGTACAAGAGAGGGTCAGAGAAAGTATTCCGTAGTAACATTCTGAATAAAAAATGGACTGATTATAACCACTTTGCGGAATAAATTGTAAATTATGCATGCCTTTAAACTGGGACAGATGCCTATAATTAACCCATTTGGTCCACTAAATTTTTTTTTGAAATATCACACGAATCTTTTGCAATAACTGTTATATATATATATATATATATATATATATATATATATATATATATATATATATATATATATATATATATATATATATATATATATATATATATATATATATTTAAAAAAAACACTATATAACGAATATCACATATATCAGCTGACAATATGTCACCCTAAACATGTCTGATTTGGATTATGAAATAGCTTTAAAAAACAATTCTGTCATATCGCTATCATGTCTGCACTGGGGCATCATGCCGCAGACATGTAAAATTATGTCCCACCCAGTCACATTATCCAGATACCAGGACGACCATTCCTAACACTAACCTCTTAATGCCGAAGGCCAAGCGAGGCAGCTGATAGTACCATTTGTATAAGTCCTTGGTATGACTAGGCCGGGATCGAACCCATGACTTTCCGCATCCGAGGAGGATGCTCTAACCACTAGTGGTCTATATTCTAATTTGAAGCATATGAAAGTTGGTATATCATTTATGAAGGTAAATATTAAATTATTAATCTGGTAAATTGTTGTACATTCTAAGAGCGAATTGTTTATGAATATTAATATAAAATGAGGAATGTGTGATGTTCTTTTGAATTTAAGACATTATTATATTTCTCTAACGTATGGAATACTTAACCACTAAACTAGAAATGTTATTTAAAAGTCTCAGTTGAAAAAGAACTGTAATAAAAGATCTCCATAATCTCTTATCACATCGTGACAATCTAATGAGATCACCACGATCTCATCATTGCATGAAAAACATGTCCAGCTACCAAGTGCAGAGTATCAATTCAAATGTGTTGTCCGTGGTATAGCAGTGTTAGAGACCCCGTAAAGCTGAGCGGCTTTGGCTTTCCACCCGACTCACTCTATTCATAAGCAAATATATGATGCCGCTATGAAGAATGTCACAAACATAGTCCATGCAGCGAAATCTGCCCACTATAGAATTAAGATCATGGAAAATTCCAGCTGCAAACAGTTCTTCGAGATTACGAACAAACTAATGTCAAGCAACAAATGTACACCACTTCCTCTAAGCAAATGGTAGATGTGCGCGCAAGCATATCGGAGACGAGCAAACTTTATTGTTGGATTGACAATTCAGCTGCGCGCGCGCGCAGTTTGGAGGGAACTTTGCTTCCAACTAACTACCTTCTCTCCAGTCGATCTTCCGGACCTGTTTGCAAATTTCTTCCGTGACAAGGTACAAACTATTAGAGATAAGCTTGACAACACACTTTCAACTGACTCGTCGTTGCGATATGGAATTTCAGCGGCAACCGTTAGCATCATTTGAACCTAAGTGCTTCCATTCAAATACCTCCCCCCCCCCCTCTCTCTCTCTCATCCGGGAAATTTCTCTGCTAAAGAAACCAACACTCAAGCATAACTATTTAAAGAACTATCGCCCCGTTTCTAATCTGCCCTTCATATAAAAAAAATCTTAGAAAACGTTGTTCTAACCCAACTTGTATCTCATCTGAATTCAAAGTCCTTTTATCAATGTACAGTCTGCACATTGCTCTTGCCACAGTACTGAAACTACTCTTCTAGTAGTTAATGACATTCTCTCTGCTTTGAATAACGGAAAGAGTACACTCCTCATCCTCCTTGAATGGTCTGCAGCATTTGACATAGTAGTCCATGCTATATTACTCAGCATGCATTTGGCACTTCCAATAGTAGTCCATGCTATATTACTCCAGCATGCATTTGGCACTTCCAATAGTAGTCCATGCTATATTACTCCAGCATGTATTTGGCACTTCCAATAGTAGTCCATGCTATATTACTCCAGCATGCATTTGGCACTTCCAATAGTAGTCCATGCTATATTACTCCAGCATGCATTTGGCACTTCCAATAGTAGTCCATGCTATATTACTCCAGCATGCATTTGGCACTTCCAATAGTAGTCCATGCTATATTACTCCAGCATGCATTTGGCACTTCCAATAGTAGTCCATGCTATATTACTCCAGCATGCATTTGGCACTTCCAATAGTAGTCCATGCTATATTACTCCAGCATGCATTTGGCACTTCCAATAGTAGTCCATGCTATATTACTCCAGCATGCATTTGGCACTTCCAATAGTAGTCCATGCTATATTACTCCAGCATGCATTTGGCACTTCCAATAGTAGTCCATGCTATATTACTCCAGCATGCATTTGGCACTTCCAATAGTAGTCCATGCTATATTACTCCAGCATGCATTTGGCACTTCCAATAGTAGTCCATGCTATATTACTCCAGCATGCATTTGGCACTTCCAATAGTAGTCCATGCTATATTACTCCAGCATGCATTTGGCACTTCCAATAGTAGTCCATGCTATATTACTCCAGCATGCATTTGGCACTTCCAATAGTAGTCCATGCTATATTACTCCAGCATGCATTTGGCACTTCCAATAGTAGTCCATGCTATATTACTCCAGCATGCATTTGGCACTTCCAATAGTAGTCCATGCTATATTACTCCAGCATGCATTTGGCACTTCCAATAGTAGTCCATGCTATATTACTCCAGCATGCATTTGGCACTTCCAATAGTAGTCCATGCTATATTACTCCAGCATGCATTTGGCACTTCCAATAGTAGTCCATGCTATATTACTCCAGCATGCATTTGGCACTTCCAATAGTAGTCCATGCTATATTACTCCAGCATGCATTTGGCACTTCCAATAGTAGTCCATGCTATATTACCCAGCATGCATTTGGCACTTCCAATAGAGCCTTACTTAATGAACAGGACACACAAATTGTATCTGCAAATGGAATACACTCCAGTGCAGTTGAGTTATGTTGTTCCACAGGGGTCTGTTCATTCGATACACTCAACCGCTCTCAAGTGTCAAAGATCATCATTACAGTCTCACCAATTGTAAGCTGAGGACACCAACATGTTCAAATCTAACCACCCACCATCCAAGGTGCATTTCTGATGTGAAATCATGGATGACAGATAACAAGCTACATATGAATGATGATAAAACTGAGGCCATTTTGATCACAACACAAAGACTTTCTCATTCACAACCTTTACCTAAAACAATAAATATAAGCAATGCCAACATTAAATTCACACAATCCGTACGAAACCGAGGTGTTACTCTCGACAGTACCAACATGTCATGAATATATGCTGCGTATCTTGAGCTGAGACGCATCAGCTCCAGTCGCAAATATCTTTCAGCTGATGTCACTAAAACAGTTGCGTGTTCATTAGTACTTTCAAGACTGGACTATTGTAACTCAATCATGTCTGGTTCGTCACAATATCTACTCCTAAAACTTCAAAACACAGCTGCTCGGATCATCTTTAGAGTACCACGATCAGAGCACACCTCTCCGCTGCTCTGTGCCCTATACTGGCTATCCATTCGATCCAGAATCAAACGCAAAATTTGTTCTTTGTGCTAAATTTCACTGACGGACACGTGTCCAACACCAGCAAGATACTTACGCTCCTCTTCTGACAATCGAATACTGATTATTCCCACTATGAAAACAGTCATTTGGACATCGTTCCTTTGCATACCTGGGCCCAGCAACGTGGAATGAATTGCCCATTGAAATTGGACACAGTGATCCCTTTCAAGAGTGCTCTTAAAACTCAACTTGTTCGACTGCAAGAACAAACTTAAGGACTCAATAATGTTTCCTACCTAAACCATTTCAGCAGGTTTTCTAATTCCATGGTGTTCTTGCAGTCATAGCATTGTATATATGTTGTAAAGCACTTAGAGCTTCTAAAAACATAGGCGCTATACAAAGTCCTCATTATTACTGTTATCTATATAAATAACCACATATAACCATTTTAGTTGTTTTCATTATATTTTAAACAAAAATACCTGTCATGAACTCCCAGAACTTCGTCAACCATTCCCTTAAAAAAATGTTGTTTTACCACAAACAGTTTTGACCTAGAATGCAGAAGCAGACCAACTACTGACCTAGAATGTAAAGCAGATCATATAAAACCTTTATTAAATATCTACCTGTGATAAGTGGCATAGCTTAAATTGAGCAGTAAGCAGAATGCCAGGTGTAACTTCTGAAAAAGATTAACCACCTTAAGTGCCATCAAACTCTGCCATTGCTGAACCACACCCAACACCACCTATTGGGAGAGCTTCTGGTGTAATGAAATTGTTCCTATCTGGAATCACATTACAATTATTATTTCCAGTTCAATGAAGTTCTAGTCTATATTCAGAACATTTTTTCCTCTCGTTTTGGTGGTGATAGAAGAGTTATATTGATGCATTTTTGGTAGAGAATTAAGGGTAATTGTTTATTCTTGAGAATATGAGCTGAGAGAGTGGTCGTCTGTGTGTATTTTGGCGACAGTGCACATGGAGTAATAAGGCCTTGGTGATGATCCTGGAGGTATTTTAGATTAACATATGATTTGTATCGATTGTCACAAAGTTGAAAGGTCAGTACTGAGAAATGTCTGTAGAGAACATATAGTAAAATTAATTGTGGTGTATGTCCATCTGCTAGCTACTTAAAAGATCCCCCCCTTTGATGTCAATTCCACTGACCCTTGATATGTCTCTTTAGCCACAGTCCTAATGTGTGTAAAGGTCAATACATCTAACAAGATTTTCTTTTTGGAAATTCCTTGATCAGCAATTCTGCTCCACCAACCCAATATGACACAGAAAATTGCAGTTGAAAAGCTGGGTAAGTGAGGCGACTATAAATAGAATATGAGCAACGAAGGTTGGATTGGAATGTATATACAGTATTCCTGATTATAACACCAAGCAAAGGAGTCCTATAGAGTAATCTCATTATAAGGACCACCTTAAAGTGACGTATATAACATGTACAGAATTTCTCATTATAACACCAATCAAAGGAGTCGTATAGTAATCTTTTTATAAGGACCACAATAAAATGAAGTACATGTATAAAAACAATAGTATTCTTCACTATAATGCTATCCAAAGAAGCCATAGAGTAGCCTCATTATTATGACTTCGTTATAATGAAGTATATACTATATACAGTATTCCCTCGTTATAGTAATCTATATACAATATTCCCTCGTTATAATAATGTCCAAAGAAGCCATAAAGGAATCTCGTTATAAGGACTACTTATATATATATATATATATATATATATATATATATATATATATATATATATATATATATATATATATACATACTGACCCAGTTACCAATTAAAAATACACTCTTCCACTACAGTAATTAGCTGTCCTTGTCAACCCATGTAATTTTATACCTTAATGTGTTTAACCTTGGTTTCTCTTATACCTAGATGTTTTAGTGTTCTGCCTAGTTTTATTAGAAACAATTTAGAACAGTACTTGTATAATAAAAAAGTACAATTGTATTACATGCAGTTTGTTTATCAATAAATGATTTAATGCTGACTATGCAGAATTATAAAGAATTTTTTTTTAACCTTTGACTTGGCAGTAAATTCAAAAAATTCTCTTTTGCCAAAAGTTTTAAGAAAACACAAAATCTGTCCTGCTCATTTATCCTTTGCAAATAGAAAATTTCAAACTTTGTTTTTCTAAGTAGGTCAGAGCTCTTTTTACATAATGTTTACCATAACATAAACACGCCTTTAAAACAAAAAACCCACATCATTTGGTCAAAACTCACAACAAAATTATGTCATAGTAAAGGTACATGTTCAATACATGGGAGGGATGTAGTTTCCAAAACTACATTTAAAGTCTCTTGTTGGATGGACAAGATTGCTAAACCCGATCCAAGCACGCCTTGTGGTCGGGACATGATTCATTGATATATTGATTCACATATCAATATAAGCAGCAGAAAACTGATACAAGAAAATACTTACCAAATACATATTTTAATCTTTAGTAATCATCAGTAATTATTCATTATTTTCCTTGCTATCCTTTAAATAGTGAACTCATTCGAGGCAACTGTTGCAGTCAAAATCAACTCCTACAAATCAAGTGACATGGTTCTACAAATCAAGTGACATGTTTCTGCAAATCAAGTGACATGGTTCTACAAATCAAGGGACATGGTTCTACAAATCAAGTGACATGGTTCTTAATATTACACACACTCGGCCCCCACCAATTCCACGATCATTATTTGTGCCTGTTTCTTCTGACCTCTACCAGCCTATTTTTAATATTTTGAAGATGGAAATAACATCTAATATTTATATTCAAAACGTATCATATTATCAGCTGTTTACTATGAATTGTATTGGTATGTGACACAGGTGTATCATATTATCAGCTGTTTACCATGAACTGTATTGGTATGTGACACAGGTGTATCATATTATCATGTCACTCCTGCACAATAATGATCAAGATTTGGTGATTTCTTTTCACTTTGGTTTTGCAGATCAGTGTCTATGTTATTTATTAGAGTACTGCAAACAAACCTAGCATATTCAGATCAGTGTCTATGTTATTTATTAGATTACTGCAAACAAACCTAATATATTCAGATCAGTGTCTATGTTATTTATTAGATTACTGCAAATAAACCTAACATATTCAGATCAGTGTCTATGTTATTTATTAGATTACTGCAAACAAACCTAACATATTCAGATCAGTGTCTATGTTATTTATTAGATTACTGCAAACAAACCTAACATATTCAGATCAGTGTCTGTTATTTATTAGATTACTGCAAACAAACCTAATATATTCAGATCTATGTCTATGTTATTTATTAGATTACTGCAAACAAACCTAACATATTCAGATCTGTGTCAATGTTATTTATTAGATTACTGCAAACAAACCTAACATATTCAGATCTGTGTCTATGTTATTTATTAGATTACTACAAACAAACCTAACATATTCAGATCTGTGTCTATGTTATTTATTAGATTACTGCAAACAAACCTAATATATTCAGATCTGTGTCTATGTAGTTATTGACCAGTATATACATGTGTCATGTATGATAGTTTGCCTTTAGTGATCACACACAAAATCTTGGACATTTACATTTAAAAGTTTTATGAGATCCACATTTACATCAGAGAAAACAAAACTTCCCTTATGCGTGGGATGTGTGTATTTTCTGACATCCCTAAATTTTACACCCCCATATCTTTCCCAGAGCCAGATCAAAATATTTCTGCCACAGACTTATGACACTGGTGGTATAGCATTATCTTTCCTGCATTAAGTGCTAGTGAGATAAAGATAACACCAAACAGAAAATTTAATGATTATCAAAAACTGAAATTAGATTAGCAACACACCTCTGCATCAAACAATGTGCCAACAGATCCAATTTCACAAATAATATCACCATCACCACTGGATAAAATAACACAATATATGGAGCACATTTTATTTTGCCCATCATCACATTGCAATATTTGATTATTTTGCCCATATTCAGTCTACTTCAAAAGTACTTGAGCCTATACTATGAATTTTTATTTAATAAAAAAAAAGTGACTTCCATTTAAATACATGAACTCAAAACTTGAAATGACACGTATTTATTGCAATATATATATAAACAAAGTCGTTTCATATATTATGGTAAAATGTCAAATTCATTTTTTGTAGAGAAAAAAACGTTTTCAATATTTGTTCAAAACAAATGTAGGTTGTCTACTTAAAGAAGTATTGAGAGAGAGGACAGGCGAGACTATTTAATGCCATTTTTCAGCACACGATAGGCTATGCATGGCAGCCATTATTAATGGTAGAGGAAGAATCTGGGACAACCCCATGAGAAGTTATTGGCAAGCTTTATCACATACCAATGCAGAGGTGAAATGGCAGTGATCTGACCACTCGGCCAATCAGGGCCTCCAGTGAGAGTAAGAGAGCGAGAGTATAAATAAAACTTCCAAGAGCTCACATCGACAGAAGTAGAATTTCCATGTTCTGTTGAAGAAAAAAATTACAATTCTTACTGTATGTTATTGTCTGTCTGTCTGTCTGCTGTGAATATATGTATGTATGTATGTATGTATGTATGTATGTATGTGCTTCTGAATGGATGATGACCAATGACCAAAGATCAACAATGGATGGCTGCATGTCAATAAAATTGCCAAGCAACAAAAGAAGGTTTAGTCTATTGTCTAAAGGTGTAATATGCCAAATAAACAGCTGGTATATAAAGATGATCAGTTAATATTCACCCACTAAAGACAACTGACCCACATTTCAATGATCCATCCATCACTGATGTTTCCCATCAGCAACAATCCTCCAATTTAGCAGATGTACAAGGCTAAAGTGTACCTTAATGTAATAATATTTATGTATCTTATAAACCTATCAAAGTACACAACATTCCTTTCTGGAAGAAGGCACATATTTAATTCTGACAGGTAGAACTTGTCATAATGGAAGACAAGAATCAGTACAACTGATATTGTCCCTAGATGTAATAATGACCCAGACACAGTTAATCCAGATTCACTGTACCTTACATATCTTAACTCTCATTGAATCAAAAAGTAGATCACCATGGCATAAAACCAAGTATTCCGAATGGGGCTCCCATTCAACAGCAAAATGTATTTTTAAAAATTACACAAAGTACACTATGGCAGAAATACAGGTGTTTTATGTGGGGCCCTATGACTGACATCTTTCAATAGCCCCTTCCTACAATCTTTGCAAAAGCATTTAAATAACTGGATTTGGCATGGATGTTTTTTCTGCAATGTTTGGTACACTATCTAGAATAAAGCTATTTATTATAAATTTGATGGGGGTGGGTGGGTGGGGAGAAAGGAGCTCTTTGATAATACTGCTTTAAAGTATAAATGAAATACCTTACTCTAAAAGTGAAAATTATTAATTACAATTTGTGCATCAAATTAATAACAAGGTTTTTTAAAAAAATTTTTTAAAAGTTATATGCATGAAACAATAAAGTATAAAATGTTTTAAAATGTCTTTGGATTGAAGGGTTTGTAAAATTATAAACTACTGTACATGGAAGATGGCCCTGTCTTGAATGACTTAAAACTCCAAACTATTGTGCATATCTGATGCCATTATCTAAAATTTCATGTACTCTAAATCTGATTTGTTTCTCTGATGATTGGGTTGATTCCAATGCACAATTTGTCTATGCTGGCCAAGGCGGCAGATGTATAAGATAGTTCAATGATTAATAGCTTCCATCATGAGGATTAAATCCCTACAGAGTCTGCAGTTAAAACACATTCTGAATGCAAACTACTATAAAATTCTGTTTACTTTTTTTCTGGCATCAAAATCGGGAATTTTCCAAGGTGGCTTTTGAAATATTCATAGCTGGCAAATTATTCTGGTAGTTTTTTAAAACTATGATTACCTGAATTATCAGAAACATATATATATATATATATATAACTACTATGAAATTCTGTTTATCTACAGATTTCTGGCATCAAAATCGGGAATTTTCCAAGGTGGCTTTTGAAATATTCATAGCTGGCAAATTATTCTGGTAGTTTTTTAAAACTATGATTACCTGAATTATCAGAAACATATATATATATATATATATATATATATATATATATATATATATATATATATAAGGTAATTTTCTTTTTGGTGATGAGTAAATAAAAAAATTTATTTACAATGAGGGGAAAAAGTCCTTAGGTCGGCAATGGACAACGCATAATTTTTGGTTTGGCCTAAATACCCATGTATTCTGAATTACTTTTCTTCTTTCCATAAACTAGAAAATCGTTAATTAAATGATAAATTGTATATTTCCATAAAACTAGAAAATCATTAATTAAATGATAAATTGTATATTTCCATAAACTAGAAAATCATTAATTAAATGATAAATTGTATATTTCCATACAGTAGAAAATCATTAATTAAATGATAAATTGTATATTTCCATAAACTAGAAAATCATTAATTAAATGATAAATTGTATATTTCCATAAACTAGAAAATCATTAATTAAATGATAAATTGTATATTTCCATAAACTAGAAAATCATGAATTAAATGATAAATTGTATATTTCCATAAACTAGAAAATCATTAATTAAATGATAAATTGTATATTTCCATAAACTATTTGTAATAAATATCAACTTCAAAATAGATCTTCCTTGCTTAAAGATAACCTCAAAAATTGTGCCTTCAAGGACTCTGCAATTAACAGACCAAGAGAAGCTCTTACTTCTTTTCATTGCCAAATACATTGTTTTAAAATGATCTTTTTAAAATGGACATTGCAGACATCAACAGAGACATGGTAGAGCATCCCGCAATATAAAGCTGTACGTGTATTTTTGTTTCTGATGGACAGCTGTTTGTTGGAGAAGTTCAACTGCTGCAGGACACAAATTTAACATATTTTTCTGGCATCTCAATATTAATAAATATCAACATAAATATGCAAATTCAAGTTTAGAATTCTTTGAAAACCTATGGCTTGCTATTTTATTTCACAAAAGAATCCTGCCTATAAAGTCCAAGAATAAAGAATACATGTAATAAAGTCCTGAATGAACACTCCCGAAGATTCCAAATGATCTTCCTTGCTCAGTCACATAGCAACTATCTAAACAATCCCTGCTGAGGGAGTAAGCGAATTTCTGATCCACTAAAATATATTTTAAAAAAAATAGGCAGTGGACCCCATACTTAAGCTTAGGGTTCGGGGTGAGCCTAGAATTTCTTGCTACACCACTGCCCTGGCTAAATAATTGTTTGGTTCATTAGTTACAAACAGAAAGAAGGCTACACAGGTAAACAGACAGACAGATATATGCTATTAAAAGCCAGTATATATATATATATATATATATATATATATATATATATATATATATATATATATATGACCTACCAAGTTATAAAACTTATCATAAAGGAAGAATCAATTTTATAGGCGACTATGACTGGTTTTTATCTGACTATTTTTAGCTCAGTGGGAGCTAATTAAGCCATGGCTGGTTGGATTGGAAATCAATTGAATTAACATCCCCTAAGAAACTCTTCAATTAGGAAAAAACTTTTAATGTCAGGCAACATGCATGCAATATTGATGTTCATAACAAGGAAAGAACCTAATTGTCACTGTAAATGAATTATTAACATGAACCAATTCCATAAGACATATCTCTTCATGGTCATTAAAGATAATAAATATTTATATTAAAAAAAAGAAAATACAAAGAAGAAACAAATTGGAGTTTATGCAAGAAAACCTATTTCTTATCAATTTCCTTTCTTTTAAAGTAGGTTTTATAAGTTATGGCACACTGACATGCATAATTAACAAGATGCATTTTGTAAAAAGAAAAAGATACATGTACTTATCAATAACCTGAATGTCTTGGTGATGAAGATCACATCATTATAATGATGATGTTCATTGCAATCAATAACATGTCACATCATATACATCAATACCTCCTCACCTGATTATGTCTGAAAAATACTGTCACAAAAATGTATTTTTAACAAAAGAACGGGGGCGGAGGACCAAGTTGATGAGTGGTGTACAGAACAGAACAAGCTGTACTATTTACAGAACAGGCCACTCTGTATTCTGCCTTCCTGTTCAGACTTAACACACGTCTGGTCTCAATAAGGCCATTCCAATACTAATCAAACATTGTTATACTGGTCAGCAAAATTACTTGACTACAAGTTTTTGGTTTGGGAAGTTGTATTAAACCAATCTCTGAGAAACAGGGACAGGATGTTGATTTCATTTGACTTACTGGTCACAGTCACTTTGAATACTAAACAGCTGCCATATTTGCTCGCCAAGATTCGGATGTATCAACCCTATTTACACCTTGGCATATCAAACATATATTTCATGCATCGGGTTTGTGAATTTCATTGCATGCAGCGGCAAACCATCACATCCAATCCAAATAAAGTTGTTCAAATTTGAACACTGCTCCTACATTATGATTGAGACATGGGGAGCACTTAACTTGAATTGACTGCTAAATAAGCAATTTTCCACTGCCAGTTTGTACAAATATCTTTAACACAAATACACCTGTAATGGCTTCCCTCTGATGTGTAGTCATACTTTCAATATTAAACTTACAAAATGTCCTTTTTAAATCAATTGCCTCCACCATTTTTGGCCATGTACAATGCACCACTGATACACACTACTGGTTAGCTGGCATTACATACTAAGGGAGGCAACTCCAGTAATCCAAATGATGTCGCTAGGACAACGTGCTAAAATTTGCCAAGGTGCAAATAACGTTATTATTGGAATATTAGCAAAGATGCACTACTGCAGGCTGTCTAAATACATGTCCAATGTATTTTTTAACATTCTTCTTATGCACTAAGGGCTTGGCATAAGCAAATATCGATTCTAAATTCCAATAGTACATTACACCCCCACCCTTGTTTACTAATCCTGTGTAAGGAAAAGTGTGCAATATCTGACTTTGAAGATTTATTGATTATGAGGTTTCAATGACCTTGACCTCAAAATCTAAAGGCTTCTTCATTACCTTAAATCCCAAAAAACTTGGTCAGGTAACTTACTCTGGACCAAAAGTTATTGCCACTGACCTTTGACCTCTTTATTAAAAAATTGGTAAGCTTCTTCCATAGCTTAGCAAATTCTGGTCAAGATATTAAAATTATTATGCACAAAACATTTGTCTTCTTTAAAAGTGACCTTAACCCTTTGACCCTAAGATTAATATGATTCTTTCTTGCCAAGCCTGCAAGTCAATAAAACTGACCTTGACATCTGAACTGCAAAACTGACAGTGTTTTTCCTTACTCCAAATGCAAGCCATCCCAAAAGTCTGGTAACTATCAACAACTCAAGTTACTATGCAGAAGCTTTACTACTCAGTTGAAATTTGACATTTTAACCTTGAGAGTTATAGACTTCTTCCTTACCCCATGTACAAGCCATCCACAAAGTTGGCAACAGTAGGTAGTGGAAAACTCGAGTTAATTCACATAAATAATTTTTCTTTTTTTCTGCAAGTGACCTTGACATTTTGCTCTCAAAGATGATAGGGCTTTTCCTTCCAGCAAATAAAAGCCATCCACAAAGTTTGGTAACAGTTGGCAGTGGAAAACTCTAGTTAATTCACATAAAATAATTTTTTTTTCTATTAGTGACCTTGACTTTTTGTCCCCAAAGATGATAGGGCTTTTTATTTCAAGCAAATAAAAGCCATCCACAAAGTTTGGTAACTAAAAATGGTGCACAATTGAGTTAAATAAAATCTGTAACAAACAGAAGCCCCCCCCCCCACACATAATAATTATTTGCTGTGGCAAGTACACATAAGGAGTTCAAAACAAAGTCTGTCTGTATGGGATATGTTGTCCGGATTACCATTATCTCTCTTAGCCAAAAAAACAATATGTTAGCTTTATTAGCCTAATTATATTTAAAGCTGGTATTACAAAGTGTGAACTATTTTCATAATCCTGCATTAGCAATCTGCATTGGCAGATATATTGCTGAGATTGAAACGATTTATGAAAAATTTCTCAGCTGGAGAATTTTTTTCTCCAGTTTGCTGACCTATTAATAACAATTACCAACTATATAATGCTGGAAATTGAGGAAATTAACTTTTTTTTTTCAATGTACAAAATTAGGCAAGACAAGACCTACCTTGGGATCCTATAGTCAGTGAGCCATACTGGATGTGGGACCTGTAGCAGGGTTTCTCATGCTTTGCGTGACAATAGGGTAGGACACCAAGGATCCACTAGGGGCCACAAGGTTCTGTGGGATGCTCTGCGAGTGGCTGACGGGTGGCTGTAGCGTGACTGGCGGCTGAAGTGACACCGTCTGGGAAAGAGACACAGGAACAATATTTGAAGGGTTCATTGATACTCCTGCTGCCATGCTGCATTGCGCCTGTGGAGCAAGCTCCCGAACAATACGCTGTTGTATAGCTGCTTGCTGAGATACCAATTCACTGTTTAGCGCGATTTGCTGGGCAAGACTTGCATTCAGATGGTTTAAAGGTCCTGATTGCATGCTGGGAGGATTCTGCAATGTGTGCATAGCGTTTGATTTACAAACTCGATATCTGGCATTTTGTTCAAGCAGAACTTCATTTGTGGCAGTTAAGTCTGCCACCTGTTTCTTTAGTTCTTCAACTTTACGACGCAACATCAAGTTTTCATCCTCTAAGAGTTGATAACTTAGTGGCAATGAACTGGAATATCTAGTTTCAAAATCCCTATCTATTCTCCGCCTTTTAACTCCATGATCATGGTCATAGTCAAACCTATCAAAACGGTCAAATCCATCCCTGAATGAATCAAATTTTCCAACTCTACTATCAGATTTCCGCAATTGGAATTCATAGTCAGATGCCGACACATGCCTGAATTTACATTTGCCCCCTCGTCTGCAATCCCCCTTTAAGTAGTCTTTACATACAGGGATATCACCCTTAAGAATGGGTAATTCACTAGGGGTCACACCAACCCCCATAGCTGCAGCCTGCTGTAATCGTACAGGAAGTTGACCTGCCTGTTTGTAATATTCCTCCTCTTCCCTAGTGCAATGTAAAAATTTACAGTTTGCTCGTCGGCACCCTGTATTCTGAAAATCATGGCAAAATGTGTACTCGTGGCGCCTGCCTAGCTCTTTCGCTTCATTAGTATTTGGATGGCGATATCGACAGCGCTTTCCACGCTTGCAAACATTTCGAAGAAAGTCTCTACATATGTCATCTGACTTTCCATTTTCTATTTCATATTTTGCATCTTCGCTTCCGCTTTCGCTGTTGTCAGACATTTTCTCGTTAAAAAGCAGCATACACAAAGTTTAATCCACTTTTAATCCAAATTGCTTTTTTAACAAAATTTCTTGCAAGGAAATTTAAAAAAAAACACTAGTAAGAAAATTTACATTAGTTCAGATAAAGGTCACAATTTTGACAAGAGGAATGTAACTCCTGTGAATGAAATGTCATGGGAGATAACCACTGATGAACTATATTCTGGTCCAGATGCTATATATGGGTTTCACCAAGGAATATCTCCTGTTATTCATATTTGATGCCAAATCTGGAAGAGAAACAAATGAATATTGTGAACTCGAAATAGTCTATAACTTCTAAAGTTACTGAAGAAAGATTGGAGCCCCCATATTTGACATATTGAAATTTAAACTCTTGCTTCCAACAATGTCTCAATTTATGATATTATGGCTGATCTTTTATCCACCGCTGCCTGACTTTCCTCCAGGTAATCACCAAACTTGTGTATCTAATGACAAGAGTACTGTGTATTGCCCACACTCTCTTTAATAATCCTCAAAGTGGGCAATACCAAAAACTGGTCAACTCTGGACATTATCAATCAATGGAGTCTGAACAACCTGGATATATGGACAACCTGGATATATGAACAACCTGGATATATGGACAAGATATGCAGTGCTAAACTTACTATACAAAACCCATTCAAAAAAATTTCCAGACCTGGCAAGTCATTGACCTCTGACCTTTAGACCAGAAAATCTATAAATTTCCTCATTACCCTAAATCTAGTCAATCCAAACTTTGATCAAGGAGCTTACTCAAGAACAAGAGTTCTTCAGCAAAACTCTTTCTCCATGGAGCCATAACGACCTTGAACTTTTGACCTCAGAATCAATATGCCAACACTGCAACATAACAATATGGAATTCCAACACTGCAACATAACAATATGGAATTCCAACACTGCAACATAACAATATGGAATCCCCCCAACCTTGCAACATAGCAATATGGAATTCCAACACTGCAACACAACAATATGGAATCCCCCCCCCCCCAACCCTGCAACATAACAAAATGGAAAATCAATATTGTAACATAAGTATTTCTCTTAATCACTGCTTATTTTAACGTACATTTAGAACACTCCGATATATTGTGTCTTGTATATCATATGCATTTTATCATTATTAACAAAACCACATTATAGTCTAAAATATCATTGTGTCATAACCTGGTACTTGAAAATAATTTACAAGATGCTCTCAACAGACTTCAAGTATGGTGCAAGGAAAACAGTATGATCATAAATACAGAAAAAAACAAAAGCCCTACTAGTTACAACACAACAAAAACGAGCAAGACTAGATAGCGACAAACTTCATGTTTTTTTACAATATGAACCTTAATATGACCTCTCATGATAGATAACAATCTTACTTGTTCTATTCACATTAAAAACATTTCAAAAAAGGTTAATTCTTATCTTTGGCTACTGAGGAAAATCAAAACATACATTCCTCATCAGTATAGGGTCATCTTTTATAAAAGTTATATTCAACCATATCTGGACTACTGTAATGTAATTTGGGGTAATACCTCTAAATCAAACATAACGACACTTATACGTCTCCAAAAGAGGGCTTGCCATTTAATTCTAGATCAATGTATAGACAATTTTCAGGATGCAATGAATAATACAAAGATTTTAACAATACATGAAAGAATATTTCTTAGAAAAGCCAAATTGATGTATAAAGTATCCAGAAAATCCATTCCTGTCTATCTAAGCAATATCTTTCACTAAAGAGATGCTAATGGTACTCCAAATTTAAGGTCCATAAGAAAAAAAAAATTACATTATACCATGGCCAAAGAAAGAATTGTTTAAAAAAAAGTTTTCAGTAGTATGGAACAACATTCCCAGTGACATAAGGCAGGCTCCTAGCATTTCTTCTTTTCACAATCAATGTCTTAAATGGATGAAATCTTTAGAAAATTGAACAGTGCTAGTACCCCAAAAAATACTGCCTGCTTTTCTGTATTTTTGCATCATTTTCAAAGCTGAATGTTTCAATGCTGAATGATATTTTACGTTTTTTTTATATGTTTATGTTTTTACAGATGCCTGTACATGTGTTCCAGGCTTGACACTTTGAAATTTAAAATTCCTTAATTATTTAGTGTCGAGCCAGACTCTTCACATCATATTACAGCGAAAACAACATCGAATAATGACATACATCATATAATTACAGCCTAACACATTGTAAAATTACCTGCACCACATCATTACAGCCAAAAAATCACTGAATAATGACATTTACCATATTACAGACTTTAAAACAATTGTAAGCCTAAAACATCATTGTAACATGACCTGCAACACATCATTACTGCCAAAAACATTGTTAAAAAACTTTCAAATCCCTTTATTTTGGTGCATGATAGACGGGTGTTTTTTTGGTGTATGGCTGTAGTACAGGTTTTAGAGTATAATACAGCTTGGCAATGCTTTAGATATGTACCTCACAAAAAAACGACCAGATCTGCTTGATCTTTCTGGAATTCAGAAGTAAATTGTAAAATAAAATGAGCAACCCAAATTTTGCTTGTAGTTGGAACCTTGTTTTGTGTCATTAATGTTTTTACAAAGAATATGGTACAATTATCATTATTGTTTTTACATAGACTACTGTATAGTTCCTATTATCATCATTCTCTTTACATAGGATATGGTATAATTATTATCATTAATGTTTTTAAATAGAATACTGAATAATTATCATCATCATTATTGCAAAGATTAATGCAACTTAAACTTGTACATGTGATGCTAACAATAATGAAAGCAAATAAGGCATTAGCAAAACGGAATACTGATTAATTAATCACGGAACAGGTCACATTGCCTTGAGGGCATGATTTTGTCTCACATGCCGACAACCCAATATAACACTTTTTACAAATCAATTATTAAAACTGAATTAACTTCGGAGTTAAATTTAAATCTTGAGAAGCTGTTACAGCTTGTCAAATATCCAATCACCTGGAATATTCATTTAATTTACCTGTGCTAAATAATGCAGATTAGTGTATTTACACCTAGCATCTCAAGAATCTATTTGACAATTACGGCCTTCAGTAGAGTTGAAAAGTTAAAGGCTTCACAGAGTACACTGAGGGGTTGTCATAGAAGTATGTTTTATAAGGAACATATAACACATAAATGGGTTTTATAAGGAACATATAACACATAAATTGGTTTTATAAGGAACATATAACACATAAATGGGTTTAATAAGGAACATATAACACATAAATGGGTTTTATAAGGAACATATAACACATAAATGGGTTTTATAAGAACATATAACACATAAATGGGTTCAGTCATTTATTTTATTTTTAATAAACTTTTATAATAGGCAGGTGTATGCATGTATGCAACATCAAATTTGTGCACTGTCCCTTGTCCCCTATATGCCTCACAATGAGTTACTTCCACCTAGAATATAAACTGAATTATCTTCTTCATTTTCGTCTGCAGCTTACTTTTGAACACATCAATGACTCATTCCTTCATTAAAACAAGAAACTGTTTTCTTTCTAGAATCAAACTAAATTTGACTTGATCTGTATCTTTCTAACACATTTCACAACAGCGTCTCTACACAATTTTACTCGTAAATATTGCAACGGTTCTACCTCACATCAATTATCCACATGAATTTAACACCTCAAATTAGTCTCGGTTATCTTTTCAACATATTCCAGGCGTAAAAAAATAGGCGTGGTCCTGGCAACAGCGTGGACAAAAATATGGCAGTATTACTGGTATGTTTAATTTTTTATTCAGCTTGTATTAGTTCGTGTCTGTCTAAAGTTTTAAAAAATCAGATGTGAAAAATACATCTGGTCAGAATAATTTTTATTGGTCACATATGTAATATAGTAGAACCTGTCTTGAAAGACCACTGCTATGAGAGACCACCTTTCTTAGGAGACCAAATTCTCAATGCATGGATTTGTTCATTATAAGGTGTTATAACCTGACAAAATTATGGGTTGTAGCCACTAATATATAGGGTAGGTCAGGTTACCAGAACCATGCTTATTTTTTACTTCATATCACACGATCATATTCTCTATGTATCTTAAACAGAAATTATGCTTCATCATTTCAAAATCCATCACCAATGTTTTCTCTACTTGATTTTACTGATACGGCATCATTTCTGAAACCTCTGCAACATTTAACACATCAAATTATGCTGACAGAGACTGAAGATACTCGTTATTGCATTCCTTTAAATTTACAACTGTATCATAAAAAAATGACAATAAATTCTGCCAAAAATGTTCATGATATGAATACCTGACAAAAGTGTCATGCCTACACACTTTACTTTCAAAAAGTAAAAAAAAAAATAGCCAAACTGATGAATTATTTAAACAATATGAGAATGCAACAAGAAAATGCATTTAATGCAGTATATAAATTATTTTTAGTCAGCTCAACTTTATCTTGCATTTTATCTTCATTACATTCAAAACCCTAATAATGAGAGAACTGTAAATCAACAATTCCTTTTATGCAACGAATTATGGCAATCTCAACATGGAAGTTAAATTGGTAAATTTTGAATAACATTGCGGCTGTTTTGCTGTTCATCTCAATGAGGTTTTAAAATCATAGGAAACAAGACAATAATAGTCTGACATGTTGGCAAGTGTTGACGCTTGTGAATAAGAGGTGGCCATTTTGACAATGACTACACTGCATGAGCTAGCACTTGTAGGAGGTAAAATGTTGCAATAACTAAGGGTGCAAAGAACACTAGCAGTCATGTATGTAAATTTGTTATTGATATAGGACTCTACCTTGCCTCTAGGATAGAAAGACAACATGATATCAGTCATGCCAGTATCAGGCAAACCCTGGATTAAATTGGGCAGTTGCCATAACTTAAATTAGCCCAATAATTGACAGATATTTGTTTGAAGCAGGATAAAAAGTATTTTTTTTTACCATTTGGCATTTATTCAGCTTTGATGTCAATATTGAATTAAACGCATCTTTACTACAAGTGGTAAAACAGCACAAGGCAATTGTCACTGCCATTTGGCATTCATTCAGCTTTTATGTCAATATCTAGTTTAAAAATCTTTGGCTATGAGTGGTAAAATGTCACTTCCATTTGTCATTTATTCATCTTTGATGTCACCACTGAATTAAAGGATCTGTACTAGGAGTATCAACAGTACAAGACATGTCACTGCCATTTGGCATTAATTGTGTCACTGCCATTTGGCATTAATTGTGTCACTGCCATTTGGCATTAATTGTGTCACTGCCATTTGGCATTAATTGTGTCACTGCCATTTAGCATTATGTCACTGCCATTTATCATTAATTATGTCACTTAAATTTGGCATTAATTCCACTTGGATGTCATATTTGAGCTAACAGATCAATTGCTATGTGTGGTAAAAGAGCACATGTCACTGTCACTTGGGATTAGCTCACCTTTAATGTCATAATCAAGCTAAATAAATCTTTTGCTACAAGCAGTCAAATAGCACAAGACATGTCAGTACCATTCATGACTATGCAATTTAAAGATCTTTGGCTACGAGTGGTGAAATAGCAAAAGGCTTGTCACAGCCATTTAACATTTATTCAGCTTTTATGTCAATAAGGAGTTATAAAATTGTTGCTACAAGTAATAAATAGCACATGTCATGCAAAGTAATCAGATTAATCAATTTCAGTTTCCTTGGAAACCAAGCCTTTAATACACAAAAATACTCTGACATGCATTGCATTGTCTTTCCGAGATACTAAATCAATATGAAATTCAATATGAAATTATAAAAATAATAAATAGACTTTGCATGGGTGATCAAAAATGGGGCCAGGGTCTATGATTTTGGGGAAAAATTTGAACAATTTGGTACTGAAAACTCTTTTAAGCTGCATGTGGATTCTTAAAATATCCACAAAACTAATCACTAACAAATATAAACCATACAATTTAAGAAGGAAAGTTCTCATTTCAGTCTGGCAATACGATCCAAGGGTGTGATAACCATATTATTCACAAAAACTGGGAGACAATCGATACAAGCTATGTAAATCTAGACATCAAAACACTGAAAAGAATTAATTTGAGGGTGCCAAGAATAAAATGTCCACCCACCATAAACATAATAAATGTGACACAGCAGCAGAATGGAGAATCTTTTATCTGGAAACATAATGTTACCTAATGAAAGAAAAACAAGTTTATCACTACAATCCTACATGAAATCATCTCGCAATGAAATCATCTACAAAATCATCTCGCAATGAAATCATCTACAAAATCATCTCGCAATGAAATCATCTACAAAATCATCTCGCAATGAAATCATCTACAAAATCATCTCGCAATGAAATCATCTACAAAATCAAAGCGCCATCATAAAACCAATTGGGTCTGAAATAGACAACACAGACCAATTAGAAGACTTATGATTTGACTTTAACACAAAACCAATTGGGTCTGAAATAGTCAACACTGACCAATTAGAAGACTTATGATTTGACTTTAACACAAAACCAATTGGGTCTGAAATAGACAACACAGACCAATTAGAAGACTTATGATTTGACTTTAACACAAAACCAATTGGGTCTGAAATAGACAACACTGACCAATTAGATGTCTTATGATTTGACTTTAACACAAACCAATTGAGTCTGAAATAGACAACACAGACCAATTAGATGTCTTATGACTTGACTTTAACACAAACCAATTGGGTCTGAAATAGACAACAAAGACCAATTAGATGTCTTATTTGACTTTTAACACAAACCAATTGGGTCTGAAATAGACAACACAGACCAATTAGATGTATTATAATTTGACTTTAACACAAACCAATTGAGTCTGAAATAGACAACACAGACCAATTAGATGTCTTATGACTTGACTTTAACACAAACCAATTGGGTCTGAAATAGACAACACAGACCAATTAGATGTCTTATGATTTGACTTTAACACAAACCAATTGAGTCTGAAATAGACAACAAAGACCAATTAGATGTCTTATTTGACTTTAACACAAACCATTTGGGTCTGAAATAGACAACACAGACCAATTAGATGTCTTATGATTTGACTTTAACACAAAACCAATTGGGTCTGAAATAGACAACACAGACCAATTAGAAGACTTATGATTTGACTTTAACACAAAACCAATTGGGTCTGAAATAGACAACACAGACCAATTAGATGTCTTATTTGACTTTAACACAAAACCAATTGGGTCTGAAATAGACAACACAGACCAATTAGATGTCTTATTTGACTTTAACACAAACCATTTGGGTCTGAAATAGACAACACAGACCAATTAGATGTCTTATGACTTCTTTTAACACAAACTAATTGGGTCTGAAATAGCACAAAACAAATAGATGTTTTGCAACTTGACATTAAGAAAGACCAATAATGCCTAGAAACAAAGAAAGACCAATTAGAAGTCTTATGACTTGATTTTAACACAGACTAGACCAAATGGGCCTAGAAACAAAGATCTGAATTAGATATCTTACATCTTATGACTTGACTTCAAGATAGATTAATTGGAATATAACAGATCAATTAGGTGTTTTCAGACTGATAACATCAATCCTGTGATAAGGTACTTCATTATAAAGCAATTTCTGTGATAAGGTGCTTCATTATAATATCATTCATGTTACAAGGTGCTTCATTAAAATGCCATTACTGTTATAAGGTGATTGATTATAACACCATTCCTTTTATAAGGTGCTTCATTAAAATGCAATTACTGTTATAAGGTGATTCATTATAACACCATTCCTTTTATAAGGTGCTTCCTTATGATACCATTTCTGTTATAAGGTGCTTCATTATAATGCCATTCCTGTTATAAGGTGCTTCGTTATGACACCATTCTTGTTAATAGGTGCTTCGTTGTGGCACCATTTCTGTTATAAGGTGCTTCATTATGACATCATTCCTGTATAAAGGCATGTATGTTCATAGATCCATTTCATTAAGTGGTAGCAAAGTTCTATGTATTTGATGTACTCCACTGTAAGGCAATCTCACTATAGTGCAGTCTACTCTACCAGACAGTGTTATAACAAGGGGCTTCTATAAACTACTCCATTATAAGGTAGTCCCACTATAAGACAGTCTACTGAAAGGCTCTAATAAATAGTGTTATAACAAGGGACTACTATAACTACTCCATTATAAGGTAGTCCCACTATAAGACAGTCTACTCAAAGGCTCTAATAAATAGTGTTATAACAAGGGACTACTATAACTACTCCATTATAAGGTAGTCCCACTAAAAGACAGTCTACTCAAAGGCTCTAATAAATAGTGTTATAACAAGGGACTACTATAAACTACTCCATTATAAGCTAGTCCCACTATAAGACAGTCTACTCAAAGGCTCTAATAAATAGTGTTATAACAAGGGACTACTATAACTACTTCATTATAAGGTAGTCCCACTATAAGACAGTCTACTCAAAGGCTCTAATAAACAGTGTTATAACAAGGGACTACTTTATGACTACTCCATTATAAGGTAGTCCCACTATAAGACAGTCTACTCAAAGGCTCTAATAAATAGTGTTATAACAAGGGACTACTATAACTACTCCATTATAAGGTAGTCCCACTATAAGAGAGTCTACTCAAAGGCTCCGGGCTCTAATAGACAGTGTTATAACAAGGGACTACTATAACTACTCCATTATAAGGTAGTCCCACTATAAGACAGTCTACTCAAAGGCTCTAATAGACAGTGTTATAACAAGGGACTACTATAACTACTCCATTATAAGGTAGTCCCACTATAAGACAGTCTACTCAAAGGCTCTAATAAATAGTGTTATAACAAGGGACTACTATAACTACTCCATTATAAGGTAGTCCCACTATAAGACAGTCTACTCAAAGGCTCTAATAAATAGTGTTATAACAAGGGACTACTATAACTACTCCATTATAAGGTAGTCCCACTATAAGACAGTCTACTCAAAGGCTCTAATAAATAGTGTTATAACAAGGGACTACTGTAACTACTCCATTATAAGGTAGTCCCACTATAATAGTCTACTATAAAGCACTATAGGCAGTGTTATAATAAAGGTATGTGTGTGTGATATAGATTGTAAACATGACTATAACAATTTCATATCACTATGATGTGTGGCAGTTGAAAGTGAAATCTAGCTCTGTGGCATCAGGTTGCAGACATGTAGCATGATGTCCCTCCCAGTCATATTATCCAGACACCACGCTGACCAGTCCTAACTCTAACCTCTTAATGCTGAGCGCCTAGCAAGGCAGCATTTAGTACCATTTTTAGAAGGCTTTGATACGACTTGGCCAGGGTTTGAACCATGACATCCCGCATCTGGGGCAGATGCATTAACCACATGGTCTGCGGTGAGGTGTAATAATGAAGGATTAGTGTAACTGGCATGACCATTTCTGTATTGATGATCGTGATTATTGGTAATATACAATCAAATCTGGTCGACAACTCTCAATATGGAAACTTGATCCAGTACTCTTTCATTATAATGAAAGCAGTCATTTCGATTCCACCTCACAGTGGGACTGTTTTGTAATTACTGTACTCCATCATTGTAAAGCTGACCATAATAGCCATACCAAACACCTTACTGTGTGGATGCTTTATGAATATGGTATTCCCTCATTATAATGCTGACCATGGATGCTATAGGGTATAGCATCTTACTATGAGACTGCCTCATAATTAAGTACATTATACTGGTGATGCTTGATTTATGACATTGATGCTTTCCTGAGGATTTGGTATAAATAAAAAATAATGTAAATGCACATGTGACTGATATGAATCACAGCGCATGGCACTTTCAATTCACATTGGCCTAAAATGAATGTTATTAATTCATTATAAATTCCATTAAAATGAAAGTGCATTAATTGGTGTAACTCAAATGTCAATGTACAATTTTCCCTCATTATAGTGCAATCCATAATAGCCAGAGTTTACCACTTTCCTTTATAACAAAGTACACAACTTACCAAGTACATAAAGAAAGGACTCGTAAACATACATGCCTTAACAGGAACAAAATGAAATATACTGAGTTCTAGATTTTAGCCAGTCCACAGCACTATCTGAGGGATTTTGTTTCTTTGTTTGATTAGAATTTTTAACGCAGCTTTAACAATGTTTCAGTCATATCACTACGATGTCTGCAGTGAGGCAGTTTATAGCGATGTCTAACACTGGGGCATACATTTTAGCCAGTCCCCAGCACCCTCTGGGGGAAAACTTCCTGCAATACTTATGCAACCACCAGATCCCAGTCAAACACTTTGATTTCAAAATTCCATTTTGTCCCCCCCCCCCAAAAAAAATATTAATTAATCATTACATAACGCCACCTTTTGTGAATATATAAAACTAAACGGACATGAGGTATTCTAATGATTACAAACCAAAACAGGATGCACAATACAACAGGCCAACAATATTGTTATTTTTCGACTGATTTTATGATGTTTTAATTTTTTTTATTGAAATTGCCTATGTACTAATAACATAACATTTCCACTAACAACCTAACAAAGTCTCTAAAAAATTGGTAATGATTTCACTAACTATCAACTGACAATGTCACAAATAAGTAACATTTTCACTATCAACTGACAATGTCACAAATAAGTAACATTTTCACTATCAACTGATGACTGGTAACATTTTACTATCAACAGATAATGTCTCTAATGAGTCTGGTAACATTTTACTATCAACAGATAATGTCTCTAATGAGACTGGTAACATTTTACTATCACTTACAATGTCTTTAAAAATGCCATGCATTCCCCTATCAACTGACAATTTCTAAAACGTGTCATATTTTATCAACAACTCTAATAATGTATTAGCATTTTCGCTGTCAGCTGAGGTCTGATACAATGACAACATGTTTACTATCAACTGACAATGTCTCTCTAAAACGTGTCAACATTTGCAGTGTTAACTGACAATATCTCTAGAAAAGTGCTAACATTTGCACTGTCAACTGACAATGTCTCTCAAACAAAGTATTGACATTTTCACTGTTTACTTACAGTGTATCTCTAATCAAGTTTTAACATTTTCACTGTGAACTCACAGTATCTCAAACAAAGTGTTCACATTATCAAATGTCTCTCTAATACAGTGGAAATGAAACACATGCAATCCTATGAAAAAACACGATAATCTCACTTGTTTTATGGTTTAATGCCATTTTTCAGCACAATAGAGGCTGTAAATGGTGGCCAATATTAATGGTGGAGGAAGAACCCAGAAAACCTCCAGTAAGAACCACCAACCCATGAGAAGCTACTGGCAAGCTTTTTCACATACTCGCATTGGCCGAATCTGAGACTCAAACCCACACAGACAGAAGTGAGATGACAGTGATCCGTAACGGACAGTGCTTTAGGCCACTCGGCCACGCGGGGCCCCCAGTTATGCTAGTATAAATATGGTACCCAACCTGTCAAGAGTCACTAATTAATATGACTTTAAAACCATTTACTTTATGGAACAGAAAACCACATTACATTACATTTGTCATTGATCTGACAAATATAATAATAGTTCAATCAATTCAATTCTGACATGCTTTTATATTCCCCATGGGACTGCACCCCTTATTAATTATTATACATTTATAGGGGAATAAGGATTAAAACAAAATGTTTTTACTCATCTTTTCATTTCCTAATAAGTCTCAGTTGACTAAATACCAATCTGTAATCAGTTACTCCATTTCTCTCAGCTAAAATGAATTACAATGTAAAGATTTTGGTGTCCCCAATAAAGTCAGGGTCAAAACAATGAAATGGCAAAAGGCATATGAAACGTAAATGCAAGCTTAACATCAACTGGGAGATGCATTAACTGGGTGAATATCTGAAATTATTTCAAATTGATAAAGAAATACATAAACAGAAATGAGAAACAAATATTAATGTATACTCCAACTCCAGGACTATCATCTTCCAGCTGCCAATTTAGACACAGTGAAATTGTATCTAGACAGAATCATAATTTCACTGCTAGTGCAGACCTCAAAGAAAAATAGGAAACAGCCATCATCATGTTCACCCACTCTGGTGAAATGTAAACCATGAAAGAAAGCCAGTGAAACAAAAACTTCACTCAAAATACATCTGTCCAAAAACTTCACTCAAAATACATCTGTTCAAAAACTTCACTCAAAATACATCTGTCCAAAAACTTCACTCAAAATACATCTGTCCAAAAATTTCACTCAAAATACATCTGTTCAAAAACTTCACTCAAAATACATCTGTCCAAAAATTTCACTCAAAATACATCTGTTCAAAAACTTCACTCAAAATACATCTGTCCAAAAACTTCACTCAAAATACATCTGTCCAAAAACTTCACTCAAAATACATCTGTCCAAAAACTTCACTCAAAATACATCTGTCCAAAAATTTCACTCAAAATACATCTGTTCAAAAACTTCACTCAAAATACATCTGTCCAAAAATTTCACTCAAAATACATCTGTTCAAAAATTTCACTCAAAATACATCTGTCCAAAAACTTCACTCAAAATACATCTGTCCAAAAATTTCACTCAAAATACATCTGTTCAAAAACTTCACTCAAAATACATCTGTCCATGTTGGATTGCTACTGCTGAACCAGATCCTGCATCTTCCACAACATGCCATAACATTTCAGCAGTGCATTATCAGAAATATGAAACATTTTCATAAGGCAATGAAGTCCACAAAATAAAAATAAAAAGATGTCAACTCACAAAATATGTGAATCCCTATTTGACATTTCTACCATAGACCATTTGGGGGGGGGGGGAGGGAGAAAAACATCCTGTCTTAATGGAATCAAGATGCCATTGCATGCATCGTACAATCAGAAGACAGCAGGCTGGTTGTAATCTCCAGGAAGCCCTATGAGCTGAAGCCTCATCATTATTAACCCATTCTATTCTGAATACGACTACGATCATAATACCTCATTCTATCCTGAATACACATGCGGTCATAGTATCCCGTTTTATCCTGAATATGACTGTAGTCATACTTTACTGCGTATGTGAGTAGCATCTCTAAAAACAAGTGTTCTACATCACAAATATTTGTGTACTTCTTCACTAACACAGAAAATGGTTAAAGAATGTACGAAGTGAAATATTTTTTAAAAATGTGATGGGAAAAGATATTGTTGGCTTGAAAATCGATCAGCAAGGGTAGTGACATTGAAGTTGATGACTTGGATGATTCTGATGATAATATTAACTTAATAAATGATGAGTTAAATTGAATCAAGTTGATGAAAAAGATGATGCAAGACCTCATGCACTTTTCCACAATGATTCTGAGAATGAAGCTGACTTTAAAGTCTTTCAAGAAGAATGGACCAGGCCATATTCATCACAAGGGACATCAACCTACAGATAATCTGTTAAAATGGAGAAATCTGTTAGAACCAGAATGTCATTTCTATTTATAATATGTCTCCAATACCTAGCATACTTACCCCACCCATCCATATCTTCTGTATTCTTTGAGCAATAAAGTCTCCATTTAATGATATTTTTGAAGTTTTTGGGGGTGTCATAACAAGAAAAACTTCAATAGATTCAATTCTAGAATAAAGTAAATGGCTACACAATTTGTAATGGTATTCAGGCATTCCAAACTTGAAAACATTAAATAAAAGATTGGAGTCTGAAATTTTGGGATCTATGATAGTTCTGTACTAATTGTATCTCATATTTCAATAAAAGAAAATAACTCCCTTGAAAATTCACTTCTCCAGTTGTCCTGGAACATTCTTCCAATAGCAATAAATAGTGTTCACTTTATGGCCCTTTCTCCAGTAAGACAAGTTGCAGTTTATAAGCCCTGCAAAATAATATGCATTATCTCTCATAGTATACATGAGGCCCTGAGTGGCCAAGTGGTCTAAAGGACTCTGTTATAGATCACTGCCATCTCACCTGTCTGTGTGGGTTGAGTCTAAGATTTGACAAATGTACCGGTAGTTATGTCAGAAAGCTTGTCAGCAGCTTTTCATGGGTCAGTGGATCTTTCTGGGGGTTTTCCCTGGGTTCTTCCACCACCAATAATACTGGCCACCATATATTATGAGCCTATCGTGTGCTGAAAAATGGCATTAAACCCTACAACAATAAAATAACAGTATAGACACTTGTCCAGTAAGAAAAGTTGCAGTTTATAAGCCCTGCAAAATAATATGCATTATCTCTCATTGTATAGGTACTTGTCCAGCAATACAAGTTGCAATTTATAAATCCTTGAAAATAATATGCATCATCTCTCAGAGTTAAGAAGTGTTAGGACTGGTTGGCCTGGAGTCAGGATAATGCAATTGGGTGATTCATTAAGCTATATGTATGTAGCATGATGCTCCATTGCGATACATAACTAAACTCTGCCACACTTCAGACATCATAGCAATATGACTGAAAATATTTAAAGCCAGGTTAAAAATACAAATCACAGACACACACCCTTACAATTAAAGAGTGTCTGAAGCTGGTCATGTAAGTGGCCATTACAGATCCAGGATAACAAAATAAACTTCATGGTGACCATGATGAGACTTGAATTTGACCAAATCAAGGAACTTAAACAAAATTAATTAACCAAATTAATTGGCAGGTTTTCTGTTAGCATGTTATGGCTGAAAATGTCATTCAAATTAGTCTAATAATCTATATATACTACGAATAAAACAAATGTGTTGAAAATCTTAAATGGTTCCACCCTGACAATCATGTCAATATGTTCATTTGAAATAAACGTTGATAATGTACCATACTGTTGGTTGTGTATCATTATACATATCAATATCTGGCAATCACATTGTCTCATCCCTTGTCCAAGATAAAATATAAAATTAAAAATATTAAAATTAAGTAAAAGGTTTTAAAAAAGCAAACATGTGTGGTACAAAAAAAATCTGAAAAAAGTAAACTTCAGCAATAAAATGTTTTACTCACTGCATTACCTAAACCTAAACCATTTGTGTGTGTGTATGTGTGCCTGTGTGTGTGTGTGTGTGAGAGAGAGAGAGAGAGAGAGAGAGAGAGAGAGAGAGAGAGAGAGAGAGAGAGAGAGAGAGAGAGAGAGAGAGAGAGAAAGAAAGAGAAAGAGAGAGAGAATTAATTAGTCCTCATTATTGTATCCCAAGGCAAAGGTCAGAGAGTTGAGAAGTGTCAAAATACTTGCTTCAGTGTTGAGCAAGGATTATAGTTGCTGGCCATCTTTTCTCATCCTCTCTGATACAGGAAGATTTAATGGGACAGACCCAAGAGATCCACATCTAGGTAAATAGCAGTTTGGTATGATGGGGAGAAATTCCAACACACAACAATCTTTCCTAATGTAGGATCATCAAGTCTGGATACGAGTGTCAGAGGGGGACCTAATACACTGTGTATAGCATTCACATAAATTATGAAAGATTAAGGGTGCATATTGGATTTGGTCAGTAGTTGACAGTGCATTGGTCACTCATACTGCATGTGGTCAGTAGTTGAAACAGAATTGTTCCCTCACATGTTGTAAGTAGAAGAGATTGCATTGTTCCCTCACAATGCATGTGGTCAGTAGTAGATATGGTACATTGGTCTCACAATGCATGTGGTCAGTAGTAGAGACAATGCAATAGTCCTTCACAAAGCATGTGGTCAGTTAAAAGAGACAATGCACTGGTCTCTCATATTGAATGTGGTCAGTAGTAGAGATAGTACACTAGTCCCTCACAAAGCATGTGGTCAGTTACAATGCACTGGTCTTTCACATTGAATGTGGTCAGTAGTAGAGTCAGTACATTGGTCTCTCACATTGAATGTGGTCAGTAGAGACAGTACATTGGTCTCTCGCAATGAATGTGGTCAATAGTAGAGTCAGTACATTAGTCTCTCACATTGAATGTGGTCAGTAGAGACAGTACATTGGTCTCTCACAATGAATGTGGTCAGTAGAGACAGTACATTGGTCTCTTGCATTGCATGTGGTCAGTAGAAACAGTACATTGGTCTCTTGCATTGCATGTGGTCAGTAGTAGAGACAGTACATTGGTTCCAGTAGCAGAGACAATGCTTGGTTCCTCATTAAAAGACAAAAGGAACATGGTCCTAGATAAACAAATGGACCCCAACTGTACAGTGTAAACTTTATCATGTATTCAAACTCTGCTAAAATTTATTAATTTCCACAATTTAACATACATTAATTGTTAAATTGTGGAATTTAATAAATTTAGCAGAGTTTGAATGAACTTATAATAACAATGGAAATAATTTAATTTGAACAATTTCCTTGATAAGTGACCTTTAATAAGAACAAAGAGAATTTGTAAAACTGTAATAGTTTCCAGTATACCACAAATAATCATAGATAATTTTAAAATCAATATATATATATATATATAAAAATTGAAAAATGTCGACGCGTGAAGATGTCAGTGACTTGTGAATTAGATGATGAATAAATTCATTACAGAAAGTATGTTCCACATCTCACACAAAATGAAAGACAGACTGACTACATGACTGGATATGAATGGCAAGATAGAGTACACCTGTGGATATGAAAGGAAGACAGACTACACCTGTGGAATTTTCTGCAAAAATGTAGGATTCTTAGTTGCCTTTGTATTCTTCCAGCAGAACTGTGGACATAATCTAGACTGTATTGTACTGCTTATTACATAAATATATTTCTTATCATCAACTGACAAGTTTTACAGGCAAACTAATTATCAATAATATATGTAACTCAGCCATTTGAGTAATCTCAAGATTAGATGTAATGATGCCTTAAGATTTACACATATTCTGTTTGCTGGAAGATATCCTTGCTGAATGTAAGACACTCAATACACAGTAGAAATGGTTTATGACCTTCTGTTTGGCTGACTGGAATAAACAAGGTATTTAAAGTGCCAGAGAGGTTATAAACTGTGGCCTCCCTAGACTGCAGTCATTTGTATAAAATGGTTTATTTTTCACATGTTTCAAAGTGTTCTAATTGACTGATTCCAGCTCAACAAGCCACATTCTGTTTCAAAAGATAAATGCAACATAAATAAACAAGTTCTGAATCAATTGTAAAAGTCACAAAATTACACCCTGTGGAAATAAAGTTCCAGACCAACCTAACTGTAGAGAAGACATTTTGGATATCTTTCCAAAAAGGAAGCAAGAAGCTTTGGTGGTTCAGTGGCAAGCAACTGACCTTGCTACCAAAAGGATCTTGGCTTGAATCCTAACATTAACTTTGGATGGCTACTAAAGTGTATATCTCTAGGTAAGACTCTTTATTTCAATTGCCTTGGAAATTGAATTACTGTGCCATAAAACACCAAGCAAAAACCAAACCAAGAATAAAGTTGTTTTTTGTCCCTAAATTTTTCAAGTGATCACCTCAAATGTTTTCTTTGATGTACAACAAAATAACAGCAGACCTAAACATGGCAATATGCAGTGGAATTCAAGACTACCTTTATCAAAGTTTATGGTATCAAGGACTGTCTAATATTTATACCTATTATAACAGGGGATATGCAGTGGTATTCAAGACCATACCTGTATGATATCAAGGACTGTCTGTGTAATATTTATACCTATTATAACAGGGGATATGCAGTGGTATTCAAGACCATACCTTTATGGTATCAAGGGCTGTCTAATATTTATACCTATTATAACAGGGGATATGCAGTGGTATTCAAGACCATACCTGTATGATATCAAGGACTGTCTAATATTTATACCTTTTATAACAGGGGATATGCAGTGGTATTCAAGACCATACCTTTATGGTATCAAGGACTGTCTAATATTTATACCTATTATAACGGTGGATATGCAGTGGTATTCAAGACCATACCTGTATGATATCAAGGACTGTCTAATATTTATACCTTTTATTAGGGCATAACCGATTAGCATTTTTCTACCGATTTCCGATTCCGGATTTTGGGCATGAAATTTTTCCGATTCCGGATACGATTCAATTAATCGGAAATGCTAAATCCGTATTTTTTTTTCTAAAAATTTTCATCTTCCGTTTCCAGGTTTCTGGTATCTAGTTTTGCCGTGTCTAGCATGTTACTTAGTACTCTACCATATCTGGCTTCATTTCCGGTTTTTACCCGCCAGTTCAAATAGATTGTCTCACAGCGTGGTTGTGTTGACCATTATGGACTTTTCTGACTTCTTATTTAACTTTATTATCGCACTATCGAATGACACGCAGTGTTAGACACGGTGCTATAGAAATTCAACTTTATTATTTTTATTATCCGAATCGGTCGTTCCTGCCTTGTCCGACTCCGATTAATCGGAAGTTCATACTATCTGGTGGAATCCGATTTCCGGATCAAAAGTCGGTTATGCCCTACCTTTTATAACAGGGGATATGCAGTGGTATTCAAGACCATACCTGTATGATATCAAGGACTGTCTAATATTTATACCTATTATAACTGGGGATATGCAGTGGTATTCAAGACCATACCTATATGGTATCTGGGACTGTGTAATATTTATACCTATTATAACAGGGGATATGCAGTGGTATTCAAGGCCATACCTGTATGGTATCAGGGACTGTCTAATATTTATGCCTATTATAGTGGGGGATATGCAGTGGAATCTGAAACCATACATGAATCATATCAGGGACTGTATAATATCTATACCTATTGTAACCAAAGTTTTCTCTAAGTGAATGGTAGATGTGCGCGCAATGATCGCTGCATTGTGCAAGCATTACGGAGACATGCAAACTTTAATGTTGGATTGACAATTCAGCTGCGTGGGGATGTCGAAGTAGTTGCGCACACACACACGCGTGCAGCTTAGAGGGAATGCTGATTATAATGGGGGATATGCAGTGGTATTCAAAACCATACCTGTATGGTATCAGGGACTGTATCGTATTTATGCCAGTTTTTTAGTGGGGGATTATGAAAGGTGTGATCCAAGACTATTTGTATGGTACCTGTATGGTACTAAGGCTCTCCAAAAATGTGCATTTCCTGTTGGCTGCACACACACCCAACAACAAAAAAAACAACAGACATGTTAAAAAAAATCTTGAAATTGATTTATGTATCTATTTGACTGGTTTTGACCAGTAGTTTGAAGTGCTTAGTACATTGTACCTACAAATCATTATAACATATTTTTTAAAAAATACCAACTAACCTACCTAATTTTAAACTGGGTTCCATTACAGTGAAGGACCACTAAGCAGGTATATGTCTGATATGGACATTTCTTCACTTTCTCTAAGGTGTTAACCTCATCATGCAAGTGAGAATCATAACTGATAAAAATCCTGATAATGATCTACATACTTGGGTTTACCACCTCATCCATCTTGCCTGTATAGGAAGACAGTGCCATAAATGAAATCATTCCTTTAGACTGGCAAGAATTTTACACTGTAGGACTAATTATTGATGGCTGTCAGACCAGGAGAGATGGGTCTTGGTAGAGGAGTCAAACCTCCCTGAATGCTGCATTCAGAACATGTCAAGGATTTTTCCCATACATGATATGGCATATTAGGGTAATGATCCTAGTTCTTATATACAGCACTCTACCTGTCACTCAATGAATTTCCGAACAAAAACAAAATGCAAGTATACAGTATATACCCACCTGATGTCCAACAACAAATTGCACAGACCCCGACATGTCATCCCATAATCAACCAGCAGATCTAAGTATATGCAGATTGTTACAAATAATCAGTAGAACAACATAGACTCCGATCTGCTAGAAGATCAATACTGTTTGGCACTGATCTCGACTTGTATTCAAGTACTTATGCACTGGGATTTAAAGTGGATGCACAGTTACCGATTATAAACCATCATCTGGAAATCTGTTTTCCAGTTCCAGATTTATGACTTGTGTACAATTTGCCAGTCAATTAAAATATAGATGGAAAATGAGCTATTGATTGGCATGATGACAGGAAACAATGTCTCTTAAATATAGACTACCTAGGATCACGAGGGGCGGTGCTAGAGTTCATACTATGAAGCTGATATTTTGTATGCATCGGTGGTGTCAATAATGTAATTTATCCAGGGACTTCAAATTTTTTTTCCAGCTGCACAAATTACATTTACTTTGACAACTGGATAATCTTCTAGCATTTTTTGCTGAACCAAAATTATCTAAGATAACCCAAAATCACTAGACTTAAAAATATTATCCGGCACTTTTTATCTGTTCTCGTCTAATCACATGTGAAATAAGTTGAATGAGAAATACAATATAACAGGTCATTTGAATATTCTTGCATCTTATGTAGGCTTGCATCCTATATCAATCTGATGGCAACGGATGCTAAAGTTAAGTCCCTTGTACGTGTTCAAAGTTTTCAAATGAGCAAAAGTTGATTTTTTTTTTTACCGCGGCTGGATCCGATATACTCATGAAATTCAAAATGGAGGTAGGGTGGGTCATCCACATAGATTTATAAGCTCTCAACAGAGAATATGGTTTGGAAATATACTGTACATATCATTGAAAGGAGCCTAAACTGTGAATGCTAAAGCCATGAAAAATGTTGACAAGTGTATAAAATGAACGCTGATATTGTGCAGACAGAATTGCATGATTTAATGAACAGGTGAGAATGAGATCAAACCCAAATTTAAAAAAAAAAAAACATATGGACATGAATTAAGTAAACAGACTTGGCCAAAGTGAGTGAAAGGTTAAATATATATACAGTGACCATTGTTTTACAAAAGTGCCAACTCGAACCATATCTCATAATTTTAAAATGAGCACTGCCTAAGACATTATCTTCAAGCACAATATTTAATTAGTCAAAGAAGTATGCAATAATGGTGAAAGTGACCTACTTTTGATCCAGTACTCATCAAGGTGTATCTTGTCAAAGATTCATGATTCTAGATATGTTAGAATGTTCACAGTGTGGAAAATACATTTTTTTGAAGGGCCAACTGAAAAACTTAACACAAGCTAGTAAAATATAATAAGTAGGTCACAAGCTAGTAAGATATAAAAAATAGGTTACATTGATCTTCTTTTGTTGGTCGAGTGATAGAATCAATTAAATCCTCCAGTTTAATAATTCTAACATAAATAGCACCTGCAAAATAAACATGAATCAAGATTTAACCACAGTCAACAAAATGTGAAAAGTGGGTCATGGTGACCCAATTTTGTCATAATGGCATTTTTCTCATCAAAAATGATTTCCTCACCAAGTTTCATGACTATAGGCATCAGAGTGTATGCTGGGTAAAAAAAAAACACCCTATGCAGTGAACTAAATGTGAAACTCTTAAAAATGTTGCCTGGAATGTAGTCAAAAGAATGATCTAGATATAGTTAAAATTTACATGTAAGCATGTGCTTTTATGTTTATGGATATCAATCAGAAGTCAGGGGCTCAAAGTTCGAGTCCTCAGCTTGGCCAATGTGTATTTTTGACATATCAAGCACGATGGTCCAATCATCAAAGCATTTACTATGGTAACATACATGTTTACTCCGCTGGCGATGTGAGCGGGCTTACCCTGGTCTCATATTCGTCAAGTTGCCTATATGAAAATTAAAATTCAAACAAGCAATTCACATAAAGATTAGTTTGGTTAAGTATTTTATGGTATCTTGATCAGGTAATTTAGTCCTGTGAGAGTTGATCTGGGATGATCTTATGGTAGGATTCAAACATGCACCCTATTGGCTAAAAGTCTGACATGCTGACCACGAAGCCACTGTACCACTAACAGTCACTTCTTACGACATTCAGGATGGACCATCAAACCTCGTCTACAATGTAGACTCGATCTACATCTTTGAGACCTAGATATAACCTAACATTTATTTGGATTACATAGGACATGAAAATAATATTTTTTTCTCGGTAAAATGCTCAAGGTTGGAGCCACTGTGACTAAGTTTTTGTAGGTAGAGTTTTGGACAAGTAATCCATGGGTCTTGGTTCAAGACCTGCCCAGGCCAAGCTTCCCTTTCCTCAACATGAGCATGACATACCCCAGTGAAGTGTTTAAAGTGCTATAAAAACCAGTTAGGGTACCACTTCTTCCTGGTAATATGTAATATATTTTTGGGTGGGTTTCAGTTTAGCTACGCCCAAGTGATAAATGCTGACAAATTCAAATGAATGATCAGAATAGTTCTTTTAAATTTCCACAAGTAGAGTCTGCTGTGTTGTTGAGATGATAGACTCTTATACATATGGAGATGACAGACTTTTAGACATATGGAGATGACAGACTATTAGACATTCTGGAAGAGCAATGTGGTTTACTACATGCATTCGAAATGAAAACCAAATTTTGGATCTGGTACAACAAATTTATTATAATTTATATAGAACTGGTGTCGAGTAACTATTAAATAACAAATTTATAATAATTTATATAGAACTGGTGTCGAGTAACTATTAAATAATTATCTTCAAAAGAAATTCATTAATATTATTTTTTGGCCCTTATCAATTTTATATTCCCAAAATATATAATAACTTCCATACATTCACTTTCATTCATGCATTATTTTTGGTACACGAATTTCTGTACATTTCTGTGAATGTACCACATATATATATATATATATATTAGTCATAAACTTTACAATGGGGGTACATAAAAATGAAAAGAAGTTGGGTGGGTTAAGTACTACAGTAAAAATTGTTTTTATTTGAAACGTTCATCTTCTTTGTGGCATTGAAATTCTTTAAAATGTTCCAAATTGTGTGCTAATATCTGTATGTGTAAGAACACAGAAATATACCAAGTTGAGCTTGGTCAAGTTCCACAAGGGGACCCCGAGTAGCAGAGTGGTCTAAAGCGCTCTGTTACAGATCACTGCCATATTACCCCTGTCAGTGTTGGTTCGAGTCTCAAATTCAGCCAATGTGGGGATGTGAGAAAGCTTGCCAGTAGCTTCCTCCACCAATAATACTGGCCACCATGTATATAGCCTTTCATGTGCTGAAAAATGGCATAAAACCCTACAAGTTGCACAAACAAGTTGTGCACATAAAGAATTCATGAAGTTTCCAAGATTTGTAAAGATTTTTTCAATACACTGCTAGACTGATAGAAAAGTTGCAGGTTAAAATCTTACAGTAACATCACATCAGCTGGATCAGCTAGCATGGTGTGTCCTTGAATACAGCACTTTACTCCCAAGCTGACCCAGCACTCAGTAACCTACAGAACTAGCCATGCTGTGCTGTAAAACTACAAAACAATGAAGCATCTGCTCCAGAATCCTTACTTAATCATTGTAAATAAATCCATTTGTGTTCAGCTAATCCCCATATCAAGTTATGCGGTGTACCAGTCAAGATTGTATCAAAAATTAGCACACCAGTCAATATTGAGGCAAAAGTCCACTTCAACATGAAAACTGTAGACTAAAAGACATACTGATTAAAAACGGAACTGAATAACCTGGATCGGCCGAATTTCTTCTCTATACAGCTCTGTTCAAACAGAAAGTTAGACATGGTATTGCTTAGTGGTAGGGGCAGCAAGGAGATCCACTACATGACAGATTGTTATCAATTGATTTTTTTTATATATATACTAAGATAACATTAATGTCTCTTTCCTCCTTCAGCTGCCTAAGTACATGTGGCCAGGTTTAGGTCTCCTTTGTTGGGTTCAATCCATTCTTCAGCACAACATGTTTCAAATGGCAGCCAGTGTATTTTTTGGCCAAGGAAGAACCCAGGAACCAGGGGAGGCATGCTTTCTCTTATGTTGGATAAACCAGGACTAGAATTCACGAGGACAGTGATAAAGACAGCTGCCTTAAGTAAATCAGCCACATGGGACCATACATGCGCTCAGGAATACAAACAATTTATCTACAGTACAAATAACTAATACAACAGACCAATATCTGGAACTTTAACTCTGTGCTGTTATGGGACTGACAATTTAACTTTAGAAGTCACTAATTCACGGCAAAAATACCTTACTTGGACAGAGAGCAGCGATTTAAAGCAAACATATTTACTATAAAAGACATCATACCTGCCCACCCACCCCTTCCTTCACCCCCACCACCAATACACGGTTTCCTGGAAGTATGCAGCAATTCACTGGTCCATAAGCATAAAAATGTATGTGATTTCTATTGCATTTGTTTCAAAACTTGGTTGGTAGGTATTTTAAACATTAAACCATAAAATGCATCTTGAAAGATCACTCCTATGAGACCACCTGTCTAGAGAAACCAAATTTGTTGGCAACAGAGGTGGTCTTTCAAGACAGGTTCTACTGTACGTACAGTACTGAGCAAAGTTAGATGCACAAATCAATTTTAATTTTTTTTCATACCTGAGTAACAATGTGCTAGGATCTGCAATAAAAAAACAACATGGAAGTACACATTTTTGGAAGCCTAACGGAATTATAAAAATCAGTATTTAGCAAAGATACTCACAATTTAAGCTATTCATCAATAACCTCCTCACATGTGCTCTAGTTTTGAGCAACTTCAAATGGTTACTGCACCCTGCCTAATGTTTTCACTCACTAACAATACAATTAATGTATTTCTATCTTGCATGACTGGCCACTTGACTTGTCTTCTTGTTTAATGCCAATTCTATATGCTTGATGGGCCATTATAAAATGTAGTAGAAGAACCTGTGAAAAACATCGGAAGACAACAACCCACAGGAAGCTACTTGGAACCTTTCTCAAATACCCATATTGTTTAAGCCTGAGACTCCAACCCAAGTAGACAGAGGTGAGATGCCAGTGAATGGAGTACTTTACACCAGTTCCCATTTCAGCTTGATTTAAAAAAAGAAAAATGTCTAAATACAATTTAGCTATTTTCTATAATTGTATTAATATTTCATATATAAATACACAAAGCTATTTTTAAATAATGATAGTATTTGTTGTGCTTGTGAAAATATTGAATCCAACTGTATACTAATTATACGGTTATGTTCAAATTGTTAATCTTACTGGAACCATAATATTATATGCAACAGACAAACTTTGTGCATATGTGTTGTTAATATTTGTACTTTTATTACCTTGGTTTGCTTTTCTTGTTTAAATTAAATTTGGAATATTGGAATCCTGCAACATGTTAAAGTAGTGCTGATTTTATTGCAATTTTCAAACACGAGCATCAACTTTTAACTGGTGTAAAGTTGACAAAATGCCATCCTAAACTTTAGATTCTGTATTGTCCCGGCCATAGGTTGATATGCCATAAAATTGGATTTGGACATAAATTATTTCAAAATTTAAATTTAGTTATGTTTGTTTGATTAGGATTATTAACGTAGCTTTAAAAAAATTTCAGTCATATTGCTATGATGTCCGCAGTGAGGCAGTTTATAGTGATTTCTAACACTAGAACATCATGCAGCAGACATGTAGCATGATGTCCGACCCAGTCGAATCCTGACACCAGGCCAACCAGTCGTAACACTAACACCTCTTAATGCTGAGCGCCAAGCAAGGCAGCTATTAGTACCATTTTTGTAAGTCTTTTGGTATGTCTCAGCTGGGGATCGAACCCACAACCTCCCTTTTCCACTGCAGATTCTCTAACCACTAGGCCACCGATTCAGTTTAGTTATATTTTTAACTGTTTAGGTTTTCAATGTTTCATTTGTATTAGGCGTGGGACTACACATTAGCTATATCTTGCCATTGATATATATATATATATATATATATATATATATATATATATATATATATATATATATTGCAGTATAATTTATTTTCTTTGTGCTAAATTTTCATAGTTTTGTATATATAAAAAAATAATTTGTGAATACTTAAATTCATGGTTTTGCTGGTCAAAGTTTGCATATTAGAGGTATTTAATTTCATGGTTTCACGTTTACAAATACCCAAAATAAAGATTACAAAAGAATAAAACTATACTGACACAAACTGCAGTCACATTAATGAACACTACTACCATCTGTTCGAGTACAATTCAAAGACCTGGCAAGTTACACCGTGCTTTTGACCAAATGTGTGTGTGTGTGTGATTAGGATTTTTAACACAGCTTTAACAATGTTCAAGTCAAAACGCTATATTTGGTATGATTCGGTCAGGGATCAAACCAATGACCTCCTGTTTCCTCGACAGACGCTCTAATTACTAGGCAACTGGAGCGGTTTCGACCAAATGAATAACATCAGTCGAAGTTAACATAGCCAACAACACTAAAACAATACTTCCATCTCTATGATCACAAATAAACACCTGTCAAAATTAATCAGTTTCGCCATGTTTTTGTTTGAGTGTTCAACATCAAAGGAAGCTGACACAGCCAACAAACCAGACCAATCAGTTATTAAAGTATATGAATGATCACATATTTATGTGTTTAGACTCTAGAGCCCAGCAAAGTGCGAAAATGCCAAATTGAAAGACAGTGCAATTACTCCTTTGTTATTCCTACAAAGAAGAATTAAAGTCACACTTCCATGAGTGGTATGCTAAACAGGTCTTGGAGGCAATTCTGGAAAAAGATGTTACTGGTGGCAACATCATTAATCAAGCAAATTCATGCTGAATAGATAAGTGTGACTCACGCAACAATGAGGGAAAGATTGGACCTAATTATCTGAGGTTTTGAAAAAACTGGACTTGTTTATTTCAGCAATCTAGGGATTAAAATTTACCTGAGAAGCATTTGTATGTACATGTGTCATGAGACTTGATTGATATGATGTTGATACAGTGGCTTTGTCCAACAATCTGTGCAGTGTGAGCTTTTCATTAATAATAGTCTTTCAAGAAATAGCATTTTACAGGATTACTGTTCTTCTGGATTAAGAATAAACTAATAAAATAATAATGATATAATAATAAAATAAAATGAAAAGTGCTTTAAGAAGGATTTAAATATTTAAACAACACTTGTTTGAATTTGAATAGAAAGATCAACTTGAAAAAGTATTAAACTTAATTTTTATACAGTTATTTTGTATTATTTTTTCTTTCATATTTTGCGTATTGTTTGAATACCTTATAGTCTTATGCTTTTTCTATATTTTCTCTCTATTCTTACTTCACATATCGATTTAAGGCAACGATTATAAATTTACAGATGCAGTGCCTTATCAAACGTGTGCATTGAAACGATATAAAATTATTTATAATTCTTGCTTCAAAAGGTTTAAAAAATAAAACAAATGCTAAAAAGCTAATATTTATTTACCAAATTACAATACTGACCTGAATTTATCAAATACAAGTAGCTGTGTTAATCTCTAGGGCAAAAATAACCCTGTAAGAAAAGGGGGGGGGGGGCATCATCCTATGTGGCTCATTTTTAGTAGAGGATTTAAATTCGTGGCAACAATGAAAACCACAAAAATGGGTCCCACATGAACATTGATGATACTACAGTGTATATATAATGCATGTCAACAGAACATGAAAATGTGTACATTTGCTAGTGTCACCTTTTGGTTATATCAAGATAAAAACAGCACACTAAGTCAACTAAGTTAATTAATTACTTATCAATTTGTGGAAGATTGTTGTTATGGGCTGCCAAGTGTGAAATATTACTCAAACGTTGATTACTCATTCTGATATCAACTGACATCGGAACACGCTTTACAATCCCGTTATTTGTGTAGTAGGACTAGCACTAAAACAAAAAAAAGCATTTTCCATGTTTACATTCTAGGACTAATGTAATGAGGGCCAAAAAAAAAAAATACTATGGAGGCCTGTGGCACTTAAAAAAGAGACGCTATTGTGCATTTACAAATACATAATGAAAAGAGCCCTAACACTGACCTGTACATGTATTATAGATATATTAGGTAAAGTAACAGATGACATAGACATGCAATTTTATGACATAGCAACCTATGGCCGGGGCACGTGCCCCCATCTCACCACTTAATCTGGCCCTCGGTGTAACATTGTCCGGCCAGATGAAGAAAAAAAATCACACAAGGCTGGAAAATGTATTTAGATTTCTTTTCAATGTGTGAATGTACATGTACTCAGCCCGTAGACAAGTAGGTAGCAACGTTATACTCGG